>JAEAOA010000401.1:0-600000 GCA_016746295.1 Potamilus streckersoni
GGTATCATAGCGATATTGCGATGACGGAATCATATTATTTTAAAATCTCAAGTGGTTTCTAATTGTTAAAAATTCTAATTTAGATCAGCTACAAACTCCATGTACCATACAAATGATGTCTTATTTAAATTAGGATCAGTGCTTGTTATTGTAAACCGTTTGTATTCACCCACGTCAATAGTCGTTGAAATCACGTTGTTGTATCCATATGAAGTCGATGATGATATATTAAACTGATTCAGTGACACTATTGTTAATCGATAAATACCCTTGTTTGACACAGTGAGAGTTATTGTATTCTTTTTAGGTTCCCAATCTAATGATCCAGAGAGAACTGTGTATATCATATTTATGATATTTCTCTCATGAGGAATCTTTATTCTTTCAAGTAGCGGAAGATTGTCTGTTTTAAATTTTGTAATATCCTCGATAGATTTTTTAATACTATTAATGCTATCTCTAATAATACTAAATCCAGCATCATTAATATTTTTAATACTAGCTTTAATTTCATCAAAATTGGATTTAATTTCAGCGAGAGATGGAGAGGTTACCGCTGGTGTTCCAAAGAATTTATTGATAATATTTCTACGAAGGGAAGTATATGTTGTTATATGTTTTTCAAGTTCTTCATTTAAATTTTTAATGCATCTGTGATTGTAGAAACGAGTACACCCGGTTTGAGTTTTCCATCATTTGAATATAACGCTATTGTATCTTCAACGACGTCACGTCTTCGTATTAAGACATCATCCAATGAAACATTACTAGATTTCAATTTGCCCTGGCGATCTTGAAATACAACTATTTCCCCAGGATCTACACTTGACAAATTTAATGTCTCGGCGATTTCATCTTCGATTATTTTTTTTACACTTTCGACAGCGAATTTGCTATCGGTTTCTGTTTTTTTTGATTCTGATAAAGGTCGTCCCCAAATATCAATCATTATACGAAAACGCTACGTTTTTCTAAATCATAACGCTATCGTTTTTGCCATTGCCTGCTAGTATATTCATTAACAACAACTTGTGGTGGTTTTCTTGGAAATTTAGATATCTCTGCAAGGACATTTAATACTTCACGACCGCATATCGGTGGATCATTTAACTGTTGTGTTGGTAGCGTGGAATAAAAAATTGGAGATGACTTTGTTATTGTGGATACATATCGCATGAATTCTTTTGGTGGAGCTAATCCATATGAATCAAAATAGACAATTCCACGTGGATCAATTGCATATGCGACCCAATGAGTTCCTTTTCCGCTGCTGTTATCGAGATTGATAATACCCGTTTCATTTTTCATTGGTTTTGACGGTAATTGATCTCTCATGAAAACTCCTCTAAAGTTTTTTATTGATAATGATTTTACAGCATCAATTAAATCAAAATTGGACATTGGTGAAAATCCAAGGGATTTTTCCACTAATAAGCCGTTCCTGGTATTCTTAGGCCCGTGCCCTTGTACCAATTGTGTGGAGTTCCTGGTAGTCTTAGACCCTTTCCCTTTTTTTTATAGCCTTTCCCAGTAGCTTTTTTCAGGGCCATTCCTGCAGCAGTACCAACGGCTCCTAACGCTGCCGCCTTCGCAACCGCTGGGGCAGCCGCTGCAATCAATGCTGGAATAGCAGCTAACAGCGGGAATATTCCACCCGATTTTATCATACTGGCGATAGCTGCTTTCGAAAAATCAATTTGAACTCCTCGTTTGTTCTTTAGCGCATCATTGAAATGTTTTATTTGACGATCTGTCAGTGATAATTTATGTGCACCACCGGACATTTGAGTGGGTTTCAGCGTTATTGTAGTTCCACATTCTTTAGCCGACTTTGATTTCAATTTCTTGACCTGACCATCAGTCAACTGGACATTAACAATACTATATGTCATTCTATTCTAAAATGTAATTTACACTTTCAATTGATCTTATTGTGAAAATCCTAACTACATGTTTTCCACTGGTGCATCAATAAGTCTCATTCGTCCGCCAACTCCTTCTAACAACATTGATTTATCACTGAGAATGACAGCAACTGCTCTATAATCGGCTATACCAACAGGGGGTTGTACCCGAGCTTGGAAGTATATATCAACAACAGATTGTCTCATCATGTCAAGATGTTCCAATGAAAAGTAATAAATCGGATAGTGTTTTTCAAAATCAATTTGCGATATTTGCAGACCAGTATCAACATTTTGATCACGACCCATATACGACAATATTCTATGATATACACGAGCTATGTTGTTGTTTTCATAATTAAGATGTACAATCTCTGCTGGTTCTTGTTGTCCGTTTATTCTCAACGAAACTTCACTTACTCCTAATTGATTAAATATCATATGACTAGATAATTGACGACCTACTCGATTTGCATCCTGTAACGCTATAAAGATATGACGTGGAGCTGAAACACCTTGTTTTGATGCTAAGTGCCATGTAAATGTGCCATTTACATTATCCTGCTTCGTATCAGTCGTTGTTGTTAGCCAACTTAGCAATGATTTTCCACCTGTGTCCATAAACGATAGTAATTCTTGCTCTATTGTAACTGCTGGTGTCAAGACGGGCATCCATAAAGTCAATTTACTTAAAATGACTTTACCATCATCAACACCATCATCATGCCAAATTGCATCATTGTCATTTTCTTTTCGCACTAACACAACCGTATGCTTTGCTCCATAGATGACTTTTCTGACATTTCTACAGAATCCGAATATATGATGTAACGGAATTGCACATGAAAATCGTCGATGTTGTCCTTTTAATGCTCCTTTTCGTGTTGCAAATCCTAGATTGAAATTACCATTGACCTTTTTTAAAATGTCGAATTCAGCGCCTGGTTGATCTTCACGGTCTAGATTAGCTGCGAGTTGTTGATCAGCCAATGCAGTAGCTTGCGCAGTTCGTACTTTAATAAACTGAATATGGTCAGCATGTTCAGAAGTATCCTTAGCAAACATCATAGACGGACCAGCCGACCTTGTATAATCATCAGAATATCTCGCAAGTCCGATTATTGTTGTTGCAATATCAACATCTTGTTCTATTGATTCAATTTCTTTTCCATCAATGATATATCTTGCACTGTTAAATAGCGCCATAATGCCATTATTTACGAAACCAACTCGGATATTTTGGTCATTCCCATATGGTGTATCAGCTGCATCATCTGTTACAAGTTTTCCTTCTACTTCAATAAACGCCTCACACGGCAAAAAGTATCTACTTGTATCTTGAACTTGAAGTTCAACTCTCCCCTTTTGATTAGGCTCTCTTGCAGGATAGGCATAATACTGATAGTTAATTTTAGAATCATCTTTATTCACCGGTGCCGCCATATCAAACGCTGGATCAGCAATTTTTTTAAATGCCATTTATACTAAAACGTATCGTTTTTCTAAATCATTTTCTTTTTCGATTTCCTCCAAGACCGCTTCCCGCTATCATACTTGCAATATTACTACTATCTGGTGAAGTCATTGCTAATGATGCTAGTTTTTGTTCCACTGCGTTATTTATCACTTTACTGACATTTGCAGGCATCATTGTTGTTGAAGGTAGCGGTGGTGGTGGTTTTCGTCCGAATCTAGATTTCACCAATGACGTTATTCTATTCTTTGCGGTAGAAAAGGCCGTTCCTGCAAGATCTCCAACAGCGTTAATTCCCTTATTACGAATAACATCAATGGCTTTCATCGCTAATTGTTTAGCAATTGGTGCTACTTTTGGGGCTATTCTTGTGAATAAACCAGCCATGATATTTCCAAGGCCGTCACCGTAGTATGCCTTATAAACGGGCAATCTTGAGTTCACTACATACACGTTTGTTGGTTTATTGTGATTATAGTGTACTATCATCTTATTTGAAATGACTTTGTAATTTCTAAATACAATTTCAATCACTAAATTCCCCCGGAATTCCGTCCATTAACTCATCCAAGAGTTCTCGATACGTATGAATATCAATTATCCCACCTTGGAATAATCGTCTGCAAATATCAAATGCTTCATTAGTTATTTCGACTGAGTTATTTCCAGCTCGCTTACCTCCCATAAGAACCTCAAGTCGTGATATATCATTAATGATATTACTAGGACACATATGAGAATCATGATGAGAACTTCCATAACCCTCTCCTGAAGTACTTTCTGATTCGGAAACGTTTTGAATTTCTGGAGATTGTCGACCTCGACCTCGACCTCGACCTCGACCTCGACCTCGACCTCGACCTCGACCTTTTTGTTGTTCTTTTCGTTGTTCTTTTAGTTGTTGTTGTTCTATACCATACGCATCAACTCCCATTTTAAAAGCTCTGTATTCCAATGTATCCTTTTTTAATTTTCCGGGTTCATTTTTATTAATTTTAAATAACCAATCCACCCAGTCATCTCGTTTTATTGTGTTTTTTTTATACTCGTCTTTTAAAAATTCCCCCCTGTTATAATAACTTTTGACAGCAAAGTCACCAAATTTTATATAGTCTTCATTTTTCAACAATTGAATTTGTCTGATTTCTTCTATAGCTTCATCAGTGAATTTCTCGTTAAAAGGAACACTTTTTTTAGTGGAAACACTAGCATCTTCAACGGGGTTATCATCAGTATCAATATTACCCATTTGTTGTATTTCTCGCTGAGTTTGTAACTCACCTGAAATCTGTTTTATTCCCTCGTGAGTTTTTTCAGTTTCTGTAGCAATCTTTCCTAATACATCAATAATAGGTACTGCTCCCTCTTTAGGGATGTCGCCGTATATAGCACGTTCTGTTGCAAGTTTCATATCTTTAGTGGCTTTAGTTACAGGGGCAAAAAGTTGTTCGCTTCCAATAGAAAAGTCAGTCTGCGCTTGCTGTCTAAGTTGTAGTTTATCTCGCACGTTATCTCGAATTGGTATAAACTTTTTCAGTAATGCTAACCTCTCACGGGCTAGTCTGGTAGTTAATGCTTCTGATGTCATTATTGGAAATGCTAACGATTTTTCAATTGTCGGTTTCACTTGCATCAATCAAACGTCTTATAGATTTCACTTTCAAAGCAATCTCTGACCGAACTTGGTACTGTTCCCCGAGTTTCTTTCTAATGGCTTCAACTATACTAAATAGCCGAATGAATAAATTAATATCATTGTTATACAAAGAAGCATTAACCGCTTTTTGGATTCTTTTTATCAGTGAATACATTTTAGGTAGAACATATCTTCCACGTTTCAATTGTATATCAATTTGTTCAAATTCATTCAAAAGTCTGTCTTCATTCAAAAATTCAGAAAGTACGATTCCTTGATTTCTTAAATTTGATATTTCTGTGATGATAGATGTAATATCTTGAAATTCCATTTATTATTACTAATGTATTTGTATCTTTAAAATATTTTTATATACAAAAAAACAAAACATATACAATGCCCGTCTCTTCCTCATTCGAGTTTCGAGGCAAGAAAGGGCACATACATTAAAGACTTATACAATACCCTAACCCCCCAATCGAGTTCAAGGGCGGGTTATATGGGTATTAGACGTGAAATCCAAGTGATTTCTTTACAAACATTGAACAATACATTACATATATACAATGCGATTATATAGGATATATACAATGCGATTCAATGAATGAATATTTACAATGCGATTATATAGGATGGTTATATACAATGAAATGATAGGATGGTTATATACAATGAAATGATAGGATGGTTATATATACAATGAATGAGTATTTACAATGAATGAATATTTACAATGAATGAGTATTTACAATGAATGAGTATTTACAATGCGATTATAGGTTATATATACAATGCGATTATATAGGATGGTTATATGATAGGATGGTATGATAGGGACAGTACAGGACGATACAAACATGAAACGACGGGGCGGACCTACACCCACCTTGCCAATTAAAAGCAACCCAAGAAATTAACCCTGGTTGCAGTTGAAAAAATTCAACCACACCATGTCAATGGCGTGGGAGTTTTAATTGGCAAAGTGGGCTTCGTTTTAAAGCCCCAAACTTATTACGGCTCATATTATATATAAGGTGAACTAATACTGCAGTGTCAATGTGTAGGTGTGTATTTATTTTTCTAGCATTTCATAATGAATACTGTGTAGTAATTTCAATGGAAGCTAAGTATTTAAATAAAACATTAAAACAAGAAATACAACTGTTAAATAATAGCAATTTTTTTATTAATTTCTATAATATTACGATTAAATAATCGTAATAATAATGGATTTACATGACAAGATAACTCCGTAATGGGGATCCCTGTCAATTCAGGACCTGCTATTTCTTGAATCGAGAATGATATTTTTCTGAATTTTATTACACATAGCCACACTAAAAAAACTAAACTATATGTAGCGCGTTTTACTACCCTGACCTCACTAATTTGTAATTTTAAAGTAATTTCATTTTCATACAAACGCTGTTAACGCCGTCTTTGTAATTGGGATTTTTAAAAAATCTATTAATAGACCCCTGGCCTTGGATCTCTGTCAAATAAATTGTCTACCTGCTGTTCTCAATACAGTCTTTAGAAACAAGAAACAATAACACAAAATCAAAATCCGTACATACCTGATTACGTATACCGAGTTAACCATTAAATACGTACATGAGATCACACACATCATTAATTCAATCCAATTTCACATGTATTCTCGGACGAATTTCATATCCGGGAATCAATATCGAAAGTAGGATAGTCACGTGACGATCAGTAGTAATGAGGGGAAATACGGAACAAAATAGTAATTATTAAGAGTTATCTTGTAAATAAGAAAACTTTATTCTATGTCCATTTTTCTTTGAGATAGCTGTTTGATAAATCCCTTCAGCAACTTTTCGTACTGAAGGAATACATATTCCAAAATATTTTCCCGCAGCATTCATTGAATGAAAAACTCTTTCTTCATTCGTCGTTGTATCAAATGACTGTACTGGTCTCTTTCCAACTGACTTATAAGTCCCTGTCTTTCCTTTTTTTATATTCTCTCTTTGAGAAATACACTGTAAATTGGAAATCGCGTTATTTTGAATATTAGAATCAATGTGATCAATAACACAGCCATCTTTAATCGGTCCCATATAACACTCAAAGACTGCCCTATGACAGAGATATCCCTTTCCTCCAGCAGTAAAACACAAATATCCTTGACTATTAACATGTCCCACGGGTTTCTTTAGTCTACAGTGTCTAACAACACCATTACGAGATATTTCATAATTAACGAGTATTGGATGTGGTCTGAATTCTTGCTCCATTTATATAATAATACTATTTGTCTAATTCATCATTTGCTTTAATTATAAATCTATTAATGTAGTCTTGAGGGGTTTTTATGATTTTGTCTTTGACAGAGTCATGGTTAGGGTCAATGATGGCGTTTTTTATTCGTTTATCATAATAACGTTTCAATTCTCTAAACCGCTTACCCCCACAATTGATACATAATTGTGATTTTCCTCTCACACCCACCCCACAATTTATGCATGGGGACGGGCCTGTCGAATTATTTCTGACACTCTGTAAGTGATATCCACAGAATTCACCTCTACACGATTTATTGCATGGGGTTACTGATCCGATCATAAGCCATTTGCAGTGATTCATTATATATAAACAAACTTTTCTATTTAAATACTTGTCTTATTTATATGAATGAAGAATTCAAGAGATTATCGGCAATCAAGCCTCGGAAAAATATTAAATTCAATCTTGATAGAACTCTCGAAGACGTACCAAAAGAGAGAATAACTAATAGAATTCTGATTAGAAAAATACGAGATTGTGTTCATGAGTTTAAACAGGATGATGCATCACACACCTGGTCAACATTTAGAATTGATGGTGTTGTTGATGCTAGAATGAATGATGAAACAGCAGCTATGATACTATCACAACTTGGCAATAAACGGTATTTTATCAGAGTGAAATTCATTATCAAATTAGAATCGGGCGAATATATTATAAGAGACAAATTTGTTCCAATTCTCAAAGATGGGTCATCAGTCATTGTTAGCCGTTATTCCAGACCAGGGCTGTTAACTGGAATTGATAAACCATACTATGAAAAAGCGTATCCAGAAACAGCAGTCGTTTATGGGATGTATCCGTTAAATAACCCTGACATTGGAAAACTAGCACCAATGAAACAGTCAACGTCAGCGGAAAAACCACTCAACTGTGTGGCACAAAGAGTCTTAGAACATTTTACAAATGCACTCCGTGGGAATAAATTAACCGATCTAAGACATAAAAAAATAGATGAATGGGAGCTAACAGTGAAAGAGAACGGAGCAACTATTTCCGATATAGCTAGATTGGAAAAGTCGTTGAGATTTCCGATAACCGTTTTAACGATAACTGGCGAAGTATTATACGAATCAAAATACAATAAAAACGGAGCTCCAATCAAAATTATTGATCATAACAAGCACGCATGGACATCCGTGGTTACAATATTCCCGCGAGACAGAACAGTGAAGTATATCCCAGAAGAATTCACCAAGGATGGTATTCTCACTGAAGAAAGATTATTCGATGCTATTGCTAGTTTGTGTAAAAACGACCCTGTATCAGTATGGCTACTTCATAGTTTTGAAGATGAAGAATGTCAATTCAATCAATTTGTGAAACCTAACGGTGAATTATATCGTACTGAAAGTCTACATAATAGGATGAAAAATCTAGCAATAAGTCTCAGTGAAAACGCTAGCGTTTTTAATGAAAAATCCGAAGATTACGAACAGTTACTTACAAATTGTTTTACAATTCCATCAGTTGCAGCTCATTTTGCAAGAAAGAAAAATAATTGGAAACCAACACGAAAAGAGTTTTTACAGGATGTTCAATCCAGCTGTTTGGAATATTATCATGGCGGTCTATGGAACGTTAAGTACAATCGTGAGAATATGATATCAGTTGATATCGTTGCCTGTTATCCAGGAAGTTTTCTAGGATATGGATTCGCTGGTGAGTATTTTAAACGGTTTGGACACCCCACACATGAAATGACTCGCGTTGCTATTAATGGACCACTGCCTGATTTTGATTTGACCGGTTTTGCTTGCGTAGTATCATTTGAATTCGCTGAAGGACTTCATCCGTGTTGTTATGTTTGGATTGGTAGACACATGGCTGAAAGGATGTGGTTACCAATAGTGTTATTGCGATATATGATTGATTGTAAAGTGTTAGTTTCGTTGATTGTCAGCGAAGCGATTATCTCATATCGAAAACAAACCAATGTCTGGTTACCAGAACCAGAATGTCTTGATAGTATAATCGATAAGTCTAGAAAACATATTGATGCTGACGAGGAGTATATCATTGAATGGTCAAAAAAGATATTTAATCAACGAAATAATGAAGCAAAGGATCTCGGCCGAAGAATAATCGGTAAATTTACACAGGGTGGAAAAAAATTTAACTTTAAAAAACACTCCTCACGATTGATTATAGATGATGCCGAATACGACTTCGTTATTAAAGATGCAGTAGAGAAAAATAGATACGCAAATTGTAAAACAGCCTTTTTGTCCAATAAAACAAAGTTAGGTAGAATTGTTACTTACAGTGATGGAGAAAGCTCTGCATATCTACATTTGAGAGCTTCTATGCTGGGTTATGCATCTATCAATTTATTTGCAATGATAAATAGATTTCCTAGTATAGCAGTCAGAGTTGCAATTGATTCAATGTATGTCGATAAAAAATATATCAAAGAGATAACTAAATTTACTAATAGCGAAGAGACTTGGGGAACATGGCGAATTAAACAAGAAATACAACGCGATTATTCTGAATCAGCAGACGTTGAGATTAAAAGCAGTTACCTGAAGAACGATAATTCTATCAGTGAAAAATCTATGTCTAAAGCACCACCGATATCAGATCCAATTTGTAGATATAAAACAGTTTATTTAAACGGTTGTGGTGGATCTGGAAAGACAACACGTGCGATAGAATTATATCGAGAGAGAACGTCCATGATTGTACTCACACCAACCCATAGACTAGCGAGAGAGATCAAACAACGAAATGTTGAAGCTTGCACGTATCATAGTTTTTTTCGATACAAGGGCGATGCTTGGACTCCTGAGCGAATGGGTGAGAAATTTATTCCAGCGGTTATTATTTGGGATGAAGCATGTACTGTTTCAGAAGATGTATTAAAAATGTTTCTTGATTGGTTATTGCAAAAAAATACAAAAATTATATTGTGCGGCGATCATGGTCAACCACCACCATTTGTTGGTAGAAGTCCACATAATTGGTTAAAAGGATTTGTTGATTATTACGAAGAAATTGATACTGACTATAGAGCACTCGATGAGCAGTTACGTGAGTTTAAAAAACTAATTAGATTACAACCCGATAGAATTCAATGTGAAGTAGCGCGTGAAATAATTTCTGAAACACCTTTGAATGATTTTTGGGAAACATGGAAACCAAATGATTTTGTAGTAGCAAGTAGAAAGATAGTCAGAGACGCACTTCAGAAAAAGTTGTTTGAGCTACACAAGAAAAAATTCCCAACGTTTCCAGTGCCGTTGTGTTATAGACCATTGGATACACGAAAGCAGAATATTGAAGTTGAAATTCCAGGCCAGACGGAGAAACAGATTCTAGTGTTAAATGATATTGTGCTAGTTGATATCAATACTGTAGAAGATGCATTATGCGCTGATAAATCACCATGGACGCTTGGTTATGTAACAACAATACACTCGTCACAAGGATTGACCATCACGGATACAATTGTTTGGATAGTTGATAATCGCATTGAATGGTCAAATTTAGTCTATCTCGCAGTGTCCAGAGTACGACGAATAAATCAACTACGAATGATTGTTTTCGATGATGATTTTAATGCAAACGATGATAACACTGATATTAGCATCATTAATAAAAAACTCTCTGGCTACAAACAGCAGGACAAAAAAAAACAACGAGAATTTGATATTGATGCTGAAGTAATAATCGCATTAAAAGAACAACAGAATAATCACTGCGCCAGTTGCAATTGTATAATGCACTGGCAGTATTCGGATAAAGACCCTCGACAATTCACCGTAGACAGAAAAAATAACAGTCTTGGTCATGTCAGAAACAATGTGATGTTGACCTGTCTTGAGTGTAATAGACGTAACGGAGCTAGTTAAGACCATGTGGCGGTAATTGAGTATCGTCCGGAATGACTTGTAGTTGTTCGCGTGTAAAACCACGCTGAGGTGCAGTTGAATCCAATCTGTAGATTGGAGGTCTACCAGTTGATCGCGTTATAGTTGAAATTTTATGCGTAGTAACACTCCATATAGGATCAGTAGCTCTTCTTTTACCGCCTTCAAGCTCTCCTGGTTCGTATAAATATCTCACAGTAACATCACCGAGAAGTGGCTGAGTGCTAACCCGCTGCGGTTGTTCGGGAATATATTCTTTTTTTATTGCAATATTTGGTTTCATATTAATAGTTCGAGTAATCTCATTATTTAACGCTGCAACTACACTCGGTAACCTTTGGACCCATTCACGAGATCGTTTTTCTTGGATGAATTCTTTTGCATATTGATATCCAAATAACCGTTCTGCAAGAGTTCGATTAAATCGTTCTACAATTGCCTGATCACGATGTAACGCAGTATGTCCTCGTCGTATTGTAACACTATGAGTTTTCATTGTTGATAGAACAGCACCTTGAAACTCTTTGCCAGGATCAACTTGTAATAGATTTGGCCATCTTAGAGGACCTCGTCGATAAATCCTTTCAAATGCAGAAGCGACTTCAGAAGCTGACTTTGTTTTCAATGGTTCTGCTTGTTTAAATCGACTCGCAATATCAACTACAGTTAGCGCGTATTTGTAACCATGGTCATGTGGTAAAAACAATAAATCAGCCTGATGAACTTCATTGGGTACGGTAACATCAAAATGAGAATAATTAATTTGTTTAGGCGGTGGTAGATAAATTTGCCATATAGCTTGTTTGGATAACCAATCTTTTGCAGTGGATTTTTTCACTTTTGCAGCGTTAGCGAGTTTACTGATTGCTGCTTTACCCCTCCAGTATCCTTTCGGAGAATAATAAATAGATTCCATACTATAAAAACACTGGTGTTTTCAATTACCAGCACCTAACACTAATTTGCCTTTCATAGCTGATTTGACCAACCATGAAGCCAATTTTTCTTTGAAGGATTTATCGGGAATAGCATTTAAGGCATGAATTAATTTTACATCCGCGATATGTCTTTGTTGCAAATTATTGCTTTTATATGCAACATCATGAGCATGACATGCCTTATCAATAGCATTTATCGGATACTCACCAGGCCGGGGCTGATTTTGATCATCAAGTCTGATATCTAATCTCGTTCCGGGACCACAGTAGCTATATCCTGGAAGGTGTTTTTCTCCGGGGTATTTTGCCCATGGGGTTCCGGGGAGTTTTCCAAGTTTTGCGGCAATATCACCTCCGAGTTGCTTTTTTTTAAAAATCTAAATTTTTTTATACCACATGTTACACACTTACCAGTAAGCGCTAGTCTATTGTTTTTAGTTGTAATGGTTGTCTGATCGGTTGTATCAGTACGCTGTTTACACTTAACACAATATAGATCCATAATTTATATATAGCGTTATGAATATAATTGATTTTTCAGCGACTAAAAGAAGAGAACCGGTAAAACACCACGCAGCGCTTCCGAATTCTGTCCGTGCCATTATAATCGGACCATCTGGATCAGGCAAAACACAATTACTGCTTAATTTGATAATGCGATTTATGAAGTGGGATAAATTATATTTAGTTGCCCCATCCGTAGATGATCAACGGTGCTATGAAGTGCTAAAAGATTATAATGAAAAAGCATCAGAAATTAAAGGTGAAAGTGTAATCGACTTTATTACTGATATTAATGATGCACCATCAGTAGAAGATCTCGATGGAGACATAAACAATCTTGTAGTGTACGATGATGTAATGTTAGATAATCAAAAGAACCCTGCTAGAATATTTTCCCGAGGTAGGCATAAAAACACTGACGTGATATATGTCACTCAACGATATACTCAAATTCCAAAAGTGATTCGCGATAACTGCAATATTCTTGCTGTATTCAATGGCGTTGATACACATACGCTACGAAATATTTGGCAGACATGGTGTTCCGATATGGACTTCAATGGATTTAAAAATTACTTTAGTCATGCTCAGTCTGTCCCATATGGATTTATAACAATAAATTTACACGACCCTCGGTCACGATATCGTATTGGACTTGATCAAATATTTGGTTAAATAATTTGTAATTTGCTGTAAGCACTACATACATACATACAGACAGACAGACAGACATGCATGCATGCATGCATGCATACATACATACATACATACATACATACATACATACATACATACATACATACATACATACATACATACATACATACATACATACATACATACATACATACATACATACATACATACATACATACGAGGTAAAGCTAAACTGCATTTGAATTCTTTATCAGCAAGTGTAAAACTTTTAAGTGCTTTTACTTTTTTAATACAGACATTATAAATACATTTTTTTCTATTCTTCAGTCTATTGATTGTTATTAACACTACTAATTGCCTCGAGAATATATCAACATTTATATCTCCTTGTAGTTAAGCTGTAGCTAAGTAGTTAGCCAGTCAGTAGACAGTCAAGAGTGTGGTGCTCTTTCTACCGGAGGGATTTTTAAGATATTTTGCTTAACACTGCTCTTGACCGGCTTTTGTGGATTCGAAATTATATAATGGACTGCGTATCTTAATGTATTTTATTCTTAACTATCTTAACTTTTACCAGAGTGATGCATGAATCAAAAAGCTTTTGAGTATTCAGTTTTTTTAGTCACTGACCTTTATTCAGTTTGGTCTTTTGCTCATGATTTCGTGTGTGTGCGTGTGAGTGTGTAAAGACGCATAACTATAATCGAGGTTGAAGGATTTTTGACTGGGTGAATTCTTTCATCCATAATCCATTAATAATTTATCAAGATAAATACAATCTTTAAATGTTGACCATTTTTTATCACAATTATTTAGCTCTACTGGCTATAGTCTTAAGATCTTGTGGGATGGTCTGTTGTACGTCCTCCGTCCGTCCGACCGTTAGCACAGGTATGTTAAGGCTACTTCCCCCAAAACACTAAAAGGATTACCATGATACTTTAAACACACATTCAGCATATTGTCTAGTTGGCCCTAAATGAAAACGGTGCCGTTCGGACCTTCAATATGGCCTATAGTGAGGTGGTCTGCTGTCCGTCGTTCGTCCGTAGTTTGTCGTACGTATGCCCGTTAGCTTAATTTATTATCGCTACTCTTCCTAATCTACGTGCAGCATTGCTGTGTAACTTTACACACATATCCATGGCATGGTTTAGTTTGTCCTAAAAAAAAAATTGAATCGATCACATGTCCGATATGGCTGTCATAGTGGCCAGCTTGAAAATCTTGTTATTGCTAATATTCAGAATGAAAAGCAATATTGCTGTGGGGTTTTCACAAAAAAAAAATTTATTATGTACAACTGATCCAACAAAATAATGTCTATTTAAAATCCTATTTATACTCCTTGGGCACAGAGGCCATCATGAAAATCTTGTTTGTGCTTCTCATCCTGAGTTGAAAATTTTATTGTCATATGGTTCACAAGAAAACTTATTAAGATGTCTGACTGGTCCAAATGCAAATGTACTGATCTGATAACCAATATGACCGCCAGTACGGGAAAGTCGAAAATCTTCTTAACGCTATTCCTCCTGAATGAATGGAGCTTTGACTAAAATGCGTCATATGATGTTTAGCTGGTCATAAATGAAAATGTTGCTGACATGTTGTCAGATACGGTCGCAACGGTGACCATCTTGAAAATCTTGCTATTGCCATTCCTTCTGAATCGAAAGTGATATTGTCATCGGATTTTTGTCAGCAAGCTTTTTTTATGGTGTATGGTTTGTCCAATATGAAAAGGTGTTGATCTGATATCTAATATTGCCACAAAAATCACCATCTTCTAAATAAACTTCTCTTTACTGCTCGTAAAGGATGGCTATATCAACGTTTGTTTTTCTTTGTTGAAAGTTTGCTTAGGATGTCGGTTCCAAGACGAAAAATATAAAATCAGCATCTAATGCACGGCAAGTAATATTGCAATGGGGGTCTTCACCAGAGACTTTTTATGGTGTCTAGTTAGTCTTAAATGAAAATGGGGACGAGTTGATGTCCAATGTGGCTGTCACAGTGGTCATCATGAAAATCTTGTTAGTTCTAAACCTCCTAAACGAAGACAAATATTGGCATCGGGTTTGACCAAAAGGTATTTGAAAATGGTGTCGATTGCAAATCTTTTCGCTACTTCATTCTGAATGAATGCCATATCAACATAGGTTTGCACTAACAAAATGCTTATGATGTCTATATAGTTGTTCCTAGATAAAAATGGTGCCAATCTGATATCTCCACAATGGCCATCTTGAGTTTCGTATTTTTGCTAATTCTTCTGAACTAAAAGTAATATTAACATTGGGTTTCACCAAAATACGTCATAGATGCAAATTTGGTACAACATGACAATGGTATCGATCAAATGTCCAGTATGGCCACTACAATGACCATCTTTAAAATATTGTTATCTCCACTTCTGATAGTATGGCCGTCTCAACACGTTTTTTTAATAAACAGCTTCTTATGATATTTACTAAGCACTAAATATAAATTGTGTCAATCGGATATCGAATATGGCCACCATGGCATCCATCTTAATTTGTTTGTTATGTTGATCTTCCAAAATGGAAAATCACACGAATATGGGAGTTTTACATGAGAAGGCTTCTTATGATGCCTGGTTGGTCCTAAATGAAAATGGTGCCAGGATGACATCCAGTATGTCCACCATAGCAGCTAATTTCAAAATTGTATTATCACTGGAGAATATAAACGATGTCTTCAACACTCTACAGTTAAAAGTATTAAATGGGCTTATCTTCAATTCATGAAAATTATTTTCATCTATTAGAGTGCCAGCCCTTTCAAAGGATTCTTGTTATCAAATTACTTCTTATGTTATCTAATTGGTTCTAAATAAAATAGCCGTTTTGGTAATTTTCACGATTCCTCAATGAATAGTCATATCAGCTATACGTTTAACCAAATCATTTCCTGTGAGGTCTGTGTAGTTTTAAATGAATATAGTGCCGATGTGACTTCTCATGTGGCTGCAACAAAGGCCACCTTGGAAATTTTATTATCTCTACTTCTAAATGGCCGGTCGTATCGACCTTATACTTTCACTTTCACAACGACTTTCTTATCATGTCTGCTTGGTGATGGTGTCAGTCTGACATCCAATATGGCCACCATGGTACTCATCCTGAAAATCCTGTTGTCGTTACTCCACCAAACCGATGGTGATATCAAGGTG
This sequence comes from Potamilus streckersoni, assembly GCA_016746295.1. NCBI lineage: Eukaryota > Metazoa > Mollusca > Bivalvia > Unionida > Unionidae > Potamilus > Potamilus streckersoni. Next base: position 16,495 of record JAEAOA010000401.1, read on the forward strand.
TGCTTTCCGCCTAAAGACTTTTTCTGATATTTTGTTGGTCATATATGAAAACCGCACAAATCTGATTTACAATATATCCATCTCAGCGGCTAATTTGAAAAGCTGAATTAAGAGATGGTTTCAACAGTCATTAATTAAAATAAATAAATGGTCTTTATCAAGATTTCCCAGAAATTCATTTCAACCAGTAGAGCGTCAGTCCGTTACAGGTGACATTGGTTGTATTGTAATTCGTTCAGTCTTCACTTTGTATGGATCTGAAGCAGAACACGATCCAGAAGTTGGATACCTTTTGCTTTTTGGGATCAAGTGATTAGCCAAAAGCATAGTTTCGCTTTGTTTTGAGCATTCATTGTACCCGTTAATATGCAGTAAATGATTATTGCTGTATTTGTCTACATGCACAGACATATGCTGCTTCACCATTTTGTTCTGGAGTAGTTCCTTCGTATTACTTCTTTTTGTTTTGATTCGACTGCTGGTCGCTTCCAATGAATGTCTCAGCATTTAGCTGGTCAATATAAGACACGCACACGAAGACACAAACATGTAAGCAAGTCTATCGATTAATGACAAACAAACATCGTATTATCAAATTCATAGTTTTAATAAGCCGCGTAAGAAGCTCTGTCTAATGAACAAACACGGCACAATGTAGACGAACAGATTTCATGATCTACATTTTAATATGGTTCGTAAAATTCGACAGAAATAAAGCAATTGTCGAGTTAACAACATGAGGCATACTTTGTTATTCGGGTTTAACCCTTTCCCCTTGTGCAACGTATATTAGGCTGTACATGACGGCCAATACACCTGTGGTGGAGGAAAAACCCGGAAAAACTCCGAACCGCCGCACGGGAAGCTACCGGCAAGGTTTCTCACATATGCAAATCGGCCGAACCCGAGACTTGAATTCACGAGGGCAGAGGTGAGATGACAGTGATTGGTAAAAGCGAGCGCTTTAGACGATCTGCCACCCGAGGCCCGACATAAGTAGATAATATGGAAGGGGATTACCACTTTAATTCTATGCATGTATTTTCTAATCTTCCTTGGCTGTTTACGAGTACTACTTTTATAAGTGTATCCATGTACAATGTTTTCTTCATTGATGCAAATTGTACGTGTCAGTTTGCAAGTGCTACATTCCTTCTGCATTATTGTAAATGGCAGCTTGCAAGTGCTACATTCATAATTCTGATTATCAATGTTCTATTCTTCATTGATGCAAGCTGTAATATATATATATATATATATATATATATATATATATATATATATATATATATATATATATATATATATATATATATATATATATATAAGCTCTGACTAAATTAATATATTAACAACATAAAAAGCACATCAAAAATATTATTGGTAAAATCACATTAAAAAAAAATTTAAGCATTCCGAAAGGTCTTCTTAGTCTTATCATGATCTTTGTTTACGAACATATTTTGTCGCAAAAGCTGAAATAACTAAATTGTGGGAAATCAGATTCATATCGTGACAAAAATGTTTACTTGAGATTAGAAGTAAAATATTTAGCATGCGATTGTTTTTCAATTCCTAATTTGTATTGTTAATGTACAGAACCTCAACCTATGAATATAATTTTTTTTATTTAAAAATATTGCTTTAAATTGGTTTGCATTCTTTAAAACTTTTGTCCTTAAAGTGGAAATAATCAGAGGCAAAATACATAATGTTGTGGAAGATTTTTTTTATTTATTGAAATTTATTGGAATTTTTAAGATTATCAAACCAATCGAAAATAATAAATTGTCTCAAGAATTTTAAAAATATAAATATAGCACCCTAATTTTCTAATATTTCAGCTGCTCATTGTCACATTACAGATTAAAAATAACTTTAAAGAATTGTTGAAATATAAGTATAGTGACGCATGATTCCGACTTATTAAGCGTGCTACTCTTTTCAATATAAAAGTTATTTAGTAAATGATCTTTGATGAGAGAGAGAGAGAGAGAGAGAGAGAGAGAGAGAGAGAGAGAGAGAGAGAGAGAGAGAGAGAGAGAGAGAGAGAGAGAGAGAGAGAGAGAGAGGAGCACCAAAACTGCGTATTTCATTAAGTTATTTTAGTTGTATACATTTATCCTGGGTCGATGAGCTTGTTTTGGGATAGTCTTTGGGGTTTTCCTCCAGCAAGTATCAGCAAGAGAAAAAAATTCAACTGATTTTAATCAATAATTATACAGGGTAAAATTTTACTAATCATTGGCTTGATTTTATTTCATCGCCTACATGTATTCTGGGTAGTTAATGGTATTATGGGACAATCTTTTCCTGTTTTAGTGTGATATGATGTGATTTTGATTTTTAACATAGCTTTAACAATGTTTCAGTCATATCGCTACGATATCTGCAGTGTGGCAGTTTATAGTGATGTATAGAATTGGGAAATCATGCCGAAGACATGTAGTATGATGTCCCACCCAGTCACATTATCCTAACAACAAGCCGACCAGTCATAGCACTAACCTTTTAATGCTGAGCGTTAAGCGAGGCAGTAGTTTGTACCATTTTTGTAGGTCTTTGGTATGATCGAACCCACAACCTCCCTTATCCGAGGCGGACGCTCTAACCACTAGACATTGGTCTTTCATTTGGTGATAATTGCCAGCATGCGGAAAACTCTCCTGATCTTACTCTATAATTATACAATGCAGGATTTTACTGATCACTGTCCTTTTATTCAATATAATTGGGTACATGTATCCTGGGTAGGTGAAAATATTTTCGTAAAAGTTTTGTGCTTGCCCCATGACTTTCAGGGTGACAGGCAGACGACAAATTAAACTGTTGGATGTCTAATTCATGAATAAGTTGTTGGAATAATGCACATACAATCGTTAGACAGATTTGGGGAAGAAAACAAGTGTTAAAAAATTGCCTTAACCTTTAGAACAGTTTTTGTTTTAATATTATTCAAAGGAATAGTCTATGGAATTCTTGAGGACGCACGTATTATGGTCACAGTGTATTGGCTGCTTGACTTTATTATTTGGTAAGGAACCGAAAATCTACCATATTTTTTGCTAAATGGATTGTCAAATGGTCAGATGCAGTTGTTCCTTGTCTTCTGATTGGGATTTCCTACCATTCGACGTCTTTGACAGGATCTATGGTGCTTATAAGCATCACTTTCAAACTCAATATTTTAATTTTCAGCAAATAACATTGATTCAGGATCTTGTGAGAAGTTTTGACACCAAAATGACCAGCTTAAGTAGTTTTATGGGCACAACTATAAATTTCCTGTCTATAAGACTTATTTTGGTGGTATTCCTCCTCTGTAAGTTAATAGATTGCAAGTGTGGAAACAATGATAGCAATTATAGTCGTCTGTGCATGGACGTTTGTTTGACGACTTTTGGAGCCTCCCACTTTCGTAAGAGACCAGAGGACCCACCCGAAGGGTGGGCCTCCAATACCCACCTACGCGGTTGGCCATCAGCCCGGACTCGCGTGAGGGGACTTGATCCCGAGCTGGATCTTTTCGCTTCGAACTTGACCTTAAGACCCTGACTTACCACACCACGACAGAAAAAAAGCCACCCAACCCAGCAGCCGGCCAAGGGCCCCAAGAGGGCCACCCACAAAGCCGCGCCCTCCCACTGGCTCGATTCAATTGCAATTTATCCACTTCTGTTGTATTCTTCGTTATTTATCTCTGTTGATTGCAATTGATTTATTAGGATCCGGTGTCTTCTTTATAGTCAGCTATATCCAAGTTGTATGTTGTATGGTGTAGATTGCAATTTTTCCACTTCTGTTGATGTCTTCATTATAGTTCTCAGTTGATTGCAATATTGCCGTAGTTGTGATATCTTCTTTATAGTTAGCTGGCATCAATCATAAAAGGGGTCGAATATTTTAATTGCAATTTATCCACTTCTGTTGTATACTTCGTTATTTCTCTCAGTTGATTGCCATTATCTTGTTGTGATCTTCGTTATAGTCTGCAATAGATGTTGTAGTTGTAGTAGATAATAGAGTAGAACCCCAGAGCCGCTGTAAGGGGTTAGTGGGGATTTTGGATTGAAATGGCTCCGGGGTAAATTTTTCCTTATAATCCAAGCACGCCCCAAGGCCTCCCAAACACACAAGCAGCAAACACCAAGTCGTTGATGGTTAGTATACCTTATTTAATTAAAAGGGGAGAGCCAAACATGAGTATATCTCATACGGGTCAAATAACCTGAGTTGTGAATATACCTATTTATTGTTAAGAGTTGGATTTGTTTGTATACTAAGCGTAAATGTGCCTAAAAGTTTGTCAAATTGCAAGTGTGGATCGTAAAGTCCCAGCATATATACGTGTTGTATGAACCTTGATAGCGCTGGACAAAGTTAGACGGCCGGATTTCGAATGGGGTAGGATGAGGGTGCTTTTTCTGGATCAGCAGTTCATGATGAATTAAGAAGATAGTAATACCTAAACATTGTTCTTGACATAGTCATCTAATGAGATTTAAGACTTTAGTGACATTAAGGTCAGTTAGAAAAACACACGGTATTTCTTACAGGTACACTGAACGCCGCTGCATCAGCGTTTTTTTAATTGAAATCGACATCTGGCGACAGGAGACCATTGTCCCAAATAATATTTACTTAAATGAAGTTTTTAACAGATTTTTCTCACATATTCACATTTTGAACGCACTTTTAAACTCAATATTTTAATTTTTATTTACATTTGATTTTTTAAAAAATTTTTGTAGTAGTATTTAACGAAAGTTAACAACGTCGTCAGAGTTAATAAATTTCGACCTTTCAAGTAGGTAGATTAATTTCCTTGCCGTCAACCACTCAGAAATTTAGTGTACACTCATGTTAAGTAGTTTTTGGAATAATTAATTTAATCTGTGTACTTGAGTTTTAAGAATTACAATAATTACCAGGGCATTTGCTCTCTCGGTCCAGCGAACTTTTTTTTCTATATGATTCGAAAGTATGAAAATGTTTATATTTTGATGGAAACTATAGTTATTTAAAACAACACGTTTATTTCAAACCATTTAATTACTTTGTTGGATTTCGCCAAAAGTTGTTGATATTCCGATTGACGTTGATGCAATCTTTTCAAATGATTATGTGTTCTCAAAAGAGAATTTATTGCAATATCTTATCTGAAGATGGATCATAAAATTTAACAATCTTAAACTAAACCATGCAGAGTGGTTGCTTAAAAAGAAGCACTTTCGTCTTCCATGTAAACATGGCATGCCAATGCAGCATGAAATATTTATTTAATCTTGCAATTTTAGTCTGTGTCAGACACATGTCAGAATTCCACGATTTGCTTCGTGGAAATCCCACTTTAATATTTTGTTTGGTGTTTAACAGCACTTCAGTATAAGTATTTCATATTGTTCCCATGTAAAAATGCTTTGCTCAAGGACGCACTACTGTAGCCAACCCGGGATGATTTTTTGATTGTAGGCCAAGTTAACGATGAAATGCATGTATTGGCTTTATCGGCACATCAACACAATCATTGTTACATAGTGTCCAGAAAAACCTAGCAGCAAAAATGTAAAAATCAAATCTTGACAGGATCCACAGGTAGACAGAACCCACTGATCAAAAGTAAATGCGCACCATAAGACAGCAGAGAGAAGGTAACGATATTGTACAAACACCCCAATTAAGGCATAGAAAACAAAGATATGACTAAATGGAAATTTTATATTAAAAAAATTGAAATACAGAATACACAGTGAAACGTTTCGATATAAACCGCACTCTTTTATAAAGTACAATACTTTCGCAGGGTGTTTTCGTCGTCAAAACAGGCTGCCAACAATGGTTGCGTCTTATGATATGCATTGGTCCTCTGTTTAATATCTCCTTGCCCAGAAGGTGAAAATGTCGATTGATTTTCTGCATGAAATAGTCAAGAGTTGAAAGCCTTTTACACTGAGGCATTTAATGAGAAAAAGTTCGTCAATCTATTCGAAGGTTTTGTTACGCGAAAAAAACATTAATTTGTCAGAAATGCAACAAAGAATGCTGTTGAATCCATCAATGATAGACTGTGAAATGTATCTAGGTTGTGGTTGATGTCGTAGACGACACCTTCGTCTGTTTATTTTGATTATACTATAAATTGTGTTATCTTTTAACACTGGGGGTTATCTAACAAGATGATTTCGGATTCTTTTGCACATTGTATGTTGTTATTTTATTCAGATTCAGAAGATGGAGGGATTTAACAACGTAGCTTTTAATGTGATTGAAAATAATTAACACAATAATATCATTTGATGGAATGTTTTAAATTAATTGATGCAGTGATCTAATTTAATGGAATAATTGAATTTATTTCACACAGTAATTAAATTTGTGTGTAACATTATGATAATTTCTGGTTTAGAAAGGTGCTAAATTTTGTGTTTGCATCTTTTTAGTAATTCTATTAATACATGACCTTAACAAAAAATTCGATTTGTCAGCTATTCTTTTCAGGTCTCGAACCAAAATAATGCCGTTAAATTGAATAATTTATTTGTATTTATGATACACACTTAAATTCCAAATATTTAATAGGGTCAATGTTTTGTGACATAAATTTAATTTTAAAACCGCTGATTTGCATGATACTGTGTCCTTTTTACTTCAGTAATTGATAATTAACATCATGTGACCATGCCTTGAAGGGCCTCTTTTCACTCGACTTTAACCCGAGACTGAAGCGCACATATTTGTACATATGAGGAAAAAGGAAAAATATTCGAGAATTTATGGGTTCTCCGCAGATTATATGAAAAAAGAAAACGGAATGTCTAATTTCTATCCTATTGTACAGGTTTGCATCATTTTTCTTATTTTGTTTTGATGCATGTGTTTGATGTGAAGTCGATGTTCCTTTGGAACGTTTGGAATATGTGGAATCAAACTACCTATAGATTTCATAAGGGGATTCGTCTGGCCATGTGGTCTAAGAAGTTTGCCTTTTCTGGCACATCTCACCTCTGCCCGCGTCAGTTCGATCATCGTGAGTAAATTAGCCTGTATCTTCCCGTGCCTCGTTGCATTTTTTTTTCAGGGATCTACCCGGATTCTGCCTGAAATAAATACATTTTCCGCCATATACAACACTATAATGTGCTAAATGGAGTTAAAAGACCAAGATCATTATCTCATAAGAACAGTTATTTGCAAATATATCGATCCCAGCAGCCACTGGATCAATAAAATGTAATACTTTGAGACGATTCTGTTTTTCAAAAATTTTCATGACATACTTTTATTTGAAAATATGCAAGGAAGATGTGAATCAAATTTGTGTTTAGTAGAACGATTCCTCTGGTTATGCTTACACTCCAAAAATTATGGCTGATAAACTCGTTCCATTGGTTGGTGAATTCGGGAATTTTAATAACGACGATAAATCCCTGGCGATGTTCCTTCAGTTCCTAAGTACTGCACCAAGTGATATTATATTTAATCAGCGATAGAATACTTACCGTGGTATAATATACTAAGAACTGTTATTTAGCACCGTTGAAGAACTTGCATTTATATTTCGCCTCGTTTACAATATAGTATGGAGTTGATACCATGACCGTACTCAATCGTATATCATAGTGTGTACTTGTTTTCTTTCTGAGAGTTCGATCACCGAACCAGTCTTTGGTGACATTCTACAGTTTCGTATTTAGCACGGGGTTATAATTTTTTTTTTAACAAAAAAAAAACTTCCTAAGTTTCCTAACTAGTATAACTGGTGGCGCTCACCAGTTATTATGTACTTTTGAGAGAGTGATGTATGTAAGGTGAAGTTGTTTGCATTTTACACATGCATAGTGGACAGAATGTTAACATACCTATATACTACTTTCCTGTAATGTGGCTGAAATTTCTTCTGATATTGTATTTTTGGAAATTTTAAATGATCTTAGGACACTGCTAATTAAAATGACTGCTCCCTTGTACTCCAAAAATCAACCTTAATTTGTCTAAATTACACTCTTCTTGGTAGCTATTAAAATATGGAATATTAATTTTACCAATCTAGACAATACCAACTTCTAAATGTGCAATGAATGAATTACCAAATACATAAAATGTAAAAAAAAAAGTTATCGGCTCTTTTTTTTACAATTTATCTCTGAAGTTCGAGAAGTGAAAATGAGCAAGTAGAACTAGCACTTTTTTGAAAGGTGCACATATGGAGATAGACCAAGCTGTATACTCTCTAACCCATATTACACCCATCCATCATACATCAAAATAAAGGGAATTAAAGGTTCTTTGAACAAGACCTAAGATATACAAAGTATCTTTTAAATAGCCAGTATAACTATTGATGAAACCCGGGGAAACTCTTTTTCTTTAAAATTCTAACCCTTTGCTAAATACGAAACTGTAGAGTGCCACCTATACTCATCTCTCTCTCAAAAGTACATAATAACTAGTGAGCGCCACCTTTGGCTAAATGAAACGGGAAGTAATTCTGTCTTTCTAACCCACGCTACCCTTAGTTTTCTTAGTCTAGTCTAGTCGTCTCAATCATGGTGTCCACGAGCTAGGAACTACTTTTTAAAAGAAGATACCCTGTTGTCTTCTGCGTTGCCTGACGGAGTTGTTATAAAATCGAACAACAACATTTACAGATCTATAACAAAAAGGAATTCACTCATAAAGCAACTATAGTTCTGTCCAACTTCAATAACACGCCATTCAAAACATTTTGAGAGAGACAGACACACGCAGGCACAAGAAGTTGAGCTGTTTAGTATTCTATTAGAAACTACACACACACACACACACACACACACACACACACACACACAACATGGCTCAATTTATTCTATCTGTAACTTGATAAATTTCAGTTCAGCGTCATTAAATGTAGCTACAGTTATTTAATTAATTTTAAATGCTTCGTGTAAAACAAATTAGGTACGTTTAGGTGAATTTTATGACGCTGACCCGAAAATTTACTGAGCTAACAGATAGGATAAAATTCGAGATTCTGTGTGGAACGAACTATAACAGAAAACACTGCTCCAGACAAACAGGCAATACACATCAGTGACATAAAAATTCCAAACTCTCAAGAGCATCCGCAAATCCATGAACAACAAGAAATGTGTTATGTCAGACCTGCTTTCTTTAAACTTTGTAAAACACCCCCACCCAAGCACAGTTTAAACAAATATTGAAAATAAATCAAAGTTACTGCACTTACCTATCAATGTGATTTAGACATCAGTTCACACGCTATTCCACGATAGGTTTTCCATGTAGCGTATCATTGTACCAGTAATAGCCACACTTGCCATATCCTACACAAAAAAGACCAACACATTTCCAAGAATTTCATGAAATAGAAATATACTCACAGTCACTACACTCTGTGTAAGCTGTGTATTTTTTTGTATCGTTGCCAACTATAGAACATTTTCCATTTAGAACTGTTGAAAGTTCAAGTTATCGGTATTATATATATATATATATATATATATATATATAGATATATATATATATATATATATATATATATATATATATATATATATATATATATATATATTACGTATTGTGATTTTCATATGACATCCATCAATTAAATGTTTCTATATTCCCGTGCGTAGAACTTGTGTTCTTAGAGTCGACTGGGCACTCCATTGACTATCATTAACTTTTTCGAATTAATGCGCGTTTACAAAATTTAAAGCATATGGCTCGATACGCTCATATTGCAATACTTGCAACACGCAAGAATTGTAACTTATTTTCTTAATTCTTTCTTTTCTAAGAGCAGCATTTATAGCTGGATTTTATTAAGATTTTTATTCAGATTTTCATAAAATATTACAAAACATAGTAACCTTTATATAGAGTGAGAGGCAAAGCCTCGTAGACAGATAAATAATATAACCCCTTGACTGGGATTTCCTTGTCTCGGTGCAACCCCAACATAGATTCTCTTATTGTCGACTAGAGTTACATCATCTAGAAACTGTGGTCCGACAATCGAGACACGTGTTGTTCCTTTAGTTCCCAGTATGGTAGTTAACCGAAACTGTATCCTGAAGTTCGTTAAATACTAAAATTAAAACGAAACAGTATAAAACAGTATAAAATAGATCCAATGTGGAAGTATTGTATTCTGTATTGAACTTTATAAGATGAAATGAAGATGTATTTATAACAAAATAAATTCCAATGTTCTCGTCTTATACTAGCAACATTAGACAATAACAAGTTTCCGAATATCACCAATTTCCGATAATTATAGACATTAAGGCAAACCATACACTTTGGGAAATTGCCTTTATTACTCGTTCTCTAGAAAAGGAAAAGAAACAAATTGAGAAGTTATGTACCCAGCTTTGCCATCTTGAAACGACTAAAGAAAATACAGATAACGGTTCTATTACACGCATCGACAAGACAAGAGGATATCGATATAATCAGTTTAATTATATGCTCCCTACATTTGGTTGTCAGCGCTGAATTTTCCAATGTGTCTAGCTCATCTTTAACGATGAATTCACGGTGAAGTTCATGAAACAGGTTAACTTGTATCGTTTTGAGAGGGTGTACTGTAAACAAAACACTGCAGTGGGGCACTGATTTCGCTTCAGGACCAGCAACAATGCATCATTACTCAATGTACTTTGTCGCCAAATTACAAAAAGACGACCACATTATAATGCTAATATTCTAAAGAATAAACAATTAACTCTAAATCAATATAAAGAATGCTTCAGCATAGTTCATTTGTCATCACTAATATGTGAAGTGACGAAATATTCTAGATATCGACTGGTACTATATTCTAACTGATAATTGTGACCCTAGTCAACAAGAAATTTAACTTCCGGGGTCATGCAATATAATCGAAATACCTTTCGGGAGATTTGTATATTTTTGACAACAATTAGTAAGCAACATTTTGTATATTACATGGGTCATCCTGATGGTGCCATTGTTCTGCGTCGCTGCAGAAAAGGAACGTCTGCCTCTGATGTGGGAGGTCGTGGGTTCGATCCCCGACTTAATCATTTCAAAGACTTATAAAACTGATCCTTAAAACTGCCTCTATACACTTACCATTAAGAGGTTAGTGTTTGGACTGGTTGGCCTGGTGTCACGATAATGTGACTGTGTGGGACATGATACTACATGTCTGCGGCATGATGCCACAGTGTTAGACATCACTATCAATTGCATACTGTAGATCGTAGCGATATGACTGAAAAAAATTGTTAAAACTACATTAAAAATCCAAATCACACACACACGCACGCAAACATACAAACTCAACACACACACACTCACGCATACACGTAATGAAGAAACGTAATCGGTTGTTGCCGTCGGAAGGTACAGAACATAATTTTGAAATTTACAAGATATGACCAAGATCAGTTCCATTTAGTTTTAATTTACTTTGTTTTGCTTTGATTTTTTTTTAAAAAGAACAATTTTTTTTTTGTTTTGTCTTCGTTTAACCGTTGGATTGACAGAGAAGATATGACTTTTCTGATAATCCTTGTTTCGTATATAATGAGGTCCAAATGGTTGCCATTGGTAGCTATAGGAATGGTTTTAGGTATGATCTATATAATTTAGTTTTAACTTGCAGATGACGAAATGTGGGATAGCGTATTGGAGCTATTCTACATCCATGAGCCCGCACAGAAAACGTTATTACCAACAAAATTTTAACGAGACCATATAGTAACATGCTTAAACAGCAGTGCGCAATGCCGAAAAGGTTTTGCTCTTATTTGAGGTATGTAAATAGAATAGGCATCAGCATATGCAGCTTGCAAGTTTATTTAAAACTCTGCACAAATGTATCTGGATTTGATAGAGCATCATATCAACTGTATACGAGAACGGCACGAGACTTAAAAAAGCAGCATATCATATGTTAAAGAGTAGGGAACGAGATTTGATAGAGCAGCATATCATCTGTTTGAGAGTACGGCACGAGATTTGATAGAGCAGCATATCATCTGTTTGCGAGTACGGCACGAGATTTGATAAAGCAGCATATCATCTGTTTGAGAGTACGGCACGAGATTTGATAGAGCAGCATATCATCTGTTTGAGAGTACGGCACGAGATTTGATAGAGCAGCATATCATCTGTTTGCGAGTACGGCACGAGATTTGATAAAGCAGCATATCATGTGTTTGCGAGTACGGCACGAGATTTGATAAAGCAGCATATCATCTGTTTGCGAGTACAGCACGAGATCTGATAGAGCAGCATATCATCTGTTTGCTAGTACGGCACGATATTTGATAGAGCAGCATATCAACCGTCTATGAAAATTGCTCGAGACTTCCACAAATTGAATGCTTACATATACATCGGTCTTAAATACTTGATGATAATTTTTGTGCCGATCCGACTATTCGCATTGTATCCCATAATACAGAGATCGCACATTATATTATGCTATACTTAATGAAATAAGCTGTTCTGGGGCTTTTAACTTTGTTTACTTACTAATGTTTGAAATATTGGTTATTTTGAATTACTTCATGATTTAATTTTGCAGGTTGGTAGGTATATTTCAAATCATTTTTGTTGCTCTTCGTTTCATACTGCATGTTAAGTTTGCAAGTGGCAACATTAAAATACAAAAGAATGACGTACTTGCGAATGCAGAGTGGGGTAGAATAATTTAAGACATCCACAATGTTCTTTGACATTTTATAAATGAAAAGCAGCATCTTATAAAGAAATATATTTATGGTGTAATCAATGACAGATAAAAAAAATACTGTCAATTTTCATGAACATTTGCAACAGTGGCACAGAGAATAAATCGTATTGTTTATTCTTTTTCATTCGCAAGAGTGATCAAAGTTTGTGACAAAAGGCTTAAATTTCGGTTTGGGTCACAGAGATCAGATTGCGAATTTTCACCGCGTGTTACGTGCCCTCATTTGCCCTACTGTATTGTAAATACATCGTTCAAATCCCATGCATGCATTATGTCTTTACGTTACTTACTCGATAATTAGCTAAAAACGTAGCATTATTTGACTCAGAAAAGATAAGAGTATGTAAAACAATTTTAATGATAAACTAATTTGACAGACATTACCGAGAATATGTTTGTGACCTCAAGAATGGTGACTGAGTAAAAACAACGCAAAATAAGCAATTCTCGTGATCGTAGCGTTAAATTACTATAATGTCAGTTCATTCACGGGTCTAAATAGATATCTTAAAAACGAATTATGAAACCTTTTGTGTGTGGGTTTGGGATTGGGGTGGGGCGGTATCTTAATGGCTTACAATCATCCGATCTAACAAATTGGCAGACAAGAATAATACAACAATTACATTAAATTCCGATATTATTCTTTTCACGTTATTTTTAATTTTAAGTGTTTCATAACCAAATAGGTTTTTTTTTAAATTTCAAACCTATACGTATATAATCATTCAGTTTCTATGTAGGATTTCACCCACAGTTTGATAAGATTTTTGTTCGCATGAAGAAAACATTAGACAAGTTTCTGTAATCTCAGTTGGCAATCTACAGCAAAGACTGATAGAAATTTTCAAACTGAGTCCTAAAAGTCACGAATAGATAAAACAAGACCAGATGTTCTTCTGAAAAAAAAGAGAGGAGTCTCTGCAATACAACTCATGCCATTGCGAAACAGAATCAAATATTTATCTCAGTATTATAATCGTGCGTGCGCGGTAAATGCCACTGCCGCACAACTTGCCCATGGAAATTTATAAATGCAATATGTTCCAATTAATATATCCGTATTAAATAAACACTTAGAAGTTTGGCATCATGTACATCAGAAAAATTAAAAATTATTTAAGAATTCTTTCCCGTCTCTCATTTTATGACTTGTGCGGCTGTTAGATAATATTAAGTACATGATGGATCAACGAACGGATATTGCCTTCACAAATGTTAGTACACACTGATGAATATTTCATATAATATTGAATATTTCATTCCAGTTCGTTGGATGCTCTAGTAACGTTAGTTGGCATTCATCGGAAATGAATACCACTAGCAATGTATTCAATCATTTTTGGCCTATCTGATTAAACAAAAAAATTAAAGAATTTAAATTATTAAAATTGTCCTTCTTTTCAATTTCGAATTTATTACAATGTTATAAAATAATTGAGCCATCAGTAGATAAGTAAGATTATAATAAGACCCTCTTGGCTGCATTTCCATTGGCTGTATTTCCATTTCTAAAACTTGAAATCAATGAACTGGGAGTCATTCAATCTATTATTGCTATGTTTTTGGTCATATAAGGGAAATTTAGATGTGGAAAATAAAACGGAATTAGTTTTTATATTCTCTTAGAATGTCTTAGAATATTTTTTTTCATTTCTTTTCGTCCTTGCTCTCATTGATCTATCAAAAAAGCTTAAAATTTAGGGTCGGTCTCAGAATAAAGAAGTACGGGAATACTTGTTTTACAAACACATGCTAGGTTTGATAAATATTTATGTGGTCATTTTCATTATATTAAGGGCACTAACTTCGTTTGGAATATTTCGGTCATGCTTTGCACGTTATTACTTTGTCATTAGAAATTTATACAAATACACATTTCCTTTTGGTAGACTTTATTTCTGTTGTTCTTAATTACTTCGTGATCAGCCTGACGTCTCTTCATAGCGTTATGTTGTTCTTGTTAGCATTTATTAACCTTTGAGTATATATTTGTGTCTATGCCGCAGAACTTACCCTGAACAACCCTATTACAGTGTATTTTTTCCAAATATTTTATAGCGCTGCGAGAAATCTTTAGAAAGCGCCACTGTCATAGCTACGTGACTGGCTGCACGTCTTCCAAACAAGTGGTGTGAGGCGGTGAACAGAAAAACTCTGTTCTTTTTTAATGCTAGGGAGAACAAGGTTAGGATTACATATAGAGAAATCCTAGATTCGTTACTGAGTTGCATCAAAAAAAATCCGAATCCAGAGTTTTCCTTCGTATCCAATGCAGACGTTAATTACAATCAGAAATCTTTTACCCTTGCCTTTTTGTTGATTTATAATATAATATGCAACAGATTTCACCAAACTTGCCTTTAAGGGGCATTTGGAGACTGAATCTCAATGCTTTTTGGTGCAACTCTCATAAATACACATTTCAAAAGCAGTTCTCGAGTTTTTGTACGTGGTGTAAATACTTTTATTATCACAGTAAGATCATTTTCAAACAAGTAACACATCGTCCCATTACTGAGTATAAACATACAGAATACTTTAAATTTAGTCATTTCATTCATCAATAATTTCTAGCCAGGGGACCTCTCAGACTGTCAAATAAGTCGGAAGCTCTCCGCGTAAAAATAGACAGACTGCTCACTGTCCTTTTTTTGGTTTCTAGAACAGTTCATTTTCAGTAAAATTTGTATTGTCTGTGTCCAATATTCGCAGTCTGGTTTTAATATTTCAAAATCAAACAAATAAAAAGAAAGAACTCTTGTATACCTGTGTTCAAAGAGTTGTAACTCCATGCCTTATGGAATTTTTGAAATTATAAAAAAAATGCTCAAGAACACCAAATCTGCAGCTTGAAAACATTGACTAGTCCTTGCAAATATGACGACCGTTTTACTAAAGAATCTCACGTTTGATTAAAAATTCAAAACGCCAACAATTCGAGAATGTTTGAGACCCCTGGCGACAATCACGTTAGAAATTATAAGTCGATTAATTAAATGACTTTCTGTTTCGTGTATTTAATATATCCTTGATGCCTTTTGCTTTAAAAATGGGGACGGGTCAAACGAAAAACTGCATCTGATGCTACATCGATAAGTTGATAGCTATATTGACGTGTTGTTTGTTTTTAGAATTTGATTAGACGTACATGTAATTGGCGATTTTTCACATTATCTAGCTCATCATACATCCGTATTCTTTTGAATGTTATTATTTACTCTCCACGACAAACACAACCGGCAAAAATCGACGTAAATATACTTGGACATTTTAGATGAGGTTAACCAATCGGTGTGATCCAGTACCAACCGGAATGAATGTGCTTTGATGTCACAGTGAAAAGTACGCATGTTGAAAAAAAATCTCGTGCACAAAATATTGTAACCACCAGACTCGACCTGCTATTTTCTTGACTCAGTTTAGTACCTGGCTACCACAGTAATAGATCATTGCGACCAGTAATTTTCGTCTGGAAATTTCTTGTTGACAGTTAAGGCGCCGATCATTTAATAGTCGGAGCTAAATAGACTTTGGTTAAACCGTATTAGTATTAAATTTAAAATCACCAGTTGTTGTTGTTGTGGGGCCTAACGCCATTTTCAGCACACGATAGGCCAGTATTAATGGTGGGGGAAGAAACCGGGAAATCACCGGAAAGAACCTCCGACCCATGAGAAGCTACTGGCAAGCTTTCTCACATATCCACATTAGCCGAATCCTAGACTCGAACCCACGCAGATAGAGGTGAGATGGCAGTGATCCGTAACGGACAGCGTTTTAGACCACTCGGCCACTCGGTGCCCTGCGAACACCAGTTAATATTAGCTATAAGATGTGTAAACGCGCCAACATGACATACACTATAACTGATTACATGCTTTATATTTTATTTGCGAATCAGTACTATAGATGCAGGTCACTCCTGGAAGTTGCAGAAATTGACGTTAGCAGAATAAAG
Source organism: Potamilus streckersoni (assembly GCA_016746295.1). Classification (NCBI taxonomy): domain Eukaryota; kingdom Metazoa; phylum Mollusca; class Bivalvia; order Unionida; family Unionidae; genus Potamilus; species Potamilus streckersoni. Next base: position 33,183 of record JAEAOA010000401.1, read on the forward strand.
ACTGTAAAAATGCTTTAAAAATCTTAGAAAATACATGGACTTATAATTGGTTTGTATTGGTGTTTTACATTATAGAAACACAAGTGTCTTGCCATGGACCCTGTCTGATTTGATTTGAACCCTTCCACCTTCAGTCGTGAGTTTAGCACTGTCAGTAAAGTGTCTTATATGACAGTATATAAGAGCCATCGGAACCCCCTCGGGCCTTTTCACTGCATTGCTATAAGAAAAAAGAAAAAAGAACAAACAAAAAAAACTTATATTTAAGATGGAGCTCTATAGTTTTGGATTTATCATACGGTTAGAATTTTAAAGAAAAGAATTTCCCCGGGTTTCATCAATAGTTACACTGGCTATTTAAAAAAGACTTCGTATATCTTAGATATTGTTCAAAGATGCTTTAATGATTTAATTCTCTTTATTTTGGTGTATGATTGATGGGAGTAATGTGGGTTAGAGAGTATACAGCTTGGCTTTACTCCAGATCTTCACCTTTCAAAAGTGTGCTTGCTCCACTTGCTCATTTTCACTGCCCTAACTTCAGAGGTAAATTGTAAAAAAAAAGAACCGATAACAAGAACCGATAACTTTTTTTCACATTTTATATATTTGGTAATTCATTCATTGCACTTTCAGAGGCTGGTATTGTCTAGTCTGGCAAATTCTATTTTCCTTATTCTAATAGTTGTCAACGATAGTGTAATTTAGACAAATTTAGGTTGATTTTTGGAGCACAAAAAAGCAGGTATTTTAGTTAACAGTGTGCTAAGATCGTTTACCATTTCCAAAAGTATAATACAGAAAGAAATCTGAGCCACATGACATGAAAGTAACATAGAGGTATGCCAACATTCTCACCACTGTGCGTGTTGTAAATGCAAACAACTTCACCTTACATACATCACTCTCTCAAAAGTACATAACTGGTGAACGCCACCTAAATCATGTTGTTTTTTTTTTTAAACGCCGTTAAGAACGTGGTGGTTATTACGTCATAGTGACATCATGAAATGCCAATGTTTAGATGACATTTCAGCACTAATAACAACATAACTAATAGTTTCGGGTTTTTCAAATTGAAGTTCTTCAAAGTTGCATGAATGCTTAAAACTAAATCAAACATTTATTCTTTCCGTTTGTGCATCTATATCGAAAAAGTTCTCGACACAAAATATTATTACCTTTTGTGGAAGAAAGGATAGACTTGCTTGATCTAGATTTTTAATTGGTACTCCAGCGACCCATTTTATCTACAAAAGTATGCACATTTTGTTTCATCAGTTCAATGCAATGGTATTTAGCCATCTCATACAAATTAAATAATAAAGTTCTGAAGAGTTGTTTCTTTTAATTAAAAAAAAAACGTTAAGAGAATTTAAATGGGAGAACCAATTAACAATTTTGCTATTTATAGAGTTTACGCCATTTGCTTCATTTCTGTACCCTCCATGTATTCTTTGATTAGGTTTACCAGATTTCAACTTTCAAAATGAGCACACTCCGGAGAGTGGGTATGTCTCTATGTCAGTATCTGTATAGAGAATTAAGGACCGAATGAGAGGGGCATGTCCGTGAAAAAAAAAACAACTTCGTACGGCAACACTATATAATACAGTTGCAACATTTTAAATAAGTGATAATTTTATTGACTTAAAGGTACTGTTTACATATTTTACAAGAATTCTGGTAGATAATGTTCTATCAAAAACACGCAAGCTTTGAAGAGATCTAATAAAGTTAAGAAATTTGTTTTCATTATACCTTTGTAGGGTCACTATGGCAAGGTTTTGTTTCTGTGAAGATGACCAGATATACTCATTCTAATAGAAGAAGAAACATACACTTGCCTCGACTTATAGCGAATGTAAAAGTTAAAGTATATTAGGGAAGGGGGGCGTGCAGTTGGGAAGAAATGAACAGGATCGATGTGCAGCACACGCAACCTTGAGAACGGTTTCTTTGAGCAGTTACCAGTATTGTGTAATTAAGATGTGTTATCGTCAGTATTGAGGAAAACTGCTATAGATGTTTAAGTTTAAGAGTTAGAAATTAGGCATATCACGGATATTCGCAGTCGATTGAAGTCTCGGACTGAATGACATAGTATTTAATTTCTCCATTCATAATGTTCACAAAACATTTTTGATAAGCGCTTAAATCTGCTACGAGCTGACACAATTTAATGATGGGTGTAACAAATTTTTCTTGTTGGAACCGGAAGAGGCTCATTTATCACACATACATAATTAAATGGGTTTTGCAAAATTCTACACGAAATTTTCTATATATCATCCATCAACGTTTCCTACGCCTCGGCCAAAACAAGCTGATTTTTTTTTACAACCTCGATCGACCAGGAATACGTGCTTATAGACAATAACTCAAACCTAAACCACAGACGTTCCTACTTCTATTTCAGTGTCGAATCAAATCAAATTAATTAGTAAGTTCAATGTTGACAGACTAACCAAATGTCTGCATTTGTTTTAAACATTATTCTCTTTCCTTGTTAACTTTGTAGTTAATGACTGTTACAGCTTACTTCTGATTTAAGAACATAAATTGCTTTAGACACTGAAAACGTTACACGCTAAGAGGCGTTTCTTTCTTCACTTTTTATGAATACGGTGTGGGCTCCAAAATGTCTCGTATACCCTTGAAATGCTAAATCTCTATTTTCCGCTGCCAAAGAATGAAATGAAAGTTTAGATAATCTGATGGACAGTTGATAATTGTTGATTGTTCTGTGTTAGATCTATCAAAACGTGGCCATATGTTTGAACCGCACGCATTTCATCAGCATTTCCTGGATGGGGGTCTGGAAAGAAAAGTAATTCGATTGGTAAGGTTTTCCTTATCTGGCTGTAGGCGATTTACTCAGCAATTTTCTTCAGAAGTATTCCACTTCCTGTTCTTGTCTTGGGAGATCAGATTAATCAGAATAAATCGGATGCAGATTCAGCTTTTGGTTCTTCTCGTGAATTATTTTCTTGTCGAAGACTAACTTGAAATCGATTTATTCAAGAGAAGTATAATTTCAAAGTTTTAACACACACCCAACTAGCACGTAGTATACGTGAACACGGTCAAGTCTATTGCAACTCAAAATTTGAACCAATCATAGGCAGTACAAACGCATTATTACTTTATTAGTTTGTCGAAGAAGAAAATAGAAAGAGAAAAAGGAGGCAGATGTGGAACATTACATTACATATGATTAATTTAATATGTGAGAATATAACTCGCAGGTCGCCCTAAAAACGTCTTCCATCGGCATCCCATGGTAATTTTTTTGAAACTGTTTGTCACAACCACGTTTACGATTTTCAGAAACTTGTTACGGGCTACTGGTATGATGTACGTTCAGCTAAATACGTTACTCGCTGATTGACAAATGTATCTTGCTGACACATTTTTCTCATTGTCTCATCACTTTTTGAAAGGAAATATACCTTAAAGCAGCTTGGAATCAACAAGAGTTCAAGGAGTCTATTGCAAGAAGGATATGCTTGATTTTGACGTTAACTCTTGATTTGCAGTGATGACAGCTTTCTTTTAATTGCGTGGAAAGCTATCACAACTCCTAGCTACGCCCCCAGTGGCAAATAATTAAAATTATAAAAATCTTTATGCGCATCGTCAGGTTATTTAAAACTAATTGAGATTAAATATCCAAAAACATAATTAAGTTTGGAACTGAATTATTGGTAGGTGGGTTAATACTCCTTATAAGGAAAGATTTTGAACATTATGTCGGTCCCAAGAAAGAAGGGGTGAATATCACTTTCTTCTATCTTGTCCTTGTTTTCTCGATGAACGACGAAAATTTCTACTTCACTTTTACATTTCCAGGACTACCGTTTATAAATATAATCAGTTAATGAATATAAGTAACGAACGACTCAAAAAGTATTTACAGATCTTTAGATTGTGTTTTCCAAATATTGTAAAACCTGTTGGGCATTATGTAATATCATCACACGATATATACATTATTCAACGAGTTTTATAAATTTAATATTAAATCGTTACCCATTTGAGATTCTTTTTTGTCACATAGTTTTTATTTCAGTGCAAATTATTTGGATAAAAAGGAGAACGAATAATTTCGTTCATTCTGACAGACGGTGCATCAATCATTTATTGTGCATAAAATATAGTTCCAAGCAAGGCTGAACTGATAAAAAATATTGTACTGTTTTATAAATTATAAACAAATAAAGAAAACATTTTATAACAACAAAATCATTTTTCAAAACAAGAATGATCAATACGATGTGATGCTGCCACATTGTTTGATACAGTACACAGTACAGTAGGCCAACAGCAGAATACACGTGTACCATAAAATGTAACTTTCAAAACTAAACGTTACATTGTTGCGATTTTTGGTGTGAAATATGATTACCGGATGCAAAATTTTTCACATTTATTGCAATGCATTTGTTACCGAATATTTCCAGTGTTTTATTTGAAATAATAGACCGTACAGAAGAAGACAACACATTTATTTTCGTGTCGGATTTACGTCCCATATAAGCTACGTAAAGATACTGTGGTTGGATAAAGTTCTCTCAGTTAGGATACCCATTCATATCCAGATTAGCATGTGAACAGATATGAGTCTGTTTACTTCTTTAAGTTAGCATTTAAACCACGCTTGTATATACGGGGGACTCTATATCTAGGCTATATTACAGATATAGCCCCCTTCCCCTCTACCTGGTATCCTTTAGTTTTACACCTTATTGTTGTTCTGGTCTTGTAGTTTTAAGCCATTTTTCTTATGACGATATTGTTAAACATGACATAACAACCCTTTGTGGAGGTAACGTATCCACAATCAGACAGCAGAGATAATTTTAATGCCAAAAATATTCATTCAAAACAAAAAATTTCAGAAGGCGGGATTAAAAACATTTTCCCACGATCCCAGCCAATCGGTAGAAAAGATCGTGCACAATAATTTCATGGGCTCATTTGGACCAATCAGAATAATGTAAAGTGATATGCATACATGCTATAATATCAAAAATATGAAACTGCACGCACTGTAAGAAAACTAAACCGACTATATATATATATATATATATATATATATATATATATATATATATATATATATATATATATATATATATATATATATATAATATATATTATATATATATACATGTACATATATCTATATATATATATATATATATATATATATATATATATATATATATATATATATATATATATATATATATATATATATATATATATATACCTTGTTTGTTGTAATCTTTGCAACCTGAGTTTAATAAAGTCTTGTCTTGTCGTGTCAGTTATCTTGTATTCAAATCTCAGGCTTTAAAATCTATGTCGTGAAGTAGTAGTAGTTCGCCATGATGCATGTGATCAGAGATCGACAGCAAAAATGGTGTGAGTACAGCTCTGTGTACAATGCTATACCCATTTCATCAAATAGCAGTTGGTACAATTGGTTCCCAAGTTGTATCCTTGCTGTGGGTTTTTTTCAGATGAGGACCAAAAACCGCAACATGGTTGTGCTTAAACAACACAGTAATCCAATCTCTGTCTCAATTAGCAGTCTAATACCAATCGCGTATCATTAATGGCTATCAGATCAATGTTATTAATTCTACAGTTTATTGAGCACTTTGTTTTCTGAAATACATATTAATCGAGGGTTTTTAAATCTTTAAACTGATTCAAACCCACGACCATTGCAGATCCATCCTACTTTCATGCAAATCAGCCATTTGGAATCTTGTAGGTGCTCACATTTCGAAAGAAGAGCATTACTGTTAGGGACTGTCTTAATGAAAATGATAGCTTTCATATGCTTATATACATTTTCTTTGATCTCCCCGAAACGTTGAAAAACACTCCACAGTTTCCTGCGATAGAAAACTATTCCCAGCCTTTTATTGATCATAAATCAAAAAAAAGAGACGCGTAAGTGTTTTTCTGTGATCCCATTAACCAACGTCGTACTGGTAAACGATTTTATGGAAAGCGTTAATGAATGATCTACTTGTTTTTGTTTTGTGTTTTTTAAAACATTTCTTCAGATTGCGAAAATGCAACTTTGATGAAAAGGCAAAACAAAACAAGAAACTAATAAACACTTACACGTGTTGGTATTTTACTGTGTGATCAGGTTTTCGAAAAATTCGGTCGTTTTATATTTTGTCTTTCCATTTACTTACTGATCTTATCATGGATATTTTTCCCCATATTTACTTGCGATGTTACAATTGATATTTTTAACCAGGTAGAACACATGGTCGTATGTGTCTAAATACTTTTATTGCGATTCATTGGAAATAATTGTATTCCAGCCGTTGTTTAGAACCATTGTCATCTTAGACAACATAACGAATTTCTTGGTGATTTGCAGAAGTTACAGTGTTCAGAGACTAGAGACAAATACCAAACTTTTACATATAAAAGAGACTAGGTTTAATATACCCGTGTTTCAGGTTAATGTACCCGTGTTTCTATTCAATGAATCCTTGTTTCAGATTAATGTATCCGTGTTACAGTTAAATATTCCTGTCTTTCAATTCATTGTGCCCGTATTTTAGTTTAATGTATCCGTTTTTGAGTTTAATGCATCATTGCTCAGTTTAAACGTACCCGTGTTTGAGTGTAATGTATCCTTGTTTTAGTTTAATGTATTTGTTTTAGTTTAATGTACCCGTGTTTCAGTTAATGTATCCTTGTTACAGTTTAATGTACGTCAGTTGTATCTTTCCATTTGTATGCTGTAATTAATATTGCTATCTATCTATCTATCTATCTATCTATCTATCTATCTATCTATCTATCTATCTATCTATCTATCTATCTATCTAATATATATATATATATATATATATATATATATATATATATATATATATATATATATATATATATATATATATATATATATATATATATATACACACTCTTTTTCATGTAGAAAATGTTGGTAAATAATTAATTATTGGAAAGTGTGTTAATCATCTAGAGAGTTTAGAAACCTTAGCCTACTTTTAAAACAATTTGAATATTTATATATACTTATTAATAACATATTTACATAGACACAGCGGATATACCCCCTCCTGGAACTCCAGCTTTCTTCTTATTTTTAAGTGTATGATCGAATTCGCGTTATCTTGTACTTTTCTCCCTTGGCCAAGGTACATCCCAGGTGCACAGGTTATAAATAAAAATAGGCACGCAAAGAACAAACACAGGTAGTGAGAAAGATTGTCTAAATGGCGTGTTTATGGTACGCAGCTCATTTCCAAGACCATATGATTTTAATAAGCTTCTATCAGAGACTGATTTATTATTTAATGTAAATTCCCAGCTGGTGCAACTAGTACAGTTTTTTTTAATCAATTATATATCCACTCATGCGTTAAATTTATGTCTATTTTCCAAAAATCCATGTAAGCACTGAAGCACCCCTCATGACCGTTACCCTGCAGAACTGACATGACCGTCAAGCGCCAGTTTTTGTCTACCACGTGTACTATTAGAACGTACCAAGCGTGAAATAATGATTTCAATAAATCATCATTCAAACGTTTGGTTACTTTAGTGGGTGCTTGATACCAATTTTCACACAGTTAACTATATAACAAAAAAACCCCCAGACGTTTTCTTCCAAATGCGTCGACCGTTGACTTCTTTCGAATCTTACAGTGGTACTACTTTTGGAGGGCTTGTCTCGCATGTGCAGATGGTTTGCATGGACTTCAAGCCATTAACTCCCACGACTCTAAAAGCATATAGCGTAGAAATGTTAAATATTCCATTTAGTATATTTTGTTGTATTCTTCATAAAAGAGTCAACAAAATGTGAAAATTATATTTGTAGGAATGTTTGTAATTTGCATACCTTATCTGTGGGGCAAATAGAAAATGAAATGTGTCTACCATCAGTGTGAAGAAAAACCATGATGTGAGTTCAGTAGCTTACATGTAATCAGTAAAATAATAAATAATAAATAATAAATAAATAAAAAAATATGGGGAACAAGAGTTACAACAGACGTGATTTGATGGTAAAACGAATATCAGAGATAGAATGGAGAACGGATAAATACCTACACAGACACATTAGCGGATAGACACGTACACAAACATATTAGCCGATAGACACACACATATATACATTGGCAGATAGACACGTACACATAAACCAAATAGCGGGCAGATACATACAAATATACACATCAGAGGATAGACACGTATACATAGACACATAAGCTAATAGACATTTACACACAGACACACACACACACACACACACACATATATATATATATATATATATATATATATATATATATATATATATATATATATATATATATATATATATATATATATAAATTTATTTATTTATATATATAAAAATTTATATATATATATATATATATATATATATTTATATAAATTTTTATTTATATATATATATATATATATATATATATATATATATATATATATATATATATATATATATATATATATATATATATATATATATATATATATATATATATATACATATATATATATATATCATCCGACAGACATTCAAATAGACACATTAGTGGGTAGCCACACATATACACATTGGCGGATAGACACATACACATAAATACATCGGATGGACACGCACACATGGACATATTAAAATAACAATAAGCGTTCACAGAAATCTCCTGAATCTTTTTTTCTTGTTTGGTCTTGTAAAAATTATACTATTATCTGTGTCAAAAGCTTGAAAATCGCACACACGCACGAATACACAATGGTACATTCTTAAAAAGGATATGGCGTGTTCGTGTCTTTTTACCTTTCTAAATCAGTATATTTGGCTTCGCTTGATTCCATTGAAAACTCATATTGAACTGTTTTCCCTACTGTTTGTTATGTTTTTCCTCCAAAGTTTCACAAGTGAAATGAAATTTATTTTCTCTGTTCTTTTCAGCTCTAAAGAATTGATAAAGCGAGCGATTTTGGACAACGATTTCATGAAGAATCTCGAGATGGGTCAGATTCGCGAGATCGTAGACTGTATGTACCCTGTGGATTATACCAAAGACAGCCTAATAATCAAAGAAGGCGATGTAGGTTCACTGGTTTACGTCATGGAAGGTAAACTTTATAATTATTTCTTTGGTGGAAGGAGTGGTTATATTGCTTAACTGTATATCTCTTTCTTAACAGTTGGTGTGGTGGGTCGGCTTTCCATCTTTTTGTCTTTTTTTTATTAACTGGAAATCTCAAGAAGAGTAAAATTATGTTCATTTGTAGTTATTAACAGATCGGATTCGGTCAAGCTAAAATGTATCATCATCGAGTGTTCCGTAAACCACACTGTTCAATCTTAATAGAGATTATTCATCCATTTAATGAAACTATTCCATGTGCACCAGTCTTCACGTCGTATAAAGTCTTAGTCGAAAATGACAACAAAAATTTAAGAGGTGAGGGAACGAGAGAGACAGACAGACAGAGACAGAGGAAGTCTACCGTAAAAAGGTTCGACTCCTTCTTTTGACCACAGCAGAAAGATTTGTTTCCTGTCACATTGATGGAGTCCTATACTCACTTTTTTCTTTTACAAAACAGAACAAAGACATTGTACATAGCATATTTTTATTATTCATCCTTAAATGAAAATAATCCATTTGCACCCGTCTTCACCTCGTACAAAGTCTTAGCCGAAAATGACAACAAAAATTTAGGAGGTGAGGGAACGAGAGAGAGAGAGAGAGAGAGAGAGAGAGAGAGAGAGAGAGAGAGAGAGAGAGAGAGAGAGAGAGAGAGAGAGAGAGAGAGAGAGAGAGAGAGAGAGTGTACCGTAAAAAGGTTCGACATCTTTTGACCACAGCAGAAAGATTTGTTTCCTGTCACATTGATGGAGTCCTATACTCGCTTTTTTCTTTTACAAAACAGAACAAAGACATTGTACATAGCGTACTTTTATTATTCATCCATAAATGAAAATAATCCATTTGCCCCCGTCTTCACCTCGTACAAAGTCTTAGTCAAAAATGACAAAATATTTTTTAAGAGGTGAGGGAACGAGAAAGAGAGGAAGTCTACAGTATAAAAGTTTGACTCTTCCTTTTGACCACAGCAGAAAGATTTGTTTCCTGTCACATTGATGGAGTCCAATACTCGCTTTTTTCTATTACAAAACAGAACAAAGACATTGTACATAGTGTGCATGACCATGCATAAAAAGTGTGTTGTATTATATAAAATACATGAAGAGTTATAAAATGCAAAACAAACTTTTTAGAAAATTAGTTTTGAGTATTCATAGAAAGGTTAAACTTTGTATTGTTCCCAAGAAAACGAGTTAAAATTCCTAATACGAATTTTGCATACACCTTTCCTTTAGGACACAGAAAAAAGTGAAGTTCCTAGAAAAAATAACAATGAACAGAGAATGTGAAATTTAAAAAAAAAAACAAAGCAAGAAAAGTCATTAAGTAGCTGTAATGATCAACTTGGATGAGGATTGGTATAAATAATCTAGATAAATTATGGCCGGGTGTTCAACATTTTGGGCCCATGGCTGAAACATTGTCATATAAATAATTTGTTTACCTTTCAAAATGCACACACACACACACACACACACACACACACTAACCTACTTAGTCTTTCAAAACGCAAACACACACACACAAAATCATGGAGTTAAAAACAATGTCGTTTAATGATATGTGATTCAAATCGCAAACACACGCTAACTCGATAAGTTAAACAATTTTTCACATAACTTAAATCTCGTGTCACGACTTAATGCAGATCACCATGTCTATCTTTACTGTCTGTCGAGTACCATAAGCGGCCATTCCTTTTTAATTAAATAAACCCCAAAATTCGCACACAATTTTATAACATCCGTGGCAGATTCAGTTGTTTATTAAAGTATGTCTAATTGGTTGCCACTATTGTAATTGTTTTTCGCAGAGTAAATTATAGCTGTAGTCAAAAAGTATTCAAAATGTTCTCGCATTCTGCTGCATTTCCCTGCAGCGCTGAGCATTGTATTCAGTAAGTTTCTATGTTTGCACATACTGCATTTATATTGTGGAGGCTTTTTTGTTTTCTCAATACGTAGTCATGAGCGCCCGTTCCAGAATAGTTTCTGCACGACTACACAAAAACCACTTGGCATGAAATTTGATAGGCATGCTTGTGTGTGTGTGTTTGTGTGTGTGTGTGTGTGTGTGTGTGTGTGTGTGTGTGTGTGTGTGTGTGTCCGGAGGCAAATAACGTTTTATATCTTGTGGTCAGCACTTCGGTATGCATATGTAGTTGACCTAATTAAATTACTTAATTAAATGCCATTTAAATTATTGGTGCAGATTTTCACCTGGCGGTAAATTTGTGTGAAGTACTTCGTCCATTTGTCAACAATTGCCTGCTACCACATTGCTGGCCATATTTCTGAACCAAGTCTGACCAAATGTGGTTCGTGGAATTATATCGCCAAATTCTTGGATATATTCGATAATGTGCGAGATGCACGCATATATATCATGTGATCAGACCTTGCATATGAATATTTAAGCTTGTTGGCACTCTGGAAGCTAAATTCCTGTAGAGATTTTAATAAAACTTGGAATACTCGTTTATGTCTTCAAGAGCTAAGAAGTCGCTAATAAGCAAGATTCATGCCTAGCAATTAGATAGATTACATCTGGACTGTAGTCGGATTTTAGAGGCAATTTCTAAGGACAATGTAACACAATGAATTTGACAGAGTACATATTTGAGATCGTTTTTCGTCCTGTAACATTGTTTGTAAATCCAGATCACTCAGTAGTGTTACTTTGCATGAACTGAGAATAACACATACTTTAATGTATTGAATGATATTAGTTTCGTCTATGCCCGTATTCTGCTTTCGTGATATTCAAGGCTACACTGTCTAACGAAATTACCAAAATTATATCCAACCAAACAAATACAAACATTTTCAACGCTCTCTCCTCGAGAGGCAACCTTTCTTTTTTCTTTCAGAAATTGAATGAAAAATCTTTTTTTAACAACAATCTTCTCATTAAGAATTTTGGCAGGTTCAACTCCATTCGTTTTCGTTATCTCTAATTTGATCAAAGTTAGTGACAACAGTTTTGTAATTGCTTTTCCGTCGGACTTAACAGTGTGCCAGATATACGTTGAAGTATTCTAAGGGCTCCCAACCTATTCTTATTCCTTGCGAGGCAGAGTGGTGCATCAGTGCCGTCGTCAATCACACACATTTAGGATGATCAACAATTTTCAAAGTTGAACACAAGAATATCATCAATTAAAGTCTCTCAATGAATCTCTCTGTGAATCATTAGAATATTCTTCATGACATCAAATTAAATGTTCAGTTCGTTAAACATTTATTTTTTAATTATGAGTATCTATAAAAATGCATTGAAGAGACTCTGTGCATTTACGTCTGTAACTTAAGCTGCTTCCGGCATAGTTTGCAAGTTTTGGGTTACGGAGTTACGACCTATTAGCTATTATACCAGCACAGAATCAGGATTGCACCATCACTAAAGGAAAAAGAAAGTTACTTAGATTCAAAGACATCAGAGCCGATACAGTTCGACCTTGCACGATACTACACGTTTTCATGGTTCTTTCTTTGAAACAAAATTAATTGCATTAGAGTGAGGTAAATAAATCCTGTTCCATGGTGTTTTTGCTGTTTTATATAGACCATACAAAAATATAGCATATTTACGAAAATAAAGCAGAGAAACGTCTTTATTCTTAATCAAACAGGATCAAGAGAATCTATTCTGCCAAATGCTTCTTGATTTTGTAACTGTCAGATTAATCTCTCGGTAGAGAAACTGATACAAAGAAAGGTTGCTTTTGAAATTTCTTTAGAACTATCCATACATCTTTAAAATCACACATATAATATTGTTTTATCGATCCTAGAACAAATCGTACATAAGATTTCATTCCACATATGGCCATATAAATTCGCCTTCATCGTACAACATATTTCATTCCACATATGGCCATATAAATTCGCCCTCATCGTACAATAGATTTCATTCCACATATGGCCAAATAAATTCGCCATCATCGTACATCAGATTTCATTCCATATATGGCCATATAAATTCGCCCTCATCGTACATCAGATTTCATTCCACATATGGCCATATCAGTTTTCATTCCACATATGGCCATATAAATTCGCCCTCAACCAGATGCTGCAAAAAAAAATTGTCATGCTATTACTGCATAATTTTGAGTTCCTTTATCACCATCGTGGTTATTAATCCACTCACATTCTTACACTTCTTTGGTTAATTCAGAAATACCTCTACCAACCTTCTGGTTTTTCTGAGTAAATTCAGTGGTCATGCGTCCCCGTATATAGATGATTACGCGTCCCTGTGAAGTTCAGACATAGGAATATTGAAAAATATATACTTTTTTAAATGTGCAACTTTGTAATGTGTCTGATTCGTTCTAAATGCCTTGAGGTAAATGCTTGATATATTTTTATTCTTGTTTATGGCCACATACGCATTTTTATACATACATTGTTCCAGTGTTAAGAAACTATATTCTCCCCCACCTCTATATGTTATTTAACTAAATCCAGTTATAAAACGGTGCAATGGATCTGATTTCATTTTAATATAACGTATTTCTTTATATGTAGTAAGTATTGAGTGAACGCCCCTCCCTCGACCGATGTTTATTATTGCCATAAAAATCCTTGAAAACTGATTCTGTTGGAATCAGTTCCACATAATACTTTATTTTATTACACTTTTTGGCAAGAAAACCCCTCTCATCACCCAGCAACTCTTTGAATTGTTTTTCTTTGTTGCAAACTGTTCAAAGATATGAATGTATATGTAAAATTGATAAGGACTTTATACTCGTGAAAGGAGAGATATTGGTAATTTCAGCTATTTAAACTCGACAAGTCAACATAATAAAAACACATTTGTCTTATTATGTAAGGGTGGGGGGCATTGTGACCTAGATGTTTGCAAGTCGGAGTTAAGATAAAACTGGTTGATTTTGAATCATGCCCATGCCAGGTTTTGGTTTGATGCTGTGTTTTCTTTCTGGACAAGGTACATGGCTTCAATTGCATGTTCATGGCACGGTTTTTCATTTTAATTTGTTCCTCATCACATCAATCATTCAACGCATCTCATCGGATGCCGCTCAATATGTATACAGCTCATAAATACATACTTATCAGTATACTCAGCAATACTAAGGTCTTCATTTCTTTTGTGATTCAATTTTTTTCAAGTTTCAAGTTCTGTTTGCAAGACAAATAGCAACATTCTATGAAACAAATTACTACAAATATTGTTCTTTCTAGTTCGGAATGCAAGATTTTTATTCGTTCTTTCATCTATAGTTATATAAAATGCCACGAAGACCTAGTCGATAAAGTGTTTTGAAAAGTTCAATATGTCTGTTTGTTAGCTCTAATAAAAATCCAAGTTACCTACAAAACTTTTTTTTCAAGCCAGACTCATGTGCTTGGCTCATTGAAGTAGATAATATGAGCGCTTAGGTCAGATAAATTGCTTTTAGAGAGATCGTTGAAGTAGTTCATATGAGCGCTTAGGTCAGATAAATTGCTTTTTGAAAGATCATTGAAGTAGTTCATATGAGCGCTTAGGTCAGATAAATTGCTTTTAGAGAGATCATTGAAGTAGTTCATATGAGCGCTTAGGTCAGATAAATTGCTTTTAGAGATATCACTGAAGTAGTTCATATGAGCGCTTAGGTCAGATAAATTGCTTTTAGAGATATTACTGAAGTAGATAATATGAGCGCTTAGGTCAGATAAATTGCTTTTAGAGATATCACTGAAGTAGTTCATTTGAGCGCTTAGGTCAGATCAATTGCTTTTAGAGATATTACTGAAGTAGATAACATGAGCGCTTAGGTCAGATAAATTGCTTTTAGAGATATTACTGAAGTAGTTCATATGAGCGCTTAGGTCAGATAAATTGCTTTTAGAGATATTACTGAAGTAGATAACATGAGCGCTTAGGTCAAATAAATTGCTTTTAGAGATATCACTTAAGTAGTTCATAGGAGCGATTTAGTCAGTTAAATTGCTCTTAGCGAATTGACCGTTATTAGCAGATAACATTAATGTTTCATTCCGTTAAATTACTCAAAGCGAGCTTACTGTTATATTCAGTTAAATTGCTTTTAGCGAAGTAGATAATAAGCGCTTTGGTCACTTAGACTGTTCTTTGCGAGTTCACTGAAGTAAAGAATATGAGCACTTCGGTCAGTCAAATCACTGTTTTCGAGGCAAGCAGTGCATCATAACGAAATACTACGTGCAATTATCGAGGCAAGCAGTGCATCATAACGAAATACTACGTGCAATTATCGAGGCAAGCGGTGCATTATAACCACCGATACTAAGGTTAACAGTTAGTGAATATTCATTTGTTATTTACAAATTTACAACAATATATCACACTTAAGGGAAGTTTTAATATATTATAGTAAACATATATTTTTTATTATTCACTGCTTTGAATAGTGATTTCAGTAATACATTATAACGTCTGTATATTTTGCATTATTTACTGCTTTGTATAATGAATGCAATAATGCATTATAGGGAACAGATATTTTTTTATTATTTACTAATTTGCATAATGAATACAATGATGTATTAAGAGATATATTATATTATTCACTTTTGTATTATTAATACAATAATACATTGGTGTGTACTTTTTGTTATTTACTTTTATCTAAGATTAGAGTACTTATGTTATTTGCCGGAGCTCACTCTCTAGAGTCTAGATAAATTCTTTAGAGTACATTGGAGTAACTCATCCTAATCGTTTACACAAACATAAATAATCACACTATTTAAATATGCTAATTATTTCATCAAATACGACACAACATTTTATGTCAGGTTAATTCTTTATTCAATAATAAATTTAATTTATGAGAGAAGTGAGTACAATTTCTCGAATTTTTTTGATTTTTTAAGAACTGAATTTTTATATTGTACACGACTCACAAAGTCACGTAGCCGGAAAATTGATTCCGCAATGTGCATGATTGACAAAATAATCAATAATCATGCTACACGACTTTCTGAACCTTGTTAAATATGATTTTCAATTCTTACAATTAGAAATGATTATAACAATAGAAAATAACATACTTATATTTTACCAATTATTTACAAAGTAACGTCAGAGCAAACATGGAAATATGAATACTTAAGTACAGAAATTCCTTTCTGATGGTATGAACTAATAACTTCCATTTTGATGCTTACCTGGTGCGATTTCAACAAATCTAAATAAAACTTAAACTGCTTCAACCTAAAGACAATTTTTTAAAAATAATTAATATATCTTTAATTGTTTGTAATATCATGTTTATTTAATGATAAAGTGGAAAATAATACTCATTATTGGTCCATATAAAACAGACTTTGCACTTTCAGATAGTTTTTTATGTTCAAAAGAAACCATTCTCTCAGAGGGGTCCTGCCAGTACCAATCACTGGTTATGTTGTGGAACGGCTTTTATTTTCGGCAAATATGAAAATCTCTATCGCAATTGCTATAACCTTAGGCGTGATTATAATCTTTGACCTTTTGTTGGTTTTCAATTTTTATATGATGTATGGAGAAGCCTTTCTCTGTATGTGGACTCAGTCGTTTATTTTAGGTGTAGTTATTTAGTTCTGACTTTGTGCCATAATGATGTACCAAACAGGTGCGGGCTTCACCTTCATTGATTCAGCTCCAACCCAAAGCTAACAGTTCAGCTTATACAGTCTGGTAGCCAATGCATTATGAATAGTTGCTAATTATAGCAAAGATACTTACAATAAGAGTGTAACTTACATATTATTCAAGAATATTAATTTGCATGCCACTATTGCCTCCGTTTAGGCTATTTATTTATAAAATATTGTTGGAGCAATTACGTGTTATTCTGTTATTGGACCAAGTTCATAAAGCTTCAACTGTACTTGAAGATTGGTGAACGTTTCCTGAAGATAAATTGCTGTCTTATTTTTGGCGTCACTTAAAAATCACTTCAACACAGTCAAACTAGGTTCAGATGAAGAAAGGAATTTTAAGATTTTATCATTTTCCATCTATGTGCCAAGTTCGAATGGGTCATTTAAGATGGAATCATTTAAGAGCAAATAAATGTTTCACTGTACTTACATCTTTTTGTGGCAATATGAAGGTGGAATTTTGGCTGGATTGGGTGAGGTGGTTATTGGGTGGTAAGAAGAAGGAGATATGGGTAATATGTAATAATATGAAGGAATTTTGGTAATTTATTGTGATGAAATTTGTGCCGCTGTCTCTGCCTGTCATGGAGTGCTTTACACAAACAAATAATCACTCTATACTAAAGTAGTTCATCATACACGACACAACATTTTATGTGAGGTTAATTCTTTATTCAATAATAAATTAAATTTGCGAGTGAAGAGATTACAATTTCTCAAATTTTTCTATTTTTTAAGAACTAAATTTTTATTTTGTACACGACTCACAAAGTCACGTATCTTGCAAATTGATTCCGCAATGTGCATGATTGACAAAATAATCGATAATCAAGCTACATGACTTTCTGAGCTTTGTTAAATATAATGCTCAATTCTTACAATTAGAAATGATTATAACAATAAAAAATAGCATAACTATATTTTACCAATTATTTACAAAGTAACGTCAGAGCAAACATGGAAATATGAATACTTAAGTATTGAAGTTCCTTTCTGGTATTATTAACTATCAGGATATGTGCATAGCCTCAGATAGCCATGCTATGTGCAAGACTCTTACCACTGCGGCTCAACGTATTGTAATCCTCGTCATCACACATTTCTATCTGCATCCTGCTCTAAATGTGTAGCTGAGAAATCAATAGTTTGAAGTAGATATACTATTCCAAGCAGGCTGTAAAAAAAATCCTGCAATTGCTACAACAAATATGAAACATTAATACTAAATTAATTTGTATAATGAGGGTTGTAGACTTTCAGGTCTTACCATAGAAAAAGTTTAATCACCACATAAAACCCTCTTGGCTGATTGATGTTAAGAAAGCTCACAATCAGGCTCGATAGTTTCGGAAATGATGGATAGAAAATGGAAGGCCGCGAGGGCTTGCCCGTAAATCTTAACAAGCAATATACAACTGCAAAAGGGGAATTTAGAAATAATCAAGAATTTTTCATACAGGCTCAAGAAGAAGGATTTTTAAAATAATTCCATGAAGCAGACGAATTAGAAGTTAGGCTTTTTGGAAGCTGTAGACAGACAACCCAACAAGGGCAAATATTCAGAATGTTTTAAATTAAATAACGGTGAATTAGCGTCTGCTCCAGATGAGATAACTGAACTACTTGCTAAATATTTCTCTAAATTGTAAACTCAAGTCTATAGATATTTGTAAATCATGAACAAATGGACAGATTTTTATGCTGATGAACCTAACTTTAGGACAAATTTTAGCATCTGTTATAAAACAGCTAAAACTTATGAAAATCCCAGACAATGATAGCATTCAAAATGAACATTTAGTGAGAAACTAGCATAACTAATTTCAGTGATTTGTAATGTTGTAATAAGCCAGTGTAACATTCATTGCGATTGGAAAGTATGATTAAATTTGCAAAAATTTAAAGGTGAAGTGAAATCTAAAACTGACCCTGACAATTGTCGAGCTACTTCCCTGTACACATACATACATACATACATACATACATACATACATACATACATACATACATACATACATACATACATACATACATACATACATACATACATACATACATACATACATACATACATACATACATACATACATACATACATAGTCTAATAAAATTAGGGGGATGCTCATTTAGTTATAGCTCCCCGTTTAAGCAATTCTTAGGTTTGTGTGATTACTTGTTTGATTATTGGAATTCGTTGCAAAGGGAAATATTCCTTAGCCGCAAATATTTAGCAAATTATTAGGTGCAAATGTCACGGAGAGAAAGTTTTAGTGAGTTTCCAAGATGCCATGGTCAATGAGTAGCGAATTCAGACCCAATCCGCATGACTGTACTTGGAGTGATGAAGCACTTTATAAAATCTAGTAGTGTACTTTGTTGTTGCGACTGCAGCGGCAGTATTTATGGTAGGAAACCGGTAAATTACACAATGGAATAAACAAGAAGGGACTCGGCAGATACCGTTTATGTCGCCATAATGGTAAATGTGGTGTAGTTTTACTGACGTGTTGTGCCTAAGGTGGCGTAGTTAAAATAGTCTCCTGTGTTTTAGGGATATTTGTAGAGTTTCTACGGTGTGAACTGCTGACGATTCGGAAAGTTGATGTAGAGAAACTATGCAAATGTGCGGTTGATGGATAATTTGCTAGTTGTGAATAATGTGGTCTTGAATTGATTAGATTAAAATTGATGTATAGAATGGACACGTCGAGCTTTGCAACTTACAATTGAAGTTGTATAGGAGTCTTTGGAAATTTGGGGCAAACTTATGACTTCTAGCGGGAATCGCGCCGCCAGGGTTTTGACACCGCTAGGTCAAGCAAAGACCCCTGGCTTGTAACTATATATATATATATATATATATATATATATATATATATATATATATATATATATATATATATATATATATATATATATATATATATATATATATATATATATACATATTTATTAGCTAATCAAAAGGAATTTGCCATTGTGAATCACCCGGAATTTTTATAAAACTCAGAACATTGTGCATCCAAGTAAATATTTTACATGTAATAAAGGAATGGTACTCATATATACAAAAGCATTGTACTGAAGAACGAATCCAAATCTGAACCTTTCAATATAGAACGGGCATCCGGCAGGGAGGTGTTTTATCAACGTTCTTATACCTTGCTTATGTTACAATAATACCTTCTACAAGAATTACAGAAGCCAATACTTTCTACAAGAATTACAGAAGTCATAATTAGGGTTTCTTGTTGGGTCAACTCCATCTGGAAATCCGACACTAATAAATGATAGAATCACTGCTTGCAAACACACCAATCAATTTGCAAATGATGTTTCATACATGCAGCAGATACTCTCTAAAATGGAACTTTCGACTGCGTATTAGGTTTTGGCCAGAATAGATAGAATAGACAACCAACATCGGAACAGTTTATGTGGAAAATAGGTCTCTATACTAGACATATTTTAAATGAAACCGAACATGTTGGAATCCCTATTAGTCAATATTAAATGTTTGACAGAAGTAGACAGGGTATGTACTTATGGCAGAAAATCATTTTATTGTTTTGTAGGTATCAATACCAATGAATTTAGAGACAATCATCTTACCTGTGTCAATTTGTATAAACATTTGCGGTAACATAAGTTGTTTTTGGCTGTGAAGTTTGGTCGAATATGAAACGCAAAGAGTTAAGAAAGCTCGAAGTATTTCAACATAATTCCACCAAAGTTCAATAGGAATCATTTCAAATAACACGGTCAGGAATGAGTTTACTGAAGATAAAGAGAACTTTATCAGAAACTGATTAAACGAAACTTAATATTTTTTGGTAAATTGTGCTATCTTCCAGAAAATGTAAAATCTAAACGAATATTTTTTTATTCAGTTAAAAGATATTCAGTTATTAATATATATTTTCTATAAACAAAAAAAAAACAGTTTCATGGTAAACTCCCAATACAACAAGAGAATTACAGATTACAGTTGATTATATCCCTTGCAAATGTTTTGATCACTTCTAACTAATTCCACACGTTTGTAAGCACCACAGCTATTATTCATGTTTATCCATGCTAACCATATAGAACTATTGCATGTGTCTCTCTTATCCTTCCTATGTTTTGTATCGTTATCTCTGAAAAGAGGTAATAAAGATTGACAATGATGATGTTTTTGTTGTTGTTGTTGTTGTTGTTGTTGTTGTTGATGATGATGATGATGATGATGATGATGATGATGATGATGATGATGATGATGATGATGATGATGATGATGATGGATGTGTTTCCCAGAAAAGTCTGTTTTTAATTTTAAGCTGAAATTTGTAAAGATATTATGTTTTTATTTCTCATTCTGATGAATCGTACAATTCCAATGAATCATATAATTCCAACAATATCGTCAAGTAAAAGTTCCAATAATTAAAGAAACTGGAATCTGAATAAGTTATCGCACTCGAACATCAGCATGGATGATATTGCATAAGAACTTCTAAGCGAATAACTCTTTTAAATATGAACTTCTGAAATTTGATTTTTTTATGTAAAATTTTAGTAACAAAATGATAAATGACATTTGACGAAATTTATCTCCTAATCAATTCTTACAACTGTGACTTTTGGATAACAACATTCAAGGCAAGTTGAGCCAGGGTATAGTCAAATACACCTTTCTTAATGAAAACTAAATTTTTGCCTTGCTCATAAAATAAAAATCCTGAGTTTTATAAATATGCAGTTACAGATGAAATTTAATTTCTGAAATGTGCATTGAGATATTTTGTTTTGTACTTTATTATATCGTAAATTCAACACTTACACGTTTAAGTCCCTGGAGTGGAAGTAATAACTTTACGATAAAGTTCTATCTTTAAATGTGTGGGTCCACGTAGAAGCTGTTATAAAACTGGAGTGAAAGTAATAACTTTACGATAACGTTCTATCTTTAAATGTGTGGGTCCACGTAGAAGCTGTTATAAAACTGAAGTGGAAGTAATAACTTTACGATAACGTTCTATCTTTAAATGTGTGGGTCCACGTAGAAGCTGTTATAAAACTGGAGTGGTAGTAATAAATTTACGATAGCGTTCTATCTTTAAATGTGTGGGTCCACGTAGAAGCTGTTATAAAACTGGAGTGGAAGTAATAACTTTACGATAACGTTCTATCTTTAAATGTGTGGGTCCACGTAGAAGCTGTTATAAAACTGAAGTGGAAGTAATAACTTTACGATAACGTTCTATCTTTAAATGTGTGGGTCCACGTAGAAGCTGTTATAAAACTGGAGTGGAAGTAATAACTTTACGATAACGTTCTATATTTAAATGTGTGGGTCCACGTAGAAGCTGTTATAAAACTGGAGTGGAAGTAATAACTTTACGATAGCGTTCTATCTTTAAATGTGTGGGTCCACGTAGAAGCTGTTATAAAACTGGAGTGGAAGTAATAACTTTACGATAACGTTCTATCTTTAAATGTGTGGGTCCACGTAGAAGCTGTTATAAAACTGGAGTGGAAGTAATAACTTTACGATAACGTTCTATCTTTCAATGTGTGGGTCCACGTAGAAGCTGTTATAAAACTGGAGTGGAAGTAATAACTTTACGATAGCGTTCTATTTTTAATTGTGTGGGTCCACGTAGAAGCTGTTATAAAACTGGAGTGGAAGTAATAACTTTACGATAACGTTCTATCTTTAAATATGTGGGTCCACGTAGAAGCTGTTATAAAACTGGAGTGGAAGTAATAACTTTACGATAACGTTCTATCTTTAAATGTGTGGGTCCACGTAGATTCTGTTAAAAAACTGGAGTGGAAGTAATAACTTTACGATAACGTTCTATATTTAAATGTGTGGGTCCACGTAGAAGCTGTTATAAAACTGGAGTGGAAGTAATAACTTTACGATAACGTTCTATCTTTAAATGTGTGGGTCCACGTAGAAGCTGTTAAAAAACTGGAGTGGAAGTAATAACTTTACGATAACGTTCTATATTTAAATGTGTGGGTCCACGTAGAAGCTGTTATAAAACTGGAGTGGAAGTAATAACTTTACGATAACGTTCTATCTTTAAATGTGTGGGTCCACGTAGAAGCTGTTATAAAACTGGAGTGGAAGTAATAACTTTACGATAACGTTCTATCTTTAAATGTGTGGGTCCACGTAGAAGCTGTTATAAAACTGGAGTGGAAGTAATAACTTTACGATAACGTTCTATCTTTAAATGTGTGGGTCCACGTGGAAACTGTTATAAAACTGGAGAAAAAAAACGTTTTGAAATCCTAAGCCATATTGATTGACTTCGGAGCAGAAGCAGCACGTTAGCAGAGAAAAATGGTTTAACCAGTACGATTTAGAAATCAAATACGTTGGAAAGCTTAAAACGCAAATATATGGGAAAGCTTCTGCGATATCAAAAAAGTACTGGCGTTCGATACAATTATGTTTCGGAACACAATTTGCGTGCTGTAAACGTATCTAAAACGTTCCGCAACATTTTGTATTGATATAGATATGGATTGCATGACCTCTATATAACAAAGCCTGAGAAAGCCTTCCCATGCATTTGCAATGTTTAAACAACAACAGAAATCCAAGCGGAACTAAACTTTGAACATGCACGCCAAAGTTAACTCCCCTCAAATGTTCCTGATGTAAGCGACATTCACCTATTCGCTACCATCCTTCAACAACACAGGGTATATATGTGTCGTGGAGATGAATGTTAAAATTGTGATCAGTGTAAGATTGTTTTCATCTTTAAGAAAACCGATACAGCGATGAAAACTGTGTGTTTGTATTTATAGACAGAGAGATACTCGTTGAGAGCAAACTTCTGTAGACAGAGAAGGATCTGTACTAATCTTTCAATCATAAAACACCGAGCATCAGTCAAATTTATGTTTTCTCTTAAGAACCCTTATATGTGATTATTTTTTAGCTCAAAATCTTTACTTCAAAAGAGTGATAATCGGTAAAATTGATGAAAGTAAAAGTTAAAATCAGATTTTACATGAGGTACTTCGATAATATGCTAGTATGCAAGATTTCAAGTATTTACGTACAGTCTGATGAGTGAGTCCATTTTCTCTATGCTTCAATCGAGTTTCTTGCGTCAAGGTTTTCAGGGAGACGAGGTTGGGATGAACCTGCTAGCTCTAAATAATCCTTATTTTACCCAGCAGGTTAGTGTGTATCAAGATTTGTCGGTAAAAATTGGAAAAGCAGATTTTAGACCTAGTGCGAACAACTTAGATCATAAAGTGCTTTATGTGACGGAAGACCTGGGTCAACCTGTTGGCATTCCTAGAGCCACCTATACCATATGTATTCGAATATAAATTAAGTCAAACTTCAAAGATCTGCCGTAACAGTGCCGGATTAAACCATGTGGAGGCCTCTAGGCAGTTGAAATCTCAGCCCCCGCCCCTCGCAAATTATCTCCTAATACTTAAGATCAAATCAATTCAATATTATTTTGTTCCTTTGTCGCTGGGACCCTAATAGGCGTGGGGCCCATAGGCCAGTGCCTACTCTGCCTATTTGGTAATCCGGCACTCTGCCGTAACATAATGCGCCTGCATATCAAGTCAAAATTATTTGTTCTACTGATTACTCCTAATAAACTACACAGACCCAGATATGCGGGTGCATTATGGCAGACCTGGGTCTGTGCAATTTGCAATGGACGAGTCTTATAAGTGTGTATATGTGTATATACGGTATGGTTTTTTTTTCGCCTGTCTTCGCGCCGTGAATATAGGTCACTGAAGACAAAATAATCGTATATCAAGTACAGATAACCGAGCAATCTCAGCTTTAAAAAACATGAGACCCTAATTCAATTCCAAAAACCAATATATTTATATTTCAGAACATTCTGGAGAAAACCTACATCTCACAGCATAGAACCATCTTAGATGTATGCTTCTTTGTTGAGAAAACCATAAGAGCCGAATAATTATTTAAATCTACATGTGCTTTAAATTTGCATCACGTGTTTTAGGAAGAAACCGCTACTTTTAATATCGAGGTCCCTAAACCATGCTAGAAAAAAAAAATTGACAATATAACCTTATCTGTCTTATTTAATGATATGATCAGTTTAAAAGAGATAATTTTACTTCATTTCATGCATTCCACGTGATAAACAACGGTCATGTAGATATGTAATCCTCTTTCAGTTCCATCTCTCTAATACATGCTTTCATCTTTCTGTATACGTAGTATCGTGAATCTTGAAACTTGTTGTAGTCACAATTATAATACAATGGGCTTGTGTAATTAGTATAACATCAACACACTTTGCTGTAGAAGTAGAACTTGTTTACATTCATGAACTGTTCGTATGAAAAGCAACTATATTACGGTAAACATGAAGCTACGACTGCTTGTAATTGAAAGTAATTGTATTATAAACAGCTGAGAGATGTGTTGTTTCAGGTAACATCTATATTGCGTGAAGTACAACGTTCAATAAGAAATCATTTATGTATCTCAACCCAGGTCACAAGAATATTGCGGAAAATTAATTTCTTTTAAACATGTAATTTTATCAATTAAATATATTAATGTATTGAACAGAACTTTTCAAAAATTGTATTTAGACACTTTCATAAAGCCCATAGAATTTGAAGTTCATTTCAAACTCAATGTCCATTCAGGTCTTTAAAAATAAATTTCTTACAGAAATATAAACTTGACTTATTATCTGACATGGAAGATCTTTTAACAATTGTTAGATGTTAGCGTAGATTGTATAACATAAATAGTTTACAACATTGGCATTTTCCTATTTTCTTTTCCAGAAGGGAAGGTGGAGGTGACCAAGGAAGGGCAGAAACTCTGCACAATGGGACCAGCCAAAGTGTTTGGCGAACTGGCGATCCTGTACAACTGTACTAGAACGGCTAGTGTGAAAGGTAAAACTTCTCCTTCCTATTGGTCAATCTTGTTACAACCAATATGCTGGCAATCTGCGGGCAACGCACCCTCCCAACTACACTAAAACTTCCCAAAATGTGCTGTCGGAATGACGAATAGGTCGTTGTAAAGGTGGTTTTGTTTATAAAATTTTGTATTGGTATAAAATAGGTGATGTGATTATGATTTTTAACGTAGCTTTAACAATTTTCAGCCTTATCGCTACGATATCTACAGCGTGGCAGTTTATAGTGTTGTCTAGCACTGGGGAATCATGCCGCAGACATGTAGCATGATATCCCACCCAGTCTTATTATCTTGACACCAGGCCGACCAGTCCTATTACTAACCTCTTAATGCTGAGCGTCAAGCGAGGCAGCTGTTAGTACCATTTTTGTAAGTCTTTGGTATGACTCGACCAGGGATAGAACCCACGACCTCCCGCATCAGAGGCGGAACCTCTAACCACTAGGCAACCGGAGCGGTTCATAAAATAGGTGATACGTGCAAGTAATACATATATCTTCTTACAATAGTTAGCCATAAGACAAACAAGTATATAGTTCTACACAATTAAATATCTTCACTGTAAGGTACAAGAAGACAATGAAAAGAAAGAAGGCGATAAAGAATAGAGAAACTGGAGAACAGAAAAAGAAATATTGTTTACTTTTATAATTTCGATAAGACATATTAATATATATTGCAGGTATTAGCATTTATACAAAACAAAATACGATAACCACTATATACAATGTACTCATTTACAAAAACATGTACATATACATAGATACACAGATTCATATATATATATATATATATATATATATATATATATATATATATATATATATATATATATATATATATATATATATATATATATATATATATATATATATATATATATCATTCCGGTGGACTAAATGGTAAGAGCGTCCTCTTTGAAGGCAGGAGGTTGCGGGTTCGTTCGATCCCGGTATAGTCACACCAAAGACTTACAAAAATGGTACTTGTGTAGTGCTCAGCATTAATAGGTTACTAATCACACACTGATACACACACATGCGAGAAAAAAAAAGTGAAAGAGAAGGAGTTATTTTAAAACAGCCAACACTTCATTCATTGATCGCATTATTTCACCTATATATTAACTATTATTTTCCTATAATTATGTTTTCACAGGATTTCATTTAGTACATAATTTTTGTCTTTTTGATCCTTCTGGTTAGACCTATTAGCTTCAGATTTAAATGAAAGATAAGATCAAAGTAGATCTCATGTTTATGTTTTTTGTTGAAATTTCTATCTAAATATAATATATGAAATTTATATCTAAATATAGTATATGAATTTCTATCTAAATATAATATATTTCGCTAGTAATAATACCAGATTTACAATATGTGACTGGCAGGATTCATTTAAATCTCAAAACAAAATACGAGTTTCATAAATCTCAAAAGTCCACTCGAGTCTGAGTTCTGGAAAGTCCATCCCCTAAAATGTTACATTACAGCACATCTGCAAAATAAATGTTTCATGCCTTCTTCCTTACTATTCCATAAAGAGCTGACTTTATTTGCTACAAAACCAATGTTAAATAAGAAACTATTTGCAGACAGTATGTTGGGGTTATTTCTAAAAGAAGGAGCCATGATAATTTTAAATCCAAATTATTTTTATACGAGTCGAATAAACCTTTTACCACCAAGTTCTGCCATTTGGAATGTTGAATTAAATGAAGAAAGTTGTCTTACGCTTTGAGACATAACTTGGTTAAATTATACGTCTCTCTGCATCCTTATCGATTCCTGAGTAGAACTTCAATATTCTTAGTGACAATGGGTTCCGGATTTTTTCCTCATGTTACAAATTTGATCTTTTTTTAATATAGCCTGATTGCACTTAATAATATCATACAATTGTATAAAATTTTCTATATGTATTTACCTTTGGCAATAATGTGATAATTTCCTCCTTTTATATTGCAGATAAAATCCATTTTTTTAGATCCTTGATTTTTTTTAATTCATCCACACAAAAAATGTCCTAAATCCGTCTAAAAGAATTTATAAAATTCAATAGCGAATCCAACACTTCCTGGACTGTTATCATTGCTCATGTTCTTTATGCATTTTAAAACCTTCATAATAGAGATTTCCCACGCCAGTTGCTTTGATTCATTTTGAGCCCATTTAAGAATCTCAGATGTCCAAAATACTCTAGCATCCATTTCTCAGATGTCCCAAATACTCTAGCATCCATTTCTCAGATGTCCCAAATACTCTAGCATCCATTTCTCAGATGTCCCAAATACTCTAGCATCCATTTTCATTGGACTTTTTCCTTGCTTACTAAATACTG
This sequence comes from Potamilus streckersoni, assembly GCA_016746295.1. Lineage (NCBI taxonomy): Eukaryota > Metazoa > Mollusca > Bivalvia > Unionida > Unionidae > Potamilus > Potamilus streckersoni. The sequence goes on from JAEAOA010000401.1 coordinate 61,313, forward strand.
TATCATGTAATTTTTTCACCTCATTTAAAATCTTGAATTGATTATTTGCCCTGTTTCATGTTTTACTTTTGTTATTGTTTTATTCATGTCCTTTTATCAACGCTTAACAAATATTTTCTTTGGGGTTTTTTTCTTCTCTTTCTTCTACACATTTACTTTTTCATCGTACACTCACCCCTTTTGGTTTCTTTTTCTTTATTCTTCAAGCCGAAATCTCAAATTTCAATTACAACCGAACTCAGTATGTTAAAATTTTTGTTTTCAATACAATTTTCTAACAGACAAATTTTTTGAACAATTATTTTCCATCTTTTTTTTTTCTTTTAATCTATAATAATGTTTTCTAATTGAATGATTTAGAAGAATAAATGAACATCCGTATTATTTTTAGAAGTAGTATACATTAACTTTGTTTCTTTTAATTTCTTCTTTACCTTTACGATATATCCTTTGTCTTTTATCAACGAGTTATTGAATTTCTGGAATCATATCCCTTTTTAAATTGTGTTAATTGAATGGTCAGACCTAAAGTTGGCTTGCATATGTGTGTTATTAATATCAATAAAACTTGAACTCTCTTCGGTTATCAAGAAAAAGTCTAAATGTGCCATTTCAAACGATTTTTCTGAATCCATATATTCTGTTTAATCTAAGGGTTATAAAGTCTCCACGGATCGTAGAAACGCGGGTCTTTTCTGATCCAACACTCTTTCCCTTGCTTTAGGATTATTTATTGTTCTGTAATTATGCACACACTTCCACAATCTGGAACTGTGTTCCAGTCTGCACAAATGCCGGTGGTAAGATTTTCGTACTCCCTGATAACTGACTGACTACATCGTAAAATGTTGGAGAATCTTCATTTGGGCATTATCAGTGTTGTTTGATGATCAATTATTTCCAAATCAAGAGCAATTATATTTCCTTTGCTACTCTTCAATAGTTTTGAAACTTTGCGATCTATATTGTTTGCGAAGAGTATTACTACTCAATGAGATTGCTTGTACGAGAAGTGAAGTAACATTTATATATCCACTCTGTTTCCACATATGGTTAAATTGCTTCGGCGAAATGAGTATCTTGTAATCAATATATGGAATATCTATTTTTCTTACAAATTCAAACACATTTTATAGTGTTTATCTAGCTCCTAGTCTCCTTGTATTTAAAGACAAACTACTAACCATTCCACATAGGATTAAAAAGAACAGTAAAGTTCCTACGAATATATACATATAACATAAATCGTAAATATGAAGGAAAAAAAAGTTATGTAATGTGAAGCATCTCCTGAATGATCAATGTGGCGCTCTATAGTTTCGTATTTAGCAAATGGTTAGAATTTTAAAGAAAAAAAAAATTTTCCCGCGTTTCCTCACTAGTTATACTGGCTATTTAAAAAAGACTTTAAATATCTTAGGTATTTTTCAAAGACCCAATAATTTCCTTTATTTTGGTGTATGATTGATGGGTGTAATATGGTTTAGAGAGTATACAGCTTTCAAAAAAAGGTGCTAGCTCTACATGCTCATTTTCACTTCCCGAACTTCAGAGGTAAATTGTAAAAAAAAAAAGAGTCGATAACGTTTTTGGGTTTTTTTTACATTTTATGTATTTGATAACTCATTCAATGTACTTTTATAAGCTGGTATTGTCTAGTTTGGCAAAATCCATTTTCCATATTTTAATAGCTTCTAAGAATAGTGAACTTTAGATAAATTCAGATTGATTTTCGGAGCACAATGGAGTAGCAGTCATTTTAGTTAGCAGTGTGCTAAGATTATTTCCAATTTCTAAAAGTATAATATCCAAAGAAATTTCAGCCATATTACATGAAAGTTGCATATAAGTATGCCAACATTCTCTCTACAGTGCATGTTCAAAATGCAAACAACTTCACCTTACATACATCATTCTCTCAAAAGTACATAATAACTAGTGAGTGCCACCCAAGCAAGAAAAGGCAAGAAAAAGTTCTTGTAATATTTAAACATAAGAAGTGAGATAGAATTAAGTAGTTGGCACAAGAAAAAAAATTCAGTCAAAGTAGGCTTCATTTTGGAATAGGAAGCATGACTGTTGTTTAAATATAGTTTAATGTCATTTTTCAGCACACGATAAGTTATATATGGCGTCCAGTATAAATTGTCGAGGAAGAACCCGGAAAACCCTGGAAAGATCCATCTACCCACAAGGGAGCTTTTTCACATACCCACCTTGCTTTAGACCACTCGGCCACTCTGAGGCCCTGAAGAAATATATATATATATATATATATATATATATATATATATATATATATATATATATATATATATATATATATATATATATATATATATATATATATATAGTCAAACAGCTAGATTGCTGCTAACCTATTTTAAATTGTCATGTTTAGAAACGACGTTTTTTCTATTCTTCATGTGCGTATGCGGAGGAACAATGCCTTAATAATTGTCTCTTTTGTTCCTTTTACTTAATTTGAATTTTTTAGCACTTATTTAGGCTGTAGTTTAGAAAGTGTCAGTAATTATCACAGATAAGAAATTTTCGCTAAGGTTGAAAAAATTAAAACTTTTTTTTTAGTTGGCAACTGCTTCCACGATGAAAAAAAAAGAACTGAGAGGTACACAGTAGGTTGAGAATGAGATGGGGAGTTTTTTATAGTCAGGATAAGAAGTATTGAGTGGTTTACTTTATCGTCCGATTTATAAACACACAGCATATGAGGATGACATTCGTCCGATGCTTTGGCCCATATTTGAGATGAGCCACGTGAATATGCCATGTTTATCTTAAAGAATAAAATGAGAAACCAAATTAAACTCTATGGTTCTGAAGAAACAGACAGTTTTACATCCGAATTTACGACATGTCAGCAGTAAATAGTCAGCTGTTTGATAATTTTTAGGATGTTGATAACGAAAGAAAAAAAATCTCATGTGCCTGTACTATTTATTCACTTTTCACCTGTATTTCATTAATACTTCAGCAATGTTGGAGAAAATTTGGAATTATTTCTGATATAAATTAAATTTGACGGAGAGATTCTCTAACAAATTTGTATAAGCAGCTTATGTCTGTTCTGACTTCAGAATTCATGAAGGAATTGATATCAACCGTTCACTCACGGACTGCTTTCTTTCATTTTATACTTATCTATGTGACGATGTATATGGTTGGGGTAGGGTGCTCCGAATATTGTATTGAAACTATTATAGAAGTCCCACCAAGGCTTTATTTTGTTAGAAGTTAAATTTAGTGAAAGATGGAAGTAAAGCGCCGAGCCCCCGGTCATCAATGCCGACGGTTAGATGGTTATATACATAAAAAGGTTGAAATACAATGAATAACAATTTAATAACAATTCAGTAATCAAATGACTCAAATTTCCAATTACACTCCTTTCTCTCGACCATTGATAAGCATCACTGGATTAATAGTGTGAGATTGATTTCTATCTATCCTTGTATTTCTACTCATCATTTGTATCCTTTCTCTCTATCTTATTTCTCCCATTTCCTTCTCCTCTTCTTCCCCGAACTTTCTCCAGATTTCTTCTATACCCTCTTCTCCTCCTCCACTTTCCTTGCACTCCTCCTTCTACGCCACTTCCTTCCCCTAGACTAATGCTCTGTCGACTTCGACACTCTCGGCTACAGTCTCGATTCCGTCTCCAACTCATGAAGACTTGGGATCCAACTGAACAGGAAGTTCTGTCCCCTAAAAAGCATACTGTAAAAACACAATGACGATGCAATCTTTTCCTTAGCCCTCTCATCTCACATTACACACAGCCTCTCATCAGATAACGGCTTTTAAATTTCTTTGATCACGCATTCGTTCATAAAGATATACATACGTTCGTATATGTTAAAACAAATGTCATAATACAGCACGGTATCAATTACGTCTTATACATACATCAACAAATTGCGTCACATCAGTACATATTCCTAATCCTGTTATACTACACAATATCACAATAATCAGACGCATTTCTTTACCTTAAAACTTATACAAAGTACGCAAATATTCAAATATACATGCTCTGATATATTCATACGTCCATAGTAACTAATCTTACATACTTCAATCATGTTTTCAAAATCACAATTCATGCATGTGTAATTTCTTACATAACATATTAATAAATGCACTGGTTTACTACGACATGATCTAAAACCGAATTACAAAATCAATTCTGACCACAAGCTAACAATCTACATAATTTTGCCCCGCATCCAGTGCCGGATTTAGACAAAGCGAGGCCCTAAGCTATGTGAAGCTATAGAGGCTATATTTGATAAAAACTAAATTTGAGGGGCTTCTTCAGACTGAGTTGGGGCCCTAAGCTGTAGCTTATTTAGCTTATGCCTAAATCCGGTACTGCCCGCATCTAATAATTCTCTTTGTACTCTCAAGCCCATTTCTCAAATACGCATGGAAATGAAACACTACAAAGGTAATTCTACATACTAAACGATCCTATTAATTAAATATACATACTACAAATAGTTACAATTATGATGCCGTAATATTTAGCAAAAATCGAGCAAATAGCTTACTGACCTTTTTGAAGCTTTGTCTTTCCTTAGAATCTACCTCTACGTTTTGCCAAATTACGAGTGGCTTCTTTTCTCAGAGTAAACATTATTGATCTGCAATACATCCAGGCAAATAATAAATTCTCTTTTACGAGTTCTGAAAGTATCATTTGGGACATAACTATAATCACACCCTTAATCTCAATTCCGATAGGATATTGCTGTGAATCGAACCAATTAAACTTAAAAGGAAAATGTCTTTCTCAGTGTCTGTCAACTTGAGGACGGATAAGAACACGCCCCGCTCACCCCGTGGACTTCCTTTTGATCAGTGAACTAATCTTTAACGCATAGGTATGATAACGGCACACTTTTGTTATGTAGTGCGATATATTGCCTATGCTGATGCAAGTTTCCGGTCTTGGTTTTTCATGGCAACCTTGCTTAAGAGGTCAACACTAACCCCGCGGCAGTCTTTAGACATCAAGCACATGGCCGCGGTAATATTCCAAAGACAGGTAGATGATAGCTTATACAGGACTTTATAGATGAGGCTTAGCAAACATGACAATCGGTAACAGCGAGAATTACCCTAGTCATTACAGTTGAATCAAATCAGCACTTCATTTTGAAAAAATCTAATTTATTCCTCTGAATAATTACAAGAATATAAAACTTATTTAAAACAAATATATTAGGTATTATGAAATGTTTTGATTGCAAAACTAGAATTTAGTTGTAACTAGCTAACGGTAGAACTGATAAAAAGTCTGATATGTTATTAAATTCTATTTGTTCAGATCCAGTACTTTTGATGATTCTTCATGCCCTAAAGCACAGTACTTTTAGGTATGCATTGTAAACGTTCAGTCCCCCTTCCGTTTCCTGGCCTTAAAACAAAAGAAGACATTTTACGATAACGAGAGTAAATTTGATACATTAAACATTAAATCCAATATAGATATGTTCATGGTGCAACATAATTTAAATATGAAAGTTAATATACCGTCCAGTAAAATTCAGAGCACTCAAACATTATTTGTTCGAAAATATGACATAACTCGATTGTCCACCTCCCCCAGTCCCGTCGTAAAACTTTCTCAAAACATTGGATAACTCAGATACAAACATTTCGACATGCAGCACTTTCAGTTATCTAAGTTTTAATGTATTTGATTATGACAGAAACACGTGTACGGGACTTTGCTCATTCTCTCAGCGTTGAGAAAAACGTCAGGCATTTATGTATAAATTTAAAATTTATCATACGTGCGTCCTTTTAGTTGTTTTGCGCTTTAATATTTGTTCTTACTGGCGACCCAAGATTTGTATTCGATAGTTTAACATCAAATTATTGACCTACATTGGAGCTGACTGATTAGAACTATGGCACGTTACATCTGCTTAAAGTCAAAACATTTCAGAGTTTTTCGTTTAATTTTCAAGGTGAAAGGACATATCGTATTTTTGGTGAAAACGGTACTTCCTGACAGGCTGGTGGATAGACGTCCTTAAAACGTAACGGGCATCATCAAATGTTTATGAAATATTGTTTTGTTTTAATCAACATAAGGTTTAATTTTTACAACTGCTGTGAAATCTATTTAAACATTATTGTCAAAGGATATAACTCAGCTGTGTTATGTCGGGTTAGTCTCTGCTTTCGATTTCCGTCTTTTTAATGAGACATAATTTTAGTCAGACGTGTGTGTGGAAGTTTTATATGACGTTTGTAAACAAAGAAATACTCCATACCAGTCTAACTATGACTGATTCTCAATTGCTAAGCCAAAAATAACCAAATGTTTTATTGATAGGTAAATCAAAGAATACAAACTTTTTAATTCAGCATTACTGCAGTTTTCCTATATCTCCCTATTATGCGTGAATAAATTCGATGAACAAAGAAAAGAACTTTAGCAACGATACATAATGGGCTTTGATCAGAGTTCAACAGGAAACTAATATCTTATGATAACGTGAATAACTTGAAAAATGGCAGCCTCCTCGCTGATCATACTTATTCAGAATATATCGGTGTCTTAAGGCTCGTTTTACCCCCGAGTCATCAAAACCTTTGTACATCGTCTCCACGCATTATGTGGCGCTCTATAGTTTCGAACTTAGCATTAGAAAAAGAATTTGCCCGGATTTCCTCACTAGTTATACTGGCTATTGAAAAAAGACTTTGCATATCTTAGGTATTGTTCAAAGAACCTTTAATTCTCTCTTTTTTTTTTTTTGGTGTATGATTGATGGGTATAATATAAGTTATAGAGTATACAGCTTGGCCTTACTCCAGATGTGCTCCTTTAAAAAAAAAGTGATAGTTCCACTTGCTCATTTTCACTACCTGAACTTCAGAGGTAAATTGAAAAAAGATTCGATAACGTTTTGCATTTTAACTGTTTGGTAATTCATTCATTGCATTTTCGGAAGCTGGTATTGTCTAGTCTGGCAAAATTAATTTTCCTTATTTTAATAGCTGCCAATGATAGTGTACTTTAGACTAATTCAGGTTGATTTTTGTAGCACAAGGGAACAGTCATTTTAGTTGGGAGTGGTATACGATCATTTACAATTTCCAAAAAAACAATATGGAAAGAAATGCCAGCCACATTACATCAAAGTAGCATAGAGGTATGCCGACAGTCTCTCCACTGTGCATTTTTTAAATGCAAACAAATTCACCTTACATACGTCACTATCTCAAAAGTAAATAATAACTGGTGAGCGCCACCTTAGTATTTCAGCACGCTAACTTAATCACAACCATACATCTGTTGATTGAATTCCAGTCAAAGACGGGAAAAGAACCAGAATGTGCGTGGCGGTTCAGACGCGCATTATTGTTACGTCATTTGTGCATTAAGATGTACTCCACTTGATTCCATGTATAAAATGGGACATGTAGGCATTGATCACCAATTATTTCAGTAATGATTGTCATTTTATTATATTTTAATTCTACATACCTTTATACGGCATGTATTCACTTCATCTGAATTCGTATACATCCATATTTTTTTTGAAAGTCATGTTTTTAGAAGCCCCGATAGTGCATACGGCAAAATCAATGTTAAAGTACGTGGCCATTTTGGGACGAAATGAAACTTAAAGGTGTGATCCAGCACAATCTGGATTGAATGTTGTGCGCTGTGATATCAAGTGCAAACTACTTGATAAACAAATTCGTACTAACATCGATTGTGACGATTCCACTAGACGCGCTTTTTTTTTTTTTTTCTCACCCAAGCTTAGTACATTGCAACCATTGTAAAAGTCCATAGCGATCAATAATTTCCGTCTGGATGTTTTTTGATGACAGTTAAGATGCAGAATATTCAATAATCATGATTGTGTAGACTTTGGTTAATGAAAATTAGTGTTTCATTTTGAAAAATTTATATGTAATTTAAAATGAGTAAATGCGCATACATGATCCATGTGACATGTAACAGTGTAAACGTCACACTGGTCCTCAACAGCAATTATTTTAGTAATGGGTGTCATTTTATTACAGTTTGATTCTACATACCTTTATGTGGCAAATATTCGCTTCATTCGGATTCTTATACCACTCGGCCACTCAGTCCCAAAAGAGGTAAAACACTGTTAGGTGTGTGGAAAAATCCGTACGATTGTTGTGTTGACTATTGGACAAAAAGAGCCGAAGATCAACAATCATTTAAAATAATTTCCGTTTTCAGCCCTTTAGCATTTGACCCAGCAAATTAAGCAGTTAAAACAGATAGTTTGGAATAAACAAATTATATTAACTCAAAATAATGAATAATAGAAGAAATATGATATAAACAATACAATTTAGTATAATTCCCTTTGCTTTAGGCTATCAATGCTTACGTGCCGCATTGCCACACATCTGCAGTATCAGTGGCAACTTGAAAAGCCCAGTAATCGATGTTTGTGATTGAAACAGGTAAAATACGTTCCTATGAACGGCACTGAAATCAATAGAATTGCAAATTTAAGTTTGCACATTAACTTCCAGACAGTAAATCATTCCAAAAGTGAGTGTTGGTAGGGCACATTGCAGTCTTTTAAATCTGACTTCAGTTGCTTTCTGTTGATTTTAAAGGTGCTTTAAACTTCTTATAGGTTTTAATATGTCAGGAAACTGCACCTAAATTAATTTCCCAAAGACATATCTAGACAACTGACCCAGGATGGTCTTGGCGAGGAAAGAACCCGCAACACAACAACTGAGTTACGGCGACCTCCTTATTCAATCTGAATGAAGACACCATAATACATTTGCGAAAAACAAACTTAATAGCACTCTGTGAAGGCTCTCAACATTACCACGTACATGATATCGTTCTTATCAACATTCACACATACAATGATATCATCCTATCACATTACCAAGTACAATTATTTCATTGTTATCTATATTACCGCATACAATGATATCGTTCATATCGGCAATACATCGTATATGATTCTTATCACTATTACTACGTACTAATTGTATGATTCTTATCGACATTACAACATACAATTATATTCTTATCGATATTATTAAGTACAAAGATATCGTTCTTATCGCTATTATCATTCACAATGGTATCATTCGTATCTGAACACGAGTATGTTGCATTGTTTTTGGGGTGGGGTTTTGCTTAAAGTTAACAGTCAGGGCACTCCGGTTCATCTCAGACGGGAATAGTGTCGGAAGGTGTCAGTATCGTGTGATGTAGGTACGTTGTGGTTCTCGATTGGACAAAGTTTAAGAAATGATACGTCCTCACTGCGACAGACGTTGACTTTTCTCATGACTCGTATTAATCCGAGCGGGCCCAAGCCAGCGTTAACTTGTGAATACATCCCTGTTGAATGTTAAACACAAAAAAGTAACATCAGCTGATGTTGAAAAAGTATTCTACTTCTAAAGTATTTCATGTCAAACCAAAGTAATTAAATTATGTGAATATTGGAATATTGACGTCGTTTCTTAGGTGACTATAAATATCTTATAGTTTATTTATATATGAATTTCAAGCCGACCTTAGGTCAGATCGGAAGATTGAGGTCTGTACGAGTTGCATTCCTAGCGATGGTCATCGCTCATAGAGAAATGAAACGTGCGTGTTCAAAATCTGTCTTCAAAAACAATCTATTAATGTTTTGGCCTTTCTTTGACCTTGTCCACATTATAGAAATCGTTCTGCCCACTCACTGATGTTTTGAGAGCACATTAAGTATTTGGATTTGTCGAGTTTAAACGGAATAAAATATTAATTTGGCTTACAACCATGCATCTGCATTCTTTGCTTTCCAAGTCACAGAGAAAGTGTATGCAAATCGAACTCCACCTAAGATCTGTTACAATATTTCGATATTATGTCAGGGGCAATTGTTCTTTTTATCATATTAGTTCCATTGGTGAGGACCTGGCTTCATGGCTTCATTTTAGTCGCAGTTCCCAAACAGTTATCTCATATTGTTTGTTTGTTTTGTTGTTGTTTTTTTTTGTAAAATATTGCTTACGGTATTTTTGACTGTATCGGGATTTTTTTGTGAGAGGTAGATGAATTACTCTTTAATGTAAAATAACATACTTGGGAATCATTTATACTCTGACCCAAGGAGTAAAAGAAAGATACTGAAAAACCTCAATTTGACGAAGACAATTTTGTATATTTAGTATGGACTAGGTTTAACCACAGAAAAAAATAATTCGTTCAGTTTTATCATCAATATTCGTCTAAATTTATAAACGTTGAAGATCATCTTGGAAAGGTCAAGCCACGAGTTATGTACTATTATAGAATTATGTGACATTTCAAGCCATACGTTATCTAAGTTTCTAATGTTAAAATGAAACATTTTTTGTTTGTTTGTTTAATCTCCTTCTGGACATTTATCCGAATCTGTAATTCACTTGATTCAATTTGAAGTTAAATTATGACAACATTGCACGTGTAGGCTTTAAAGCATGAGCTAGCTAGAATAATTCTGACTGACTTCTTTGAATGGAATTACTAAACCACGTAACGAGAAAATTATTTGCCTCGACAGTGAATATGACTCTAGAAACACAAACAATTTCAATTTGTTTGGTTCGGTGTGAATTATTGTTATAGGTTTAGTTGAAACGAAATTTAGCATACTCATCAGGCAGAGAAACATCATTTTGTGAGATCAAGTGGTTACTGAGACTGCAGGGGCATACACCTCACCGCCATCCTGGATTATCAAACACTTTCCAAATTTTGAATATCTCATTCTAGCTAACGGAATGGGACTACTACGGCACATCTACCATATTGTATGGAACTGAATGATAAATTTGTAGTCTGGTACATTTATCTTCAGCACGTTTCTTACCGTAATGAAGAAGGCAGTGTACAAGACTACTAATACGAAGCCCATAAAGGACGTACGAGTCTAGCCTGTTGACCGTATACAGACTAAACATTTTCATCTCACAAAACCGGTGTTATGGGGGAACATCAACACCAGATCGGTATGATCTATTTATTAAATGCTACAAAATAAAAAAAACCGATTCCATGGTTTATAAAAAAAGATAATTTTGGTCACCTAAGTAAACACGTGTTTGTTTATTTTGTTAATTGCTAGTTTGAAGACCATCAGTTCTGCTAGGATGATTCATTTCAGAATATGGATCGGCTAAAGGGCCTGTTGAAATTCTTCGACGTCAAAATAGCTGATTAAAAAAGAGCGAATACTTTTATCTTACAAGATTTCGACGATCAGAAAAGTTACCAGGGAGATACAGAGTTTTGTTAAATGAGTTCTGGATTGCAATCACAAAAGTCTGTTATTTATTTTGCGTTTATAGTGGCATAAACTGTCAGTAGATGAACAAACTGTTCGCCAAAACTTTCTTCAAAAATTATTTTCTGACGTTACCGGCGGCGAACAACCGTATGACAATAGACACAATGGAAGACGATCTGGCCATTGGAAAGTCCGAACATCTGGCGGCATACAACATTACGATTATTTAGACTGACCTTGTATCAAGGAGGCAAGTTGAATCTCTCTGTCTTCTGCATAGAGTTTTCCAACAATCAGTGTTGATTAGCAATCCTTCCCTGAACTAATCACCTATCAGTCCACGGGTTGTTAAAGTTCCATGTCCGAATTGACCACTTATCAGTCCACGTGCTGTTAAAGTCCCATGTCCGATCTTAACGCTTGCGTGCAGATTGTCCGCTACTGACTTTGCCCCTTGCCACTTTAGGATCATTCTTCGTCCAGGCCAGTAATATCAAAAAAAAAAAATACAAAAGTAGCAGAAAAGAACTTGCTGGACTACCAGTAGTCCTCGCCGTATGGTAAAGCGCCCAGTCCGTCAACGAAAGATGTCCATCCGTATGTCCTACCTATATAACTAAAATTGGGCTTGTTCTCAGATACTGTTTTTTATATTATAATTACAAAATACTGGTGTGGGATATACATCGTACCAGGTGGTAAATATTTATAGGCAGGACTGAAGTTTCTTCTGATTCCTGTCAACAAATTCTGGTCCCGTAAGTTGAATTTTACTAGTTCACACAAACGCATATGACAAATAATTGTCTTTCATATCTCACTAGGACATAGTGTTGGAAATAGAGATGGCGTATTATCGGTAAGGACTTAGTTTTAGAAATACAGATAATTTTAAGTTTTAAGTTATTATAAAGAGCATACAAACTTAGTTTATAAAATTTTTTATAAAAATGACTTTCATTTGTTGTTCATAACACCATACATGCATTCATGCAGATTTATATAATACTTCATATGAATATCTTAGTATAGGAAAGTTCTATCCATTGGTCATTATTTTTCGTTGAGAACGAGCAAAATTATGATGCCGATAGAAGATTTTTTATGTCCGTCATCGATACACATCGAAGAATTATTTTTCTCATATTCCTAACCGAAAAGATGAAGGTCAAAGTGGTATGCTGTAAATACTAACACAACTTTAAAATTATCAAACCATCCGTTGGAAATTCCCCACCTTAAGATAGAGAATATAGTGTTAGGTTTAAAATTCCGTGTAAACTTTAAATTTCTTACAAACACGCTTCAGCGTTTGACGAACAGTGGTAGCGACCGTTGAAGTAATGACAATTCACAACATTTGTAATTGTGTTCTGATGATAGTTTGTGCAATGATACAAATGTGAACTGGTCAAAACAAAGTCCACTAATAGCTCTAAGATTTATTTTGACATTCAGAAATGTGTTGCAAGTAATGCGTAATTGCATTATTCTGAATGCATACTTAAGTAATGGTGATAATCAGTATGTTATGGGGCGTCTGTGCCATAAGGAATTCGCTGAAGTCAAATGGTGTCCAATATTAAACTACTGAAGAATATATCAGTCGGTTTGATTCAATATTTTGTTCCATATCTTTGCTTACTAACTCATTCAGTAAATTTAGCCATGTTGTACAGTTGGTTTGGAAATGGCTTCAACTTGTAAATGACATAGCTGTTATTGATAAGGTAAGAATATGTAGTATAGACTTTCTTCAAAATAACTCCTTTCCCACCTTGTGTGTCTTTAGCTCTTCCTCTTTAATTTGTTTTGTCTTTTAATTCATATTGAATGTCCTCGGTGTGTTCCAGGTCCTCATCTGTTTGTTCTAATTGTTGTAAAATAAGAAGTCTCTTTAATGTTGATTTATGACCTAATGTTTGTAAAACAAATTAATTTTTCTTTGCACTTTTGGTTTCGATTACCAATGGCTTGTATGCCTCTTCTTTTGTTATATGTTGTCTGATTTAGCAACGTTTTCTTCCACAATATTTTTCCAAATCGAGTTTGTGTGCGTCCACCCTGTATGATTCCTCTAAATATGCTCCAGGACAAACTCTGTCGAATTGCTTGCTGCTTTAAACTTGTTAAATTCGTCGCCTTTGTTGGGCATTTGTTTTTGTTACTTCGCTGTGTCAGTTACACGTTTTTCTATTGATCGATGTCAAAAAGGCCACAGTTTAGGCACAATAACGTATTAAGCATGGCGTGATTTTTTTTTACAAACTATATACTATCACCAAATATTACCAATTATTAATAACTCATTGCCACTTGTCGTCACCTAAAGCCACTAAATATAACTAAGCTGAATACAAAACAAACAACAGGGAAACCAACTGTATAACGTAGCTGTATATGGAAAGTTACCAAATATTTGCTAAACACGGGTGCGTAACGTTTTATTCCGGTCGTCGAGTATCTGTTCTCCTTCCCCTCATGGTCATTATACAACCTGTATATAGTATGAGAGATGAGGGAATGCATTAGTCAAGGAACGAAAACTGCAATAGCCTACCGGTTTCTATATATTACATGATTCATGTCATTAAATTTGAAGGTTTTTAAAATAAGGGTAGATGAAACGGTAGTCATTAGTCCCACCATCCTTACCGCATTATTTTTTTCTTCTAATGTTGCTAGGTGTGTTCATTTATTTGTTTCGTGGAAAAAGATATCTACAGTTTTATGAAAATTGACTATGCTTTAGAATGTACACATGCTTGCTTCTACGCCATTCCTATTTAATCTAGTTTTCACCGTTTCATTTCGTTTCTCTCTTGGTGGTCTAAACTACGTAATCCCTTTTCTAAATATGCTGATTTTGATGAGAATGGCCTGACCTTATATATCAATGGAATATACAGCATACAAGCTGTCTTGTTGCATACGACTTGATAAGTTTGTTATATAAAGAAATCGTTTCATAACGCCACGAATGTTTTTATTTCTTATCATACTATGCAAGCGACTTAATTAGACATAATCCTGTACGTAATTGTATCTCAATTTAATAAAAATGCTTATCATATTTGAAGAAGAAAAAATTCATCAAAGACAATATAGTTAATGTTTTCAATAAATGGTTTGGCTTTTAAATTTCCAGTAATGTTAAATGAATTGAATGTTTTGGTAAGTGAAGATAAGGAATGAGAAATTTAACAGCGGATTTGTCCGTCATTAAATAGTTTTATATTGGATACCTTTTGGTCTTACTATTGTATGTCGATGTCTTTGCCAGGCCATAGGCTTTGCTGGTTTGTATGCACTTGTATTTTTTTTGGAATGTCACTTGATGAAGACAACAGTTAGGTAATGAAAGATACATTTTCTAGTTTATAGTGGCGAACTTCTGAGAGAGAGAGAGAGAGAGAGAGAGAGAGAGAGAGAGAGAGAGAGAGAGAGAGAGAGAGAGAGAGAGAGAGAGAGAGAGAGAGAGAGAGAGTTGCCGGTGTAAGATGAAGTTATTTATATCTACAACACGCACACTGTAGAGAATGTTGGTATACCTCTATGTTACTTTCATGTGCTGTGGATGAAATTTCTTTGGATATTGTGCTTGTGGAAACTGTACATGTTTTAATCACACACTGCTAACTAAAATCAGTGCTCCCATGTGCTAAAAAATGAATCTGAATTAGTCTAAAGTACATTATCTTTAGCATTTATGAAAACAGGGAAAATTAATTTTTCTAGACTAGACAATGCAATGTTCTGAGATTGCAATTAATGAACTACAAAATATATAAAATGTTAAAGAAAAAAAAAACATATCGGCCTTTTTCACAATTTACCTCTGAAGTCCAGGAAGTGACAATGAGCTAGCAATATTTTGAAAGATGCATATCTGAAGCGAGCCAAACTGTATACTATATAACCCATACTACACACATTAATCATACACCGAAATAAAGGGAATTAAAAGTTCTTTGAACAGTACTTAATATATAAAAGGTCTATACTAAATAGCCAGTATTGTCAGTCAGGAAAACCGTGGAAATTATTTTTCGGTAAAAAGTTAACCCAGGGATTGGCAACCTACAACACGCGTGCCACAAAGTGACACATCATGAGGTTTTGTGTGGCACACGAATGACAGCCAAAAATCTCGATTTTAACAATGTTACTCGCTTACTGGTGACACGCGCTCGTCCATTGTGTAATTAATCCGGGGGGGGGGGAATGGCGCGCTATGTAAAATAGTTTGCCGACACCTGATCTGACCTATGCAAAATACGAAATTTTAAACGCGCCACATTCATCTATATAACTGGGCCGATCCGGTACGTCCGTTATGTATATATGTAACCGTGATTGGACGTTTACACACATCGTTCAGCAAGCTTTACGTAGGTACGGAACGGAAGAAAACTGACCCGTCTACAAAGGACAACTCAGAAAACCAAACAAAATTAGACAAACAAAACAAAGAGCAACCCTGCAAAATTAAACACCAAAAACAAACAACCACAAGTAAAAATGGAAAGGGAACAAGAAAACAACAAAGGAAAAACTCTTTAGAAAAACAGGATGTCACTCCGAACCCGTACAAGCTATGTGCTATGGACGGTCAAAAGGAAAAGCCTATTGTTAGACAAGAGCACAGCAGCAGTTCTTGGCGTTAAGCTCATTTTAAAGAAAATAAATTACAAAATATTTCAGTTCTTGTCGTTAAGTTCATTTTATTAAAGAAAATAAATTACAAATTATTTCCACATTAAAGACTACAAATGAAAAATAGAAGATCTATTTTTTTTAGTGAATTGAAATTTAAAAAAGTATTTGCTCGTTCTTTTCTTTAGTATTATCCGTTTAACAAGATGATCACTGGTCAGGAACACCATCCACTGGAAACCTACCTATCAGGTAATCTAGAGACAAAACATATTATAGACATATAAAGAAAAAGTACGCACATATGCATATTATCACGCATTTTCTTTTGGTACATAGAGTTTAGATACATGAACACGAGTTTATTATATCCCGCGTGCAAAGGAACTATTTTCTAACGTAAACAATTTTTTATGAATGAACTAAAGAATATATTTTCATGGACGGCCACATACCAGCAAATGTTTCATAGACTGACACATACAAACTGATTTGGCACATTCCGGGTTTACTTTTTTTGATACAATGTTTCAGATTTAACTATATATAGACGCTATACAGGTTTTTCACAATAAAATGCATGTTATGCACATAAACTCTCTTATTTAGCTGTTAATAAACATGGCTAAAAATAAACTTATAATTTTACATCCCGAATTTCCTCAAAAATTATATTTTTGTAGGTCTGTAAATCTGAATTAGATGGACCATGTCATGGGTTTTCAATTACACATTTTGAAATTATACTGTAATTTCGAGTATATTCCAAGTGTAGTTACAGCCTCCTTACTGCACTCAAAATGAAATAAACATTAAATTCCTCAACATCTTTTTAATAATTACAACGGAAAAGCTTCATAATTTTCCCACATTGTGATCTGAATCATTCAATGACAGAAAAGAAACACGCATGTCGATGTCAATTCAAAACATTTAAATGACAGACGCTGCTGGAAACCGACGCAAGTCACTTCATGTAGATCAATCCAGACCAAAATCAAAAGATTGCGTTGAATCTACAAAACTAACAAAAGGTATTCATTCCAGATCAAATGGAAAAGTTGTTGCAATGCGTATTCATTAACAATATTACTCCAAATTTGAATTTTAAGTAGAGAAAGCGCCATTTTCGTTCGAAACTTACGTCTAGCGCGCGACTAACTTCATATTTATCTGGGCGGAGTTATGCGCTCATTAATAATGTTGTGTAATGATCATTCAACGCTTATTTATTTAGTTCGGAATTTGGCATACATTTAGTTACTTTGTTTCTTTCAGTGTGTTTTTGTTAACATATTAAAGCCTTGGGAATAATAAGAAATGAGCAAATAATAAAAAGGTTATTGTATATGTATGGGAAAATATGAATTCGTTTTGTCGGAAGGATATACTTCACTCACAGGGTCGTGCAGAATATCCATCCGAAAAACTCGTTCATATTTTCACATACAAATGCATTAACCTATAAATACAATGTCTGTCTAGGTCATATGTATGTATGTATGTATGTATGTATGTATGTATGTATGTATGTATGTATGTATGTATGTATGTATGTATGTATGTATGTATGTATGTATGTATGTATGTATGTATGTATGTATGTATGTACATTTGACAGCATCTCCGCACAATAATAATCTGCTGCCAATTCAAAGTACATTTTCTAAAATGAAAAAAATATATAATTGCAAGAAATCTTTTGAAGGATAATCCCTTTCATATAATTTAATAATAAAATAAGTCAAGATAAAAAAGGGGAAATATATAATTTTGTAAAATGACAAATAATGTGAAATTTTACACCATGTGGCAAAAGTGTATTATGTAAATCAAATTCCCTAAAAAGCTGCAACAATTTCATCGTTGATACATCATCATAATGTTTCTTTCTTGAGTTCGCATGAACATAATTCTGTCTCTCAGGGTGAAGGTCTATACTGTTAATACGAATGTGTTTCTCTGGCAGTGAGTGGAATGCTCTCTGGTCGACGTTCATTCTTAGTGACGCAAGTATGATTTTGATATGTGGATCCGACATGTGTTCGCACAATATCTCCTCCTCTCTGCGATCATTTTATATACTCAGTTTTGATGTTCTGAAGCATATTTCTTGTGTTGTCACTCCTCATATTTTGTCATGTATGAAGACCATTCTGATATTTTTATAATATTTGAAATCAGTATGTATGATCTTCCGTTCTAAAAAGGGTGACTGCGCTATATTGCACAAGTGAGAAAGGCTCTTTCACAGGTGCAAACTGTGTCATACACATAGAGAAATGAGATAATACCAGTCTCATTGTAATCCTTTCTCAGTTCATACTCTGACCGACTGTCTGTCCGGTTTACGTTTGTTTTCGTCCTTATCTTTGTTTGCATATGACTTAGTACACACCGTGAACAAGGATTTCTTAAAAATTATTCTTATATTTTGTCGTTCTAAAATTTGTTTAAATTGTAAGGTCAAACATTCGGTCAGGGAGGCAAAGTCGTATTTTCACTATTAAATGGAAGTTTAGTCATATTCTTTATGTCTGCTTCAGCTCTAACCATAAACTCATGGTAATAGACAGACCATGTTTCCAAAGTATCATGACGAAAACAGAATTATTTATTTACTGTATATTATCCATAAAGGCGGAAGAATAGTCTGTTCACAATGTTAACCTAAAACAAAAATGCTAGTCATATTCTTTGTTTCTGTTTTAGCTCTAACTGTTTGTAAACTGTGGGCCATAGACAGACCATGTTTCCAAAGCATCATGATGAGGACTGGCTTACTGAGACATTCAGAGCACATGGAGTTCCTCAGAAGGTGAGTAACAGTTCCATAAAACTATCTTAGCAATATTGTAATAATGCCTTATCCGTTGAGATAAATACTCAATAAGTCTTTTTGATAGAGTATTTTGAACCGAATTACTATATAACATGAAAAGTCCCCAAATGGCCAGAAATGGCAAGTATTAGGCAAGACATTTTATTTCCAGATATAGTACATCGTGGTTGTGGATACAAAGTTGATAATTTTTTTCGCACCAATTGATCTAGAATGTGAATATCGGATATCGGGACATTTGCCATCACATCGATAATGTTCACGACTGAAGTATCGCCTTGGGAAAAGGACATCAGTGCGGTCATTAAGTGAACGATTCCGAGACACCATGCCCCTTAGCCAATGGCAGGTTGATATTAAGTGATTTATAAAACGCGTATGGACCATATATTCGGATTATTACAAACTGCAAGTAGGAAATGGAAATTGCCTTAGTGATTCTTAAAGGAGTTGTATCCCTTTGTATGTTACATGGTTGGGATATTGAAAGGGTTAATCCAAGTTTCATTCACGGCGTTTGGATTTTTTTTCTTCTCTCAAAATGTCTTTAAGTTCATGACTTCCACTGTACATTATCTACGTTGTTTAACTAAGTATGGAATTCAGGTTTAAATTAAAAATCTTTACGATAATCTTTCAAGGGTCATTTCAGTTTCCTTTGCTTCACCAGAGACATGTTTATTTATTTTGTATTAGTTATGAGAACTACTGATCTAAATTGGAAGAATCTGTGCTTGACATTTTTGTATATTTTATTACATGCAATAAAAAATGTTTAAACGAGAAAGGATTCCAAGGTTGTTGTGATGTTTATGAAATAAAACAAAATCCACGACTATATTATATTTTTTGATAATTTTGATAAATATTATTATGAAGTTTTTGTTTCATCTGACATATTATAAACTTATTCGATTGTATGTGCTATTTATTTTTGAAAACGTTGCGGAAGCAATGCATCCACGATATCAGATAACTGAAATGCACAAAGACAAGCTCTTACAGAACCCCGAAAACAAATTTTGCGAAATGAACATATTCATCGAGAAGTAGCCGCTTTACAAAAAAGTTTATAGTTGTTTTTCCGCAACCAACGACCTGTGACAATTCAAAAAATGGCAGTTTGGTGTAAGAATTTATTTCCATATTTAAAACAGAATTGAAAATCTAAAACTCTAAATATTTAGTTACAATTTAAATTGATTCAAGGGAATACTTTTAGTAATCTCTTTCTATTCTATGAATAATGTTGTTCGTGCAAATCTTACTGTTTGTTATTAAAATATGACTTTTTGCATCAGGCCAAAGATTCAATAATGCACTTGGAGGCAATTTCTATCGAACCTGTAGCATCGAACACATCGCCATTTATTCCTTTAGCTACTGTTTTTCAACTTGATAAAACCGAACAGCAACGTGGCATAGGACGAGGGGAACAGGTAATTAAGTTTAGAAGAAACAATATATAGAATAAAACACAGCCTGACAATCTGGCGACTGTTTCTAAGCTATTATAATGAAAGACTTAGCTGAGCAAAATATTCCTCTAACACGCACGATTTAACTATACTGGACACTCTTCTACTGGTTTAGTTCAAATGGACTTAATAAAAAATAATTTAATTTCTTAGGACGACACTGACACAATTTCTTGAGAGCAATATCATGGCATAATTTTACGACAAATCAACTGTTCATTCTAACATATTTTTCTTGAGACATTAATTCATGGAGCTTATTTAAAAGTGTCTTTCATATAGAGATATTGATTCATTTGGCCACTGCTCCATCAACTCTAATCATCCAATACAACCAATCGGGCCATCAACTCTAATCATCACATACAGCCAATGGGGCCATCAACTCTAATTATCACATACAGCCAATGGGGCTATTAAATCTAGTTATCACATAGAGCCAATAGGGCCATCAACTCTAATTATCACCTACAGCCAATAGGGCAATCAACTCTAATCATCACATACAGCCAATGGGGCCATCAACTCTAATCATCACATATAGCCAATGGGGCCATCAACTCTAATCATCCCATACAGCCAATACGTCTATCAACTTTAATTATCACATACAGCCAATGGGGCCATCAACTCTAATCATCACATACAGCCAATGGGGCCATCAACTCTAATCAACACATAGAGCCAATGGGGCAATCAACTCTAATTATCACATACAGCCAATGGGACCATCAACACTAATTATCACATACAGCCAATGGGGCCATCACCTCTAATCATCACATACAGCCATTAGGGCCATCAGCTCTAATCATCGCATACAGCCAATGGGGCCATCAACTCTAACTATCACATACAGCCAATGGGGCCATCAACTTTAATTATCACATACAGCCGATGGGGCCATCAACTCTGATCATCTCATATAGCCAATGGAACCATCAACTCTAATCATTACATATAACCAATGGGGCCATCAACTCTAATCATCACACACAGCCAATGGGACCATCAATTCTAATCATCCCATACAGCCAACGGGGCCATCAACTCTAATCATCACATACAACCAATGGGACCATCAACTCTAATCATCACATACAGCCGTTGGGACCATCAACTCTAGTCATCACATAGAGCCAATAGGGCCATCAACTCTAATTATCACATACAGCCAAAAGAGCAATCAACTCTAATTATCACATACAGCCAATGGGGCCATCAACTCTAATCATCACATATAGCCAATGGGGCCATCAACTCTAATCATCACACAGAGCCAATGGGGACCATCAATTCTAATCATCCCATACAGACAATGGGACCATCAACACTAATCATCACATACAGCCAATGGGACCAACAACTCTAATCATCACATACAGCCAATGGGTCCATCAACTCTAATCATCACATACAGCCAATGGGGCCATCAACTCTAATCATCACACAGAGCCAATGGGACCATCAATTCTAATCATCCCATACAGCCAATGGGGCCATCAACTCTAATTATCACATACAGCCAATGGGGCCATCAACTCTAATTATCACATACAGCCAATTGGGCCATCAACTCTAATCATCACATATTGCCAATGGGGCCATCAATTCTGATCATCACATATAGCCAATGGCGCCATCAACTCTAATCATCACATACAGCCAATGGGGCCATCAACTCTAATCATCACATATAGCCAATGGGGCCATCAACTCTAATCATCACACAGAGCCAATGGGACCATCAATTCTAATCATCCCATACAGACAATGGGACCATCAACACTAATCATCACATACAGCCAATGGGACCATCAACTCTAATCATCACATACAGCCAATGGGTCCATCAACTCTAATCATCACATACAGCCAATGGGGCCATCAACTCTAATCATCACACAGAGCCAATGGGACCATCAATTCTAATCATCCCATACAGCTAATGGGGCCATCAACTCTACTTATCACATACAGCCAATGGGGCCATCAACTCTAACTATCACATACAGCCAATGGGGCCATCAACTCTAACTATCACATACAGCCAATGGGGCCATCAACTCTAATTATCACATACAGCCAATGGGTCCATCAACTCTAATCATCACATACAGCCAATGGGGCCATCAATTCTAATCATCCCATACAGCCAATGGGGCCATCAACTCTAATTATCACATACAGCCAATGGGACCATCAATTCTAATCATCCCATACAGCCAATGGGGCCATCAACTCTAATCATCACTTACAGCCAATGGGACCATCAATTCTAATCATCACATACAGCCAATGGGACCAACAACTCTAATCATCACATACAGCCAATGGGACCATCAACTCTAATCATCACATACAGCCAATGGGGCCATCAACTCTAATCATCGCATACAACCTATGGGGCCATCAACCCTAATCATCACATACAGCCAACGGGACTGATACTTGACTGGCTGTAAACAATTTCCAGGAATACAAAGAAAGACATTTTCTTATGTCCATTTATTTTTTGTAACTGCTGATTGTGACAAACTCTAACAAGACAGATTTGGTAGCAAAACATTTTTCTTTACGTTAATATGTTCACAAAATACATGCAAGCACTGAGCACATTTCTTTGATATGACCTTTGACCTTGAATCAGATACCACGAATCATTGAACTTGTCTCGGACAATCTCAAAAATACCCAAGTGTTAAGTTTGGCAAAATAAACATTTTTAAATGGCATCATTCAAGGTGTACATAAGATATATTTACAAACTGTGGTTTACAAAATACATTAATACTTGTTTGTGTTATCATGCTCAAAAACAAAAGATCTAGATTTAAGACCTTTGAACTTAAAATCAACTATCATCTTGTTGTGTAAATGTGGCAGTGTCTCAAATCTGTCAATGTGTTGACTATCATCTAGTGTAAATTTGCAAAATCTCAAATCTCTCAATATGTTGGCTATCATCTTGTTGTGTAAATGTGGCAGTGTCTCAAAGCTGTCGATGTGTTGACTATCATCTTGTGTAAATGTGACAGTGTCTCAAATCTGTCAATGTGTTGACTATCATCTTGCGTATGTTTGCAATGTTTCAAATTTGTCATTGTGTTGACTATCATCTTGAGTAAATTTGCAATGTCTCAAATCTGTCTTTGTGTGGACTATCATCTTGTGTAAATATGACAGTCTCAAATCTGTCAATGTGTTGACTATCATCTTGTTTAAATGTGGCAGTCTCAAATCTATTAATGTATTGACTATCATCTTGTGTAAATGTGGCAGTCTCAAATCTGTCATTGGGATGACTATCATCTTGTGTAATGGGGCAGACTCAAATCTGTCAATGTGTTGACTATCATCTTGTGTAAATGTGAAAGTGTCTCAAATCTGTCATTGTGTTGACTATCATCTATGTAAATGGGGCAGACTCAAATCTGTCAATGTGTTGACTATCATCTTGTGTAAATTTGCAATGTCTCAAATCTGTCAATGTGTTGACTATCATCTTGTTCCCTAAATGTGACAGTGTCTCAAATCTGTCAATGTGTTGACTATCATCTTGTTCTGTAAATGTGGCGTTGTCTCAAATCTGCTAAGTACTGACTCTTAATGCTTTTTTCATATTTTTTAATGTCACAGAATTTATATTTAATATTTCACGTTACTACCTAATTCAGGTAGCTTATTTTCTAGCAGAAATGGTAATCGGGATTCTTATAGAATATCAGATCAGCTGTCTTTCATAAATGAAATACCTAGCCAAGTCTGATGTGACCGTCAGTTCACGGTGTATTTTGATGACTTGACGTTAACTTATGTTCATTATGAGTATAAATGATTATTTGATCCACCCCTCAGGTTTCCTAGAAGGAGTGATAATCTGTTCAAAGGAATGATAAAAGTTAAACTTTCAACCTTGACTGTCACTTTTAGACATGAAAATGTTTAAATGGGGATTTTTTATAAAGAAAAAGAATGAACCATGACATAGTGCAGTATCATTTTGAGATTTGCAAAGTTCACTAACCCTTAAGAATACTGCGATTGAAATTGGCATTGTAGAGTTATGTCCCTTTCCGATTTTCTTTTCCGTTTCAAAGTAAAATATTCTTGTTTTGGGATTTTACACATTTCTCAGCACGTGATAGACTATATATGGCGGAGGAAGAATCTGGGAAAAGCCCAGTAAGAACCACCGACCCACGGGACGCTACTGACAGTTTTCTCACATGCCCACATTGGCAGAGCCCGAGACTCAAATCCCACGCGGACATAGTAAAATGGCAGTGATCTTGGTAAAGGCGAACGATTTAAACCACTCAACTAACTGGGTCCCTTTTAAAAAATGTATAAATATACCTAAATCCCATTAGCTTCATGCTGACAGTTCATATAAAGTAAATTTTAGATAAACATTTACTGTGTTAAGTATGTTTTTTTGTCTTTCATTATTCGCTTTTCTTAACATTTTTATTATAAACTTCACCATTTAATATACTACTTCCTGCACGATTATTTATGAAGTTGATTGTGTGTTAGTTTTATCGGCACTTTTAGCACATTATTGGCAATGTCATGCCTATAAAATCGGAACTAAATACCTGTCCCAATGAAACGCAGAGCCAGCTCCAAGGGCACTCAGAGGAAACCGACATTGATTAACAAAGAATGAAGTTGATAGAACTAACTTTCTAAACTTATCGAGACACCAAAATCACAGATATAAATGAATGGACTGATAGTCCGAAGAAATTGAAACAATTTTGCTGGAATTTTTTAGATTTTGTATTAAAATAATATTTCCTTACTGAGGAATCTCAGTTTCTCAAAATTAGACAAAGCTACAGGTTTTTTTTCCATGTTCCTTTTTTAAAATTTAGAATCAAAAGCTGTTGCAAACTGGCAGATTTGTTTTCAAGTTTGTATACAAGTGACAACGGAATGCCTCTCTATCATATCTATTTATATTTATTTAGTAACTATTGCAAGATCATTACTGAAAACGTTAAATATTTTGCAATATTTTTCATTGATACTTTATCGTAGGTAACCATCGTTAGGCCTTCTGTACTTTACATGCAAACAAAATAACTCCTTTGTACCATACTCAATCTTCTAACTTGTCCGTCCCCCCCTTCCCCCCACACAAATATTGAAGCAGGTGTTGGGATTATTTGTCAGAGTGTTTCAATTTTATATCAGAAAGGAAGAAAAACTAATAACATTATTAACTTGACCGCTTATGTGGTTTAAGTGGTTAGAACGTCCGCCTCAGATGAGACAGGCCATAGGCTAGAACCACAGCCGAGTCGTACCCAAGACTTATAAAAATGGTACAGGCAGCTGCCTAGCTTGACACTTAGCATTAAGAAATTAGGACTGATCTTGACTGGTGTCAATATACTATGACTGGATGGGACATTATGCTACATGTCAGCGGCATAATGCCTCAGTGCTAAACATCACTATCAATTGCCACACTGCAGACATCGTAGCGATATGACTAAAATTGTTATGCCACGTTAAAAATCCAAACAATATGTATCATTATTAACTTCATTATTGCGCATTTTCCGAAACATTTGCTCCAAACTTTATACTGAGATATTCAACATCATTACAAAAACGTACAAATTTTTGGGGTATTTGCATTGATACGCGCAGTTTTCCTGAACCTTGCATGCAATGAAAGTTATTCCTTTTTTTTTTCAATTCCTCCTCTTCCAGTTGCGGCATCTCTGGCCTTTCTCCGTCACTTTATTTTTTGAGATGGAGGAATGCTCAAAATGTGATTGTTCCCAATTTGAAGAAAGAGGAGCAACTCGATAAGTGGAAATACAAAATTATATTTGCTTCCCTTTCTTAATCTTTTATTTGTGAGTTAAGTACTAATCTTCCTTTTGGGAAACAAGTATATATGAAAGTCATCGTAAACCCCCTGTCAATGTCACTGGAAGTCGAAATTTTTTGATAATAGTTTGCCTTCAATGTATCGCACAAAGATTTTATAGCTAAGTGTTTCTTCATTTATCATACTCAGGTTGGTCTGCATATACATGCAGCTCTGTATATACATTTACATGAGTAAATACAGGTAGATTTGCATACATACATAGATATGCATACACAGGGATTCTACATAAACAATTTGCTTGTTTATTCTCAATGTTTGTCTAATCATTCAATATTTCTTGATTTACTTTAAACTCATGATTTTGTTTGTGGTTCGCATTAAAGGTCATTCTTTCGGGTTATCTTAGGGCTATGTTAAAGCAGAACTTTAATTACATTTGATGCCTGCATATATTTTATGCCTATTTTATTAATATTTTAAACTTTTTGTCGATCTAAAAGAGCTATCAATAATTTCATCAAATGACTAAAGCCATTTTATGACTAGGCTTTGTAGCTATCGTAAAATCAACAACTTTCAGGTAGGTGCAAAATCAATAACTTTCAGGCAGGTACAAAAATAATAACTCTTTGAAGAAGGTGGGTATAAAATCTATTATTTTAAGGCAGGTACAAAATCAGTAACTTTCTGGATTTTGCAAAGGGCTTTAACGGGGGTTTAGATTCGGTAGTTAACACGTTAACTCTGATATCTCCTATTTGCCACAAGGGATATAGCAAATATTGCTAATTGATTAACTGGGTGATAAATTAAAGAAGGCTTAGAATACTTGGAGTATAGTTTTTAGAATAATCAGGGTTTTTTAAATAATGTTTACATCTTGGCATCCAGGTGAGTTTCTGTTTATTTTCCTTTGTTCTTTCCTTTCATTCTCTTTTCCTCTGTGATAGTGTTCTCACCAAATCAAAGGTTGGTCACAATGACCTTGATTTTAACATTCAGAAGCTGCGTTACGCTTTTACATTCACCTCAGTTCAGTTTCTCTGACACTGTCATACGTACAGTCATGAAACTTTATAAATTTATTCATCTTGGAAAATAATATACCAGGAGTGGGCATAATAAGACTAGTGACCTGGTTTTGTTTTTTAATTTACACCATATGGACTGGCTTTAAGAACTGCATTTCCGGCTTGATCTAGTTTCCCATGGCTGTTCTACGGTAGACACAAAGTATGCAACAGTTATATCATTACATGATCCAGTTAATTTTTGGTACTAAACTACTTCGTGGCCACTGAGGGAACCTGATACCTGTTTCAAAGCTCGTTTTGCATCCCACGTTAATAATACGAAGTCGTAGTCGTAGTCACATTGACCAGTTTTCATATCATTATGGTTTTAAAAGTAATACTATCGAGGACTCAGCAAGACTCAGTTTTCATACAATTATGGTCTTACAAGTAATACTATCGAGGACTCAGCAAGACTCGGATGCCTCATATCAGCCAAATGTTTAATTGCAAATTCGCTAAAGATAAAGTCCTCAGTTTGTTATTTAAAAAATGCAGTAATGATACACACAGGCCCCAATTTAGATTAATATAATTTTCAAAAGGACAAACAAATATCCAGTTTGATGTATAAGATAAAACATACGGAATAGACGGACGGTCGACAGATAAATAGTTTTGCAGGAATATGGCTTGGATTAGTTGACTGTTTGGCACAGTTGTTGGCAGGACTTATGTTTTCGTTTTGTGTGACTTTTGTGGGGGGGTAGATTTTGAGGAACTTGTGCAGCTGAATAGTCTGAGAGCAAAATAAAAATACAATAGGCTGATATTATTAGATAAATAGACTTGCAGATAGGCACATACAATCTATCAGATTATAATCAATTAACCGACGAGAACTGAGAGTTGTGAGAGACTGATCAGAAGTAATGTAACTGTACTTTAATTACCCGAATAAAAAGTAATTGTTATTGATTTCTTCAATGTGACAGAACAATTGTAATTATAATCAACTACTACTACATTTTTTAAAATAGTAATTGTACGTTTAATTCTAGCCTATCATGTGCTGCAAAATGGAGTTAAACACTACAACAACAATAACATACAAACCTTTTTTACTATTATTGTTAATATTAGAAGTATTTTCAGCTTTGTTTAATAATATTTACAGTGATATTAAATAACAGGCATATACAAATGCATACAAGCATATGTACATACATTCATGCATAATTATATACATGCATGTTCTTGCTTAACACAACTTTTAATTAGCTGATTTAATACATATACATAGTACATGCAGGTACATACATACATACATACATACATACATACATACATACATACATACATACATACATACATACATACATACATACATACATACACGTACGTACGTAAGTACATACATGCATGCATACATACATACATACATACATACATACATACATACATACATACACACACACACACACACACACACACACATACATACATACATACATACATACATACATACATACATACATACATACATACATACATACATACATACATACATAACTTTAGACAATAATTTATAACATGCGCTCAATTTACATACTGATTAGAGAAAATGTTCTGTTTTATCCTTGTTTCCATTGTATTTACAAGTACTACAGTAATTTCTACAACAGTTGCATTTGTCGCACAAGCATATATTGCATCTTTCTGTGGAACATTCTTTTAAGACTTCTGTAATTTTATTTCCTGGATTCGCAATTCGTATACATACTTTCCGATCTTTGTCAATTTTGATCATGGTTTCATCTGTTGTTGACTTCATCATGCTTGGTCCGTAAGATAGGAAACAAGCGCGAACTTTTCTCCCATCTCTGGCACATCTCCCAATCTCTTGCCAATAACTCAAAACGCTCTTTGGGCAACCCCAGTGAATAATAACATAAACATCACTTATTTATATCCTCATTCCGAATGCCACTGTAGCAACAACATATCGAATTATGCTTTCTAGTTTTCGAAATTCAATGATGATTCTATTTTGTGTTTCCTTGCCCGTAGACGACTGGTAAATTTCTATTAATCGTGCCGGTGTCGATTTTTCTCCTTTGTAATAGTAGTAAGGTAGGGTATAGACCAACAAATGGGTGTCTGCTTTTTTTTTTTTCTCTTGGTACAGCAGAGACTAACGGCTTCGGGCAATAGTCCATACTGAAGTTTTAATTTTTTTTTTCAGTTGTGACGTATCAGACGCTGGCTAGTGATTAATAAATTTATTTCGACTGACCTTGGAAGGAAACTAAAATCCCTTTTCTTTTGACCTATGGCTTCAAATTATTTAGAACACTCACTTTTTGGTAATAATCCCTATCAGAACAGAACACCCATGTATACAATTATAAATGACCTAATTTTTAAATTGCTGATGCATGGGTAGAAAGCAGCATCACCTTAAGACAAGAATAACTGATGGAAACCACATGAGTCTGCAGTTTTATCAATAAAGCACGACGAAATTTCTGACTATATGAAATCACCTTAACGCTATTTTACAATAATAAAGGAATGCAAATCGACCTCAACCCTCCGCTCGATTCGAATTTTCTCACGCGTCTTTTATCTTTTCAGAATCGCACGAAGACTGAAAAACTACACATATCCATTTAAAAAACAGTAACGTACCTTCTCATCACTCTCGGACGACCATTGCATGAATTTAATCCGGCGAATTAACCTTTATTTTCACCATTACGGTCACAAACCCTTTTAAACGTGAACATGTGAGGAAGTAGCCCATTTGTACTAGCTTCTACTCTGCAGTAAATATGCGTTAGGGTTTAATAATCGTTCCGAATACGGCGCAGAATCTGTTTTCTTTTAATACTAGAGAAATTTATAATATTTTTTTCTTCACTATCATTTTTTGATCTGAAATAAAAACTCAGTATAAAAGATGATCTTACCAAGTGGCAATCTCTAGAAAATATATCCAACACATTTTTAATCTTCCGGGTCCATCATCCGTCTAGGCTCGAGTTTTAAATATGATGACGTCATCAACCGTTATTTGTACTATCAGAACTTTAGCTACACATTTCTGTTATGTAAATTGATACAAAAATTATAAAATGATGCAATCTGAAATAAAAAACAAGTTAAACATTTTATATTGTAAAATTAATTTCATGACGTTATTTAGCCCGTGGTACAAATGGGCTACTTCCTCACATGGTTCACGTTCAAAAGGGTTTGTGACAGTAATGGTGAAAATAAAGGTTAATTTGCCGGATTGGATTCATGCAATGGTCGTCCGAGAGTGATGAGAATGTATGTTACTGTTTTTTTTTTTTTTAATGGATATATGTAGTTTTTCAGTCTTATTGCGATTCTGAAGGGATAAAGGACGCGTGAGAAAATTCGAATCGAGCGAAGGGTTGAGGTCGATTTGCATTCCTTTATTATTGTATAATACCTTTAAGGTGATTTCATGTACTCAGAAATTTCGTCGTGCTTTATTGATAAAACTGCAGACTCCTGTGATGGAAACCTTCTAGCAAGGAGTAAATCACGCGGAGCTGACTAAAACTTGGGACTGAATTTAGGTTGCGTCTGACCGTCACGGCAGAATTTTGAGAGAGAGAGAGAGAGAGAGAGAGAGAGAGAGAGAGAGAGAGAGAGAGAGAGAGAGAGAGAGAGAGAGAGAGAACAATACATATTTAAAAAATAATTTAAAACTGTAATGAGCAGTAAAGATATGCTAACTAATAATATAATAACAATACACATACATACATGCATGCACGCACGCATGCACACACACACACATACATACATACATACATACATACATACATACATACATACATACATACATACATACATACATACATACATACATACATACATACATACATACATACATACATACATACATACATACATACATAAAAATTAGATAATAATTTATAACATGCGCTAAATTTACATGTGAATTAGAGAAAATGTTCTTTTATCCTTGTTTCCAGTGCATTTACAAGCACTACAACAATTTCTACAACAGTTGCATTTGTCGCATAAGCATATATTGCATCTACCTTTGGAACATTCTTTTACGACTTTTGTAATTTTATTTCCTTGATTCGCAATTCGTTTCCACACTTACCGATCTTTGTCAATTTTGATCATGGTTTTATCTGTTATTGTCTTCATCGTGCTAGTTCCGTAAGATAGGAGACAAGTATGACCTTTACTCCCATCTCTGGCACATCTCCCAATCTCTTGCTAATAACTCAAAATGTTCTATGGGCAACCCCAGTGAATAATAATATCAACATCACTTATTTATATCCTCCTTCCGAATGCCACCGTAGCAACAAGACATCGAATTATGCTTTTTGGTCTTCGAAATTGATTGATGATTCCATTTTGTGTTTCCTTTTCCGTAGATGACTGGTACTTTTATATTAATCGTATATGTGTCGATTTCCCCCTATGTAATCATGATATGGTAGGGTATAGACCAACAAGTTGGTCTCTGCTCTTTTTTTCTTTTTTTTTTTTCTTCTGACAGCAGAGACCAACAGTTTCGGGCAATAGTCCCTACTGAAGTTTTAACATTCCTTTAGTTCGGACGTATCGGACGCTAGCAATTAATAAATTTATTTCGACTGACCTTGGTATGTGGATGGAAACTAAAAATCCCATTTTTCTGACCAATGGCGTCACATCCTTCAGAACACTCACTTCTTAATAATAATCTCTGTCAGAACAGAACACCTATGTATACAACTGTAAATGACCTGATTTTTTCATTGCTGACGCATGCGTAGAAAGCAGCATCACCTTAAAACACGAATAACTGATGGAAACCTTCTAGCGAGGAGTAAATCACAAAAAAAACCTACGAAATCTTAGGACAGAATTTAGATTGCGTCTGACCGTCACGGCGGAATCGTGTGTGTGTGTGTGTGTGTGTGTGTGTGTGTGTGTGTGTGTGTGTGTGTGTGTGTGTGTGTGTGAGAGAGAGAGAGAGAGAGAGAGAGAGAAATTTAAAAATATATTAAAACTAATTAGCAGGAAAGATATGCTAGATACTACTACTGCTAATAATAATAACATACATACATACATACATACAAACATACATACATACATACATACATACATACATACATACATACATACATACATACATACATACATACATACATACATACATACATACATACATACATACACACACACACACACACACACACACACACATACATACATACATACATACATACATACATACATACATACATACATACATACATACATACATACATACATACATACATACATACATACATAACTTTAGACAATAATTTATAACATGTGCTCAATTTACATGTGGATTAGAGAAAATGTTCTCTTTTATCCTCGTTTCCAGTGCATTTACAAGCACTACAACAATTTTTACAACAGTTGCATTTGTCGCACAAAGATGTATTGCATCTTTCTGTGAAACATTCTTTTAAGACTTCTGAAATATTATTTCCTTGATTCGCAATTCGTAATCATACATGCCGATGTTTGTCAATTTTGATCATGGTTTCATCTGTTGTTAACTTCATCATGCTTGGTCCGTAAAATAGGAGACAAGCGTGAACTTTTCTCCCATCTCTGGCACATCTCCCAATCTCTTGCCAATAACTCAAAACGCTCTTTGGGCAACCCCAGTGAATAATAATATCAATATCACTAATCTGCTGTCAGAAAAAAAGAAGAAGAAAAAGCAGAGATCTATTTGTTGGTCTAACACGCTACAGTATGGATGCATACGCTACATGTGATATAGGGAGTTCATATATTTTTTTAAATAAATTACTCATAATGATAAAAAAAAGGAATAAATAATAACATCACCAGGTTTGTTTCTTTAATTTTATTATTAATTATGTATTTTGTGTATTTTATTGTAACATGCAGTGAGAGGGGATTCTAGTTAAACACAAGAGCAAGAGACCTGAGTAATGGTCAAGGACATCTTAACAATTAATCACATGCTTTTATGAACCAGGATATTCGGAACCCTGGAGTATTGCTACCGTACCTTCGTGGTTTTCAAACACACCATAGTGACACGCATTACTTATCTGAATATGCGTTGCTGTTAATAATAGGATGATTTGAGTTAAAAATCTATAATCATTGTTTTTGTCTAATTTGTAACATTTAGCACATCCTTTAAGGATACAGAATGCAAAGTCAAATTAGGTTCAGTTTATTGCGAGGCCGGACACTGCATAATTTATATTTGAATATATTTGCTAATTGAGGCTGTAAGAGAGTGTGTTTTGTACAATTCTTTCATCATCACCGTCTAGTCAACTGAGCAGTTATTGAGTTAATTGAGCTGGCCTGATTATGAGTTCTTAACGATAAGGCTATAAGGTTTCCTCCTCTAAAGATGACAGTGTGACGAGTAACAGCGAACAATTAAAACTTCCTCGGAATAAAGGAAGTATAGATACTCGCAGAAAACCACGATCATATTTGAACGACAAACAGGTCGGATAAAATTCAACCTAAACTTTTAAACGTTTTGGCTTATCTGATAGGTTTCCAAAATTAATACCCCCACTATACACACACGCACATAGAGATACGTACCTATAGTCATTTGAAATATAATAGACATGTTCAACAGAACATTCTAGAAAGTATGCCAGCCACTTTTTTATGCGAATGTGACATGTACAACTTTTGAACAACAAACTTGTTTTCATTTTTATAATAATTGCACACTTGCATTAAAAACTGTAGACATTAAGGCATCATGAAGCAAATACACTTGTATACCTTAGCATTGTCCAGTGCCATTTTATGGTATGGGCACCCTGGGCAGTTTCCCAGGGCTTTTCGCTTCTAGGGGCATCATGCTGCCCATATTGTTAATGAATAGTATGACAAGTAAGGGGCCCTGGTGCATTGTTTTGCCTAGAGTATAATGTTGTTAAAACGGCATTGGTCAAGCCATATCTAAGATGAACAAATTACATTGTTTAAGACTAAAGAAAGTAAGACCACGTTGCTTTGTTTAGTCAAGTCTAGACGAAAATCTGACCAAATTAAGTATTTATATATATATATATATATATATATATATATATATATATATATATATATATATATATATATATATATATATATATATACAGTCATAACATCCTTCTTGGTATCAAGATAAGTTTTTTAACCTTGATCATAGAAACACACATTTAATCACAACCCGAGCGCAGTCAACATGATAACATGCCTCTAAAATCTACCTGTAAACAGATAAATACAGTTATTGTATTATACTGCTATCTGGTACTGTTGGAACCGTGTACGTTAGATAAATACAATTATTATATTATACTGCTATCGGGTCCTATTGGCACCGTTTACATTAGATAAATAATATTCTTATATTATACCGCTACATTTTCCTACGGTCATAGTGTACATTAGGTAGTAAAATAACAATAACAAATTAGCATTTAATGTGTAATATGTAACAAATACTGGCTTGGCTTATTGGGTAATTAACATCCAGTATAATTTTAACATTGTATTGAATTGCAATATTAATCTATCTTGAAAAGGTTATATGATTCATTTTGTTGTCCTGTTAATAATTTCCTTACGGGCAAGATTACATTGAGTACATACATATATACGTTGTAAACGTTCTTGTTGAATGTAATTTTTGAAAAAGTAGTTATGGCTTTATGAAGAAGCAAATTATTTTCAGCGCAATGGATAATTCTTAACATCCGATTGAGTTAAAAACAAAATAGTGTTAGATCAACCAAAGTCCAAGATTGGAATGTTATGCCTAGCTAGGCTGCTGCTCTGTCCCCAAACCTTAAATTTGCATCTAGCAAAAATCAACTATAGTAAAAGCAAAACTTTTGAGTGCAATCCATAAAAGCGCAGCAACCGAAAAACGCACCCATTTCGCGGATATTTATTTTTCATCAATAAAGAAGGCAGGACCAGAAATCACAAAATTCTAGTTTGATTGCGAGCTTGAGGTTTTGTTCCAACCAATCACAAATGACATTACTTTTGAAAGATAATTTTTGATTGGCTAATGGTGTAAAGTCAGCCTCAGCCTCAAAATCAGATATAATAGATCTCCAGGCCGGGATTCCGTAGCAGCCTTTGAAGAGGACGGACGTGTTTACAAGGAGCTCCAGGAGAACAAAGGAACAGAGGACAAAGGAAACAGAAGAAAGAAGAAAAGAACAAAGAAACAGAAGAGGAAAGAAGAAAGAAGAAAAGAACAGAAAGAAAACAGAAGAAAAGAAGACACAAGTAATAACCAAATTCTTTTACACACGATATATCGTAAAAGAAAATGGCCAGCCGAAGAAAGAAGAAAACAGAAAGAAGAAAGAAGATTGCTACAATCACTTTGCTGCTGTTTTAACAGCAGCGTAGTGAAATAGGGTTAGTCAAAATGCCTTACACAGAGCTCACTTTGGCAAGAGCTCTTTTTCGGTTAACAACTACTCTTTTGGCCCTTGAAGGGATGATTGAAAAAAAAAATGTATAATTCGCCGTCAAACCAAATTAAGATCACTGAAATGCACAAGGTAGCTTATACCTTCCAAATTTGACACAACTTTTGGAACTACAGGTACGCATAGTACACAAAAAACATAATACTAATATTTAGTAGGAAATTTCACAACTCCTATCCATTCGACTCGTATGTGGCTTACACATGTTTGGCTATGATAGGGGACTCCCACCCCCAATAGGCAACGGGCAGAAACAGGAACTTAACTTAGTGGGCGGAAGCCGCATCCATTGCCGACACCGTCAACTCAAGGTAACCCGGGAACCAACGATCAACGATGAGGAAAGGCAGTAGGAAGCGCCCTGGGCCACATTAAAACAATGTGAAAAGGTTACACTTTCAAAGCCAAGAATATGTGGACCCAGGGTAAGACAGACACAAGGAAGAGGATTTCAACCCACAAGAATAGAGGAATCAACTATGGTACCACCCTTTGCTGGATCCTTTCCTTTGCCTTTTCCGAGCCCGGGATCAGAGACAGTGGAACTACAACTATGATGCTCAAAAAGGTCTGTTTTAAGGTTGGTAGAAAAAGGTCAAGCACTAGACCGAAAGCCCTGCCCTTGGGCTAAGTGCCTCCCTAGATTAGCAACATTATCGAAAAGATGATGTCCGGCTTATGTGGTAAACCATATAGGGGGGTTATTACGCCCATGCGCCGGGGCACAAAAAGTGTCGAGCTCTGAGACACGGGTGAGCCCTGCCTCGGAAGGAGGGGAGGCCGGTAGCCCTTTTCAGGGCTTTAACCAGTCATAATACACGAGAGTGGACACATGACTATAATAACAGAACAGTGAACAGATTCCTCTCATTCCGGCAGTTGACATTCGCCTCTCAGCTTTCATAGCGAAATGGGCACAATTTACTTCGGTCATCATATACAGGCAACAATTAATCGGTAACCATTAAATTTCTAAATCTATGAAGAATTGTTGTGGATTTTCCATCGCTGACATTCATAATTATTTTTAAATTAACATTATAATTAAACGAATTTAAAAACAACAAAAATAAACGTTTTCTCAATATATTCTG
Source organism: Potamilus streckersoni (assembly GCA_016746295.1). Classification (NCBI taxonomy): domain Eukaryota; kingdom Metazoa; phylum Mollusca; class Bivalvia; order Unionida; family Unionidae; genus Potamilus; species Potamilus streckersoni. The sequence goes on from JAEAOA010000401.1 coordinate 98,135, forward strand.
ACTGAATAAATTGTATCATTTGGTTGAAGGAAACACTATGAATATTATAAGTTGAAGTAATATAAATCATTTTGGCTTAATGCTAAAATTGAAATTAAGGATATCAAGATATATGTAAAATAACATCAAATGTATTCTCAAAAGTTACCCTTCTCAAAATGGACTCAAAATCCAAGTTATACACACGTTCCCCACTTCGTGAATTCGCAGAGATTATGAAAGATATCAAAAGCATCTCTAATTTCGACAACAGATGAACACAAATCTTGAATTATATCACCTCATCAGTTACACCTTACTGGCACCATCAATATAAAGTACCAAAATGCCTAAAAGTCCATTATAATCTGTTACGTCTTACCTCGATTATCAATGAAAAGAATGTAATACCTAGTACAGCATAAAACTCGGTTTCATCGAATTATTTTGTTATGTAGCTGACATGATATTTTTACTATAATTTCCTGTTAATTACTTATCATTTGGCACGGATGCTTCACTGGAAAAAAAATATCATGTAAAATATTTGGACAGAAATTATTATGTAGAAAATGTTAATGAAATAGCTTTGACTGCGTTATACAGAAGGTTTTGACCAAAAATGTAAACCCATCTTCACCGCCGAGAAAGAAACAAAAAATAAATACATTGTATCTTCTTTCACTAGGAATATTGCCTAACGTTTGTTGTCTTACATCCAAGTAATGGGTTTGTGTTTTCGTTATGTCATTTTGCCGGTCACTTACGTTGGTAATTGCATTTCATGTTAATACCTATAAAGGTGAATAACTTTAGCAATTTGATGGATTGGCAAATCTCGTAAAGTTTTCTTAGATACTACAGAAAATTGATTTCGCAAAACACATGGATTGTTTTCTCGGATACGACGGACAATTGCGTGAACAATAAGCATGAACCTTGCAAATCTCGTAAACCTTTCTTGGACTTTTAATTTATATCGCATTTATGCATGGATTACTTTCTTGGATAATACAGAAAATTGTTTTTGCAACAGGCATGGATTGACAAATCTCGTAAAGCTTTCTTGGATAATACTATGAATCCAACTATTAATCCACAAAGAAACTATTTTGCCAGACGAGGCAAGATGGTCACATTTCTGAAGTGTATAATTATCGATTTCAATTTGGTGTATATTCTTAGACGATCACAAAAAAAATGAACAATCCTCGATAAAATGAATGCATTGGATGTACAGAATAATAATCGCTTCAATTATTTGAGTTACTTATTAATAATCATAACCATAAGCCTTCAGAAATCCGCGTAAATATATTCTAATCTGTTAGTGACGACAGCTTTGGCTAAATTTGTACAGTTCTGTGTACGATACAATTTGACCCTAAGCTACATGTCTCCAATCTTTCGTGTTAGAAATAAGAGCTATTAGTATGCCTTCATATTTGCTCATTGCACATGGTTTGAAAAACATTTATAGTATCTGTGCCGTTGTAATGAAAATGTAACTGAGAAATGTCACTGAAGAAGGAATATTTAATGGGGCTTGCTGTCTAAGAGTCCGTGAGTGTATGTTGTGTTTATTCTCCAAGACCTAGCATGAATTGTTTTTATCGAGCTGTATTTAAGAAACCCTGATTTTTGAACACGCAAATGCATGGTGAATATAGCTTTAACTGATGCAGGTATAACTTGTCACCGAAAATTGTCTCTATCTAAACTTTAATTTGCTTTCTCTTGTGCTCAATCAACAGACTGTAAATAATTGTTATAATGGTCTTTTAATTATGTTTTTAATGGTCTTTTTAATGATGTTTTAATTTGTCTTTTTAATGATGTTGTATTTGTCTTTTTAAAAAGTCGGAACATATTCATTTACGTATATACGTAATACATATTTTACATTTCTGCACATTAGATATTAATGCGTTTTAGTAGTCTGACCACACAAGTCTGTTCTCACCGATATTTTGCGACCCGAAATATGTCCTGTATACAACTTTGGTCAAATCCGACAGGAAGAAAATTTTCATAAACTGATTTCTTTTTGAAATTGTTATCAAACTTAGACATGTTCATGATGAGAACATTTATAAAACACAGAATAGGCTTTTGTGATATGTCAATTATTACACAAACAATTAGTTAGTATGACTTTGAAGGCATTGCTTTTACTGCCACGTGTTTTATTTATGCCAGCTATGTTTAGTAGATGTTTAATTGCGATTACATAGGGATATTGGTTAATCACAGCCTTTACATAGGGATATTGAATAATCACAGCCTTTACATAGGGGTATTGGTTAATCACTAGCCTTTACATAGGGATATTGGTTAATCACAGCCTTTACATAGGGATATTGGATAATCACAGACTTTACATAGGGATATTGGTTAATCACAGCCTTTACATAGGGATATTGGTAAATCACAGCCTTTACATAGGGATATTGGTTAATCACAACCTTTACGTAGGGATATTGGTTAATCACAGCCTTTACATAGAGATATTTGTTAATCACAGCCTTTACATAGGGATATTGTTTAATCACAGCCTTTACATTGGGATATTGGTTAATCGCAGCCTTTACATAGGGATATTGGTTTATCACAGCCTTTACATAAGGATATTGGTTAATCACAGCCTTTACATAGGGATATTGGTTAATAACAGCCTTTACATAGGGATATTGTTTAATCACAGCTTTTACATAAGGATATTGGGTAATCACAGCCTTTACATAGGGATATTGGTTAATCACAGCCTTTACATAGGGATATTGGTTAATCACAGCTGTTACATAAGGATATTGGTTAATCACAGCCTTTACATAGGGATATTGATTAATCACAGCCTTTACATAGGGATATTGGTTAATCACAGCCTTTACATAGGGATATTGGTTAATCACAGCCTTTACATAGGGATATTGGTTTATCACAGCCTTTACATGGGATATTGGTTTATCACAGCCTTTACATAGGGATATTGGTTAATCACAGCCTTTACATAGGGATATTGGTTTATCACAGCTTTTACATAGGGATAATGGTTAATCACAGCCTTTACATAGGGATATTGGAAATCACAGCCTTTACATAGGGATATTGGTTAATCACAGCCTTTACATAGGGATATTGGTTAATCGCAGCCTTTACATAGGGATATTATTTAATCACAATCTCTACATGGGGATATTGGTTTATCATAGCCTTTACATAGGGATATTGGTTAATCACAGCCCTTACATAGTGATATTGGTTTATCACAGCCTTTACATAGGGATATTGGATAATCACAGCCTTTACATGGGATATTGGTCAATCACAGCCTTTACATAGGGATATTGGTTAATCATAATCTTTACATGGGATATTGGTTAATAACAGCCATTACATAGAGATATTGGTCAATCACTAGCCTTTACATATAGATATTGGATAATCACAGACTTTACATAGGGATATTGGTTAATCGCAGCTTTTACATGGGAAGTTTGGTTAATCACAGCCTTTACATAGGGATATTGGTTAATCACAGCCTTTACATAGGGATATTGAATAATCACAGCCTTTACATAGGGGTATTGGTTAATCACAGCCTTTACATAGGGATATTTGTTAATCACAGCCTTTACATGGAGATATTGGATAATCACAGCCTTTACATAGGGATATTGGTTAATCACAGCCTTTACATAGGGATATTGGTTAATCATAGCCGGCAAAAGTGAGTCTGAACTTAATTTCCCTTATTGATACTGACTGTGATAAATAGGTAAAGCTCATTGAGTCAAGTTCGTAATGGCATATATTTTAAGTCAAATTCATCTTTCACCCACGTATAACGTGTTTGCTGTTGGACAAACACACTCGTGAAATCACACGCTAGACAGGATATGTGCATCCATTATTAAAAAATAAATTAAGGATGAACGTAAGTGGTATCCTCTTGAATTTACAAACTTTTTTTATAGGTGAAGTAGCACATGGACATGTTAACTTTTTCAAACGAGATTTATACGCGAATAAGTTGTCGGTAGGAGACGAGTATGAGTCATATACAAAGATAATATCCCTCTGTGGTAGACAAGTTATACACACAGGTAAGATCTATTATATATATATATATATATATATATATATATATATATATATATATATATATATATATATATATATATATATATATATATATATTATGCACGAATAAGATGCTTACCCGAGATGAGTTTTATACAAAGATACGATCTCTGCCGTAAATGAGTTATGTACACATATAAAATCTATCTCAGATGAGTTGTATACAGTAGAAAGATCTGTTATATACATGAATAAGATTTATTATATACACGAACATTAATGTTCATATATATATATATATATATATATATATATATATATATATATATATATATATATATATATATATATATATATAAGAATAAGAGCTGGTTTGAATTCAGTCTGTTACATACACGAATAAGAGCTGGTTTGAATTCAGTCTGTTACATACACGAATAAGACCTGGTTTGAATTCAGTCTGTTACATACACGAATAAGACCTGATTTGAATTCAGTCTGTTACATACACGAATAAGGCCTGGTTTGAATTCAGTCTGTTACATACACGAATAAGACCTGGTTTGAATTCAGTCTGTTACATACACGAATAAGAGCTGGTTTGAATTCAGTCTGTTACATACACGAATAAGAGCTGGTTTGAATTCAGTCTCTTACATACACGAATAAGACCCTGTTTGAATTCAATCTGATTATAAACGAATAAGAGCTGGTTTAAATTCAGTCTGTTATATACACGAATAAGAGCTTTATAAAACGAGAAGTTATAACTTTAATTATCATATTTACCCTCTAAATTAACATATATGAACATTTGTCAACATTATACATCATGTAAATGTCAATAATTAGAAAATGTGAACATTTATAATAAAAAAAAAACAAATTTATTCATTGTAATGGGTATTGCAATGGTGACAAAAGAAAAGAAAAATACACCTTGACAGGTTGACCTTTTACTGGAGACCAAAAGGGACTCACTTAACTTATCGCCGTCTTCCTTCTAGTGATTTCTATCAATATTTACATAACTACATATTTCAAGTAATTCATTGAAGAATCAGGATTATTTGTATGTAACTTGTCCAATTTCAGCACGAAGTAGGTTTTTCTCTTTTTTAAATTCAACGAAAAAAAAAATACAATAATAGGCTGATCAACTTTTCCTCTTTGCTATTTCATCAAAAGTTTTTCTGATACTTATGAAGTAACCGTAAGTAAGCAGATGTTGGTATAGGATCTTCTTTGCAGTGGTGACAACAGAAAAAGAAAAATACACCTTGACAGGTTGACCTTTTACTGGAGCCCAGAAGGGACTCACTTAACATGTTTTTGATCTAACCCAACATTTTTATTTAATAATCCGAGATAATGGTTTTCTACGCTGAGATGTAGATCGTCTAATGTCAAATATGCTTTGAATAATCCGAAATATTGGTTAGTGATTAGTAAAGCGCATTTTAAATAAAGTTAAATACGACTCTTGCGCATCAACCAGGCCGTCTAATTGGTTGCTTTACATAGTGTGTAATCTCAGGGCCTGGACATACGAATAGACAAGTAAACTAATCATGGACCTACTTAGTATCAAAGATTGTTTTGACTGCAATTGTATTCACCTCATCTGTACTGAAATTAGCTCAACACAACCAGAGACGTTATAATTGTAGACTTATTCAATCGTATATAGTCTGTTGATCTCGAGAGTCAAAAGGGCAACAAACTGCAATTCAAAGGACCCCAAAATAATTTATATATTATGCAAGTCTGCCTTTACCTAACTCATGTAGCGTACACAATCATTGGAAAGTGCTACTTCTTGGACATTTTGTATTTGATATTGGCATACTTCTCAGTTGTTTTTTAGCACAGTAAGCCATCTGTTATGCTATCAGAGTTCGGTATATATATATATATATATATATATATATATATATATATATATATATATATATATATATATATACGATTTGATGCATAATCACAACACACACACAAACACACACACACAATTTGCAATAAATAACATCCTATTAATCTAGAAACCGTTACAACAGCCAATATAGATAAGCACTGCTCAGTCATAATCGCTCCCAAAAGATGACGTCCAACTGGTACACAATAGTTGGTGCAACAAGGCAACTTTTGATAGCTCCTCTTGTACATAAATCAAAGCACGATCTTAATAAACATCTTTACATAATGTTCATACTTCCGAATTTTGCTGATATATCACCCCTATTGTAGCTGTCATGTTTCTTGCATCTCTTCTGGCAGAATTCTTTACGCTGCATGCAGATAGTCATGATTGCAAATACGCGATATACAGTTTGTTGGAAGTGTTTTCTGGTGAAAGGTAACTGCTGGATTACAAGTAAATATTTCTAACATTAGAAAAAAGCGATACCCATATCTTCATTATTGATAAAACACTAACATAAGTCAATCAAAATATTCAAACAATGTCCCTCAAATCTTTTTATAGACCATATAGATCTGAAATTAAAAGAAACCTTTGTATAGCCGTTTTATTATATGACTAATATGTGTTTAAAAACAGCCCAACAGATGGTAAGGCTACCAAAGTTGTCATAAAATATCAGTATCTATTTATGTAGGCTTGCATCATACGAAGTATATATTTTTTATCATTTGAAAAATATTTACAAGAAGTGAGAAGAAACTGTAAAAGAGAATACATCCACATATACACAAACACACACAAACAATGACACGAGAATGATCACTTTATAAGAGATGTACATTTGAAGAGAATATATATATATATATATATATATATATATATATATATATATATATATATATATATATATATATATATATATATATATATATATATATATATATATATATATATATATATATATATATATATATATATATATATATAAAGAGAGAGAGAGAGGGGGGACAGGCTTCCGCCAGTCACACGAGACCATGGATCTGCGTAGTTCATTGTTGACATCTATTTGGTAGTATCTATTCCGTCAGATGTGAGAGTGGCAATCGCTGCCACACTTGTAATTGTGATATGTAGTTGGTTTATTTCCTTGGTACTTGGCCTTTCGATGGATTCTTATTTCTTCTGCTTTCTACCTAAGGTCTCTCTCATATGTTTTGTCCCTCCTGTATCTCATGCTTCCACGCATGCCTGTCCGAGGCAACCTCTTTATAAGTGTCTTTTTTGATGTCAAGTGCATTTAGGTTACGCTTATATGTATAGCGTAGATGAGGTTTTCCAATGGGTATTTCCCATGTTTCCAGATCCCCATACAGAAGATCATTTGGAATGCGGCCGTCCTCCACTCTGGACACGTTGCCAATGGTCTTTGCCTAAGACGGGTATACATATTATGCTCTCTCAAGCACTCTGCTGTTGGGAACTTTGTTTCTCCGTGCAATGTTAAGGATGCGTTTGAGACAGAGCATATGTAATGCATTAAGCTTTCTTTCATGTTAAATATACAATGTCCAGAATTCAATCCCATATAGAGTGTGCTCACCACACAGGCTTTATATACGTGTTCTTGTATATGTTCCGTCAGCTTGTTATTGACCTATACTCGCTTAGTCAGTCTGGAGTGCCTGGTGGCAGCCGTCCCGATGAGTCTGTTAAGATCGTTCTCAAGGGAAAGATTGTCTGTGATTACTGACCCCAAGTGCACAAATTCATAAACTACCTGCAGCTCAAAGTCCTGAAGTCTGATTAATGGAAAATCACCCTTAGCCTGTCCCATCACCTGCGTCTTATTTTGGCTGATTGATCGCAAGCTCGAAGTACCTTCACGTTCTGCCAAACGATCCATAAGTCGCTGGAAATCCTCTTTTTTAGTAGGTTTTGACTGCCTTGTCAACAAATAGGAAGTCCCTAATGCATTTCACGTGCAATTTCATCGAAATTCACAACGTTGAAACAACTTCTCCAATCACTTTAAACATAAAGCTCTTATTTGTAATAACCCGTGTGCCCATCTCTATTATTTTGCCAAGAAAGCAAAGTTTGAATCAAGCAACTTTTTCAACATGAACTTAACGATAGCAATTCGCTTAACCCTGGGAAACGCGCATGCTGCGCCGTAAATGTGCACTAGCCATGCTGTGCACCTTAAGAATGAATTGAAAACATATGAGGAATACGCACTCTCCGTAGCATGCCTCAGATGCTCCGTCGACTCAGCATTCCACGTTTGTCGCCTTAAAATACGTTATGATCCAATATATATATATATATATATATATATATATATATATATATATATATATATATATATATATATATATATATATATATATATATCGAATATTTGCGCAGTACACCTATCTTATACAACAGCAATTGCGCTTAAACCATCAGATACATACAACCAATAAGATTTTTTAAAAACGTAATGCAAAGAAGCATTTATGAACAACTGAAAACTGTATTTGAGAAAAATTACTCTCACACGGTGTCACCATACATTTCAGTGTTGAAGGTGCATGTAAGTTAACACCTCTGTTGCTTCAAATATGCGAAGCAACTAGATACAGGTCATTATGATTCTATGTGTAAAAACATTAAATTGCTTGTGAATATTTTGGACGTTATACAATATAGACCCTTAGAGACTCAAGCTGAAGTGTAGAAAACATATTCTGGAAAGTCCTGACTGGATTTTCCTTGATCATTCATCGGTCCACATAAAAATATCATTTCAAATATATTCCCAGTAGTGTACATCTTGCACCAGAATATCTCCATCCGGGTATACGCAGCTGAAACATAAACGTACATTGGAGGAAAAATCACTTGCTCCATATTTCCATTTTTCTCCATCAACCGAAACACGCGTTGGCCATTCAGGCGATGCTTGCAAAAACACAATAAACCAATATTCTATATACATATATCATTCTTACAAAGGGACAGTATGTACACATCACACAGTGTCCTTTGGAGTCACTAGACTGAAATAATGTATTCTTTGTCGAAACATTTCCATGTCTCTTTTTTTTGGTGGGGGGATCATGAACTTTCTTTACTGCACTTGTGCAAACATTTTCATATTGGTGTCATTATTTTTTAACATGGTTATATTTTGCATACTTTAAGCTGAAACGTAGTTTTCTGCTACTTTTTCCGGCGATTTCCCATTTTAATGCTGTGACGTTCTATTTTAGTAATTCTAAAATGAAATTATTTAGAAAAATCACCAGGTGTTATAACTTTCCGCCCATATGTGTTATCTTCACTATTTTTAACTCAATATGACCGTGTTCTGAGACATCTGACGTCATTTCATAATGATATAAGGTGTCAGTCTAGATTGTCTCACACATCTTCCACAGAGATATCCATTTTAGGGGTGGATATTTTCCAACAGTTTTTAAGAAAATAATTCATACGGAAAGATGTGTATAACATCTTTTCAATTTTCATGCAGTTTGACATCAACTTATTGGAAATTGTGATGATATTAATCGAATTTGCTTTTAAAAATCCTACGATGAAGTGACAGTCCCACAATATGAGAGAAGCATGTGCACGATCTCTGACAGGTGCATACCCCACACACACACACACACAAACATCCCCCTCCTTAGGTGTCTAAATCATAATAAGCAGAAAGAGAAATGTTTCAATAACGTGTTTGCTATTGATTAAAAAAATAAAACATTTAGCCAGGCGAAACATATTAGCCTTTTCCACTTGTCAAGCACAAAAAAAACTTTAAAAAGGTTCAATTTTCTTATTTATATTAAGTGTTCCTCGTGGCCTACAGTCTTTTTTGCCCATTGTTAAGACCAAATTTGGATTCGTCATTGGCACGTAATAGTGAGGATAAAGCTACAGTGAACTTGCTAATCAAACAGGGCTTGATTTGTTGTTCATAAATCTCACCTACCTTTTGAGACCACAAGAAGCAGTTAATTAGATGAAACTTATTCATGCTTTGCTTTTATGAAGAAGTTGAAAAAAATATCTGCCAGAATCTTTTGGGTACTCAAGGCTTGTCTGTTTTTAAAGCTGAAAGCTTGAGTCATTTCACTGCTAAGCCTCTAAATCTAAACTCCGGTGCAGAAGAACAGACTGTGTCATCCAGTGCCAGAATACCCATTAAGTATACTACGCTTGTGCTAAGGGTCCCAGCTAAACATGGGCAACAGATAAAATTCAAATTATTGTGATGGTAAAATTGAATGAATTATATATGACCATTTTTATCTCCTTTTACGAGTATTTTGATTTGGAATGTAGGCAACACTGGTATATTCCCACCTTTTTAGCTTTTAATATTTATTTTAGTTTCACATCTTGTATGAGCGGGGGAATGGCGGGGCCATAATATGTTCAGTGCTTAGGGTCATAGAAGGCCTTAGTCTGTCACTGGTATCGTTGAGTCACGTCTGAACGTCATGGTTTCTTACTGTAAAAGAATGAAAGTAACAAAGAATGGCGAGAGTCTAGACGCTGTTCACATGCATCGTAAAAATGGAATGAAAGAAACATATTTCAAAAGTATCCAAATCGTACTAAAATTATATTTTTCTATATTCTAGACTTCTACAAAATATAACTCTAGCTTTTCTTGTTGACCTCTGTTCTTCAAAATCCATCCTTTACTCTAAATTTCAGTCTTCATTTTGTTCAAAACAAAAATAATCTTATAAAGGTCAAATGTGTCTCGTTAATCATTTTTCATTAGTTTCCCTTCTGATATAATGCACGTTTATGGTCAAAGAATTTTTTCCACTGGATACCCACTTCTTTTTAAGAAGTGATGTGTGTGTATATATATATATATATATATATATATATATATATATATATATATATATATATATATATATATATATATATATATATATATATATATATATATATATATATGACAATAAACAAATTAAATGAGGATAGCTCTTTAAAAAACAAGCCAAAGTAAGGAGAAATATCCAGTACTATCGACATCTAAAAGAAACCTTTAGTTGTATAACAAAAAACATATTTGATATATTTTGTTTCCTTGTCCTATCATTTGAAGCTACATCATAGGTCAAAAAATTTTGTAACTTGTGTGTGTATGTGTGTGTGTGATTTGGATTTTTAACGTAGCTTTAACAATTTTTCAGTCATATTGCTACTATATATGTCTGCAGTGTGGCAGTTTATAGTGATGTCTAGCACTAGGGCATCATGCCGCATACATGTAACATGATGTCCCACATAGTCACATTAGCCTGACACCAGGCCGACCAGTCCTAACACTAACTTCTTAATGCTGAGCGCCAAGCGAGGCAGCTGTTAGCATTATTTTTGTAAGTCTTTGGTATTACTCGACAGGGGATAGAACCCACGACCTCACACATGTGAGGCGGACGCTCTAACCACTAGGACACCGGAGCGGTTTAGTAACTTTTGTGCAAAAATAAAACAAACATTTCTAAATCTAACAATGTATGAAGTGAAATTCCGGATAACACATCCAATTCACTTGCGTCTTTCATGCATATTATATAATGAACAAAACAATCACGATAGCAAACATATTTCACGTAATCAACCATATTTTGACTGCAGTTTCTGAAAATAAGATAGTGACAAATAATTTTATTTTAACAGGAACTCTTTGTGTTTGGTTTGTTTGATTGTTTTATCTGTTTGTTTGTTTGTTTGTTTTGTGTTTTGTTTAAAATTATATTCTAACTTTAATTATCCTGTTTAATGCGTCTTCTCTGGAACAATTTCATTCCTCGCCAAGTTTCTTCATGGCTTGCAGATATTCTTTTAAGTAACCTAATGGTCAACTTTTATGTTGTTAGAGGAGATTTCTGATGTCCAATTTTTGATGGATAGTATATTAAAAAAATTTATCACCGATATCACCATCACTATCCAGAATTTCACATTTGAAGAATAATTTGAAAACTCAGCTATTTGGATGCCAAATATCGTGACCTTTTTTGCTCACGAGGTCTATTTTGAGGTCCGCAGAGCATCGATTTACTCCGGCAGTATCAGTAATTGTAGAAGAATAAAAGTTCACTTGAAATTTCTTTGAGGAATTTTGTACAAAATTTTGCGGATATTTGCGTTTTGTCTTGAGAATAAGCTTTATATTAAATGTTTATTTAAGATAATTATTAAAAGAATGTTTCAAGACGTACTCGATTCGGTTATTATTACTAGAATGTCCAGTGGGTAAATGAACAGTATCCATGCTGATAAGCCAAAATTATTTTGTCATAATATATTAACCGATCCCAACTTACTGCAAGGTTATTGAAAAAAATAATTAACAAGCATCCGTCTCGTTGTACATATAAGTTTGATTTCAGAAACTAGAGTATCTGACGGTGGAATTTAGCTTCTCAACATGATAATGAATCTATGTCAAAGAAAGTGCCGCAAGAGAACGTTATCTTTCTTGATATCGAACTTTGTGATTCTAATACGTTCCAATGTTCGTATCCGCATTAACTCTTAAGCATAAACAAACAAATAAACTACAACGTGCAAAATGGTACCTGCTTTATACAATTTACAGAAATTGAATCATTTCATTTGACATATCAGAAGAAATTATTTACTTTCGAATTATCTGTCGTCTGGATATTGTAATCTAAGAAACTTTCAGGGGCTTTGCAAACCATGAACGACGGCATATGCCAATTGCCAATTGCATCTATGTTTCTCATCTGTGATGTTTGTACAATTATCTTACATTCTGTAAGACAGGTATTTGCCATGTGCCACCCTAAACGATCATGCACTGAACACCTCGCTCAATATTAAAACAACAGCACTCGGGACACATTGTGTAATAACCATTTAATTAAAATATGTAAATACAATATTTTCAAAAATATAATGAAACCTTGGGTGAAGTTCATCACATCTTTGTCGTTGTGTATACTTTTTAATTTTTTGTATTCACTGAAGATTTTTCAAACAAAATTAATTTTATAATTAAAACTCTTTAATAGGACTGGAAGAGAATCTATAGATTTGCAACTTGGCTGAGATACTATTGAATCGCAATATATATATATATATATATATATATATATATATATATATATATATATATATATATATATATATATATATATATATATATATATATATAGCTGAAAAATAGGTCATGCATGTCCATTATTGAAATTAATGTCAACATTTATTAAGGGACCATACCGCCATGGTGCTCTATATCTCCGGAACATCTCATTAACACAAATATGTAGTATAGCTGTTGTAGTAGATACGTCGGTCCCCGAAATTAAAATCAACCTGTACGATTTGTTGATCTGGTGGTTTCTTACTGGTTTTGTCTTCGCATTGTTAATTTCCCACTTCCGACTGACATGGATTTTTTTGTGCTGGAAAAGGTAATTGTTTGCAGCTAACCACACTGTTGCCAGAATTCATACTGTAGCATGCATCTCACTACCCATCGAGACAAGCAACAGCTGCGTGAACATAATTGTGGTCGACGTTTCTCCTATTTTGCAAGACCTTAACACAGCAGTTTTTGACAGCTGAAGGGTTCTTAAACGCGATAATAAAACAGTCAACTTACGACCGCAAATTCACGGGACCCACATCTCACACGTGCACGCTTTTTCTTGCTTCACGTTTGTACCTGTTTAAGGCTTTAAACAGTATTTTATGCCACGTACCGCAAAACATGCTTCATATACAAAATACAGAGTTATGGAGGATCTCAAATGGGTAATTATTTAATATTGAACTAATGAAACGAGTTAAACAATGTCCAGTTTTTGCCAGCCTTGACGAGCAAAGGCGGACATTATTCAACGAGTTTCATAAATTTAATATTAAATCATTACCGATTTGAGATCTTTTTTCTCACAGTTTTTATTTCAATGAAATTTAGATAGAATGAAGAACAAATAATTTCGTTCATTCGTTCACCTTTCATTTCTTGTGCATAAAATATAGTCCCAAAGTTGAACTGGCAAAAGTAGACTGTACTTTTTACAAACTATAAATCAAAGAAAAAACTTCCATCCAAATAAAGAAAACATTTTATAACGACAAAACCATTTTTCAAAACAGACTGATCAATGCGATGTGATGCTGCCACGTTAATTGATACTGTACACAGTACAGTCGGCCTAGAGTACACGTTAAACCCTAAAATTTCCCTTTTAGAACTAAGTGTGTCATTGTTGTGATTTTCATGTGAAATAGGATTACTGGATTCAAAAATTCCCATATTTACTAATACGCTTTCGTGGCCTGATATTTGCAGTATTTGATTTGGAACAACAGATTGTAGAGAAGACGAAAACAAATTTTTATTCGAGTTGGATTTGCATCCCATATATAGTTCATAAAGATGATGCGGTTGGATAAAGGTAAGACATTTAGGAGACCCATTTATGTCCAGATTCTTCTGTGAACACAGATGAGTTTATTTACTTCTTTAAGTTAACATTTAGACTTGGCTTGTATATACAGTAGATTCTATATCTATGTTACAGATATACCGTTCACTACTCTTCGCCACCTGCTATCAAATAAGCAATACCCTTAGTTTACTTCTTATTGCTGTTCTTGTCTTACGCCTTTTTTCTTATGATGATATTGTTAAACATGATATAATAAACCCCTGTTAGTCTAACATATCCATATTCAGACAGCCGATATAATATTTCCTCAATTTCCTTTCGCGAATCAAGTTAAAAACTGCACGCCAAAAATATGTTCATTCAAATCAAAACGTTCCAGAAGGCGGGGTTAAAAACGTTTTTCACGATCCAAGCCAATCAGTAAAGAATAATTTCATGTGCTTATCTGGACCAATTAAAATCAAATAAAGTGATATGTTCAGAAGTATAATATAAAAATGTCAAACAGCACACACTATTGAGGAAGTGTACCAACTATGTGAAAAATTGCTATTTCAAATGACTCGACACTTAGACTCGCATGTATCTCAAAAATTCCATATTTTAAGACGTTATATGAATTTTTTATTAAACCAATTCATGCTACCAAAAAATCTCGTGAATAATGTACACTGTAACCTCTGCCTCTCGATTTGATAAATATCTTCTCAACATCGACTCCCCATACTAATCACTAACATTGGTTTCTTTTGGTTCTATGTTTTGTTGGGAGACAAAACAAAGTGTCTATAATGAAATAAATGAAAATCGACCGATCTTCTGACACAATTACACCAGCGCGTGGAAGAAAAAAAACTTTATTCGGTATGATGTCATAACTTTAACGTCTTGGTTAAAGCTTCGAGAGACAGTAAATGAAAAATTGGCGATGTTTAGCCAAAGTTAAGAAAGTTTTGCAGAAATGCCCGTGATTAGTCTGTTTGCGTAAATCATTTGCTATCGATTAAACTACGTTAGTTTATCACGATAATGAATGCTTTTTCAACACGATATCTGAGAAAACTTTCACCACACATTTTAATTTTAGTCACTGGAACTTGACGTGTGTGTTGAACATTATCATATTTTGATTTTCAAGACATAAATGTAACCCTTTTTAACCCATAAATGAAACCCTTTTTCCCCCATAAATATAACCCTTTTTCACCCAAAACAGATCATTCCAAAGCTTTTGTGTCACTGAACAGATTAGTGTCTAACGTATCCGGAAGAGTATAGAAAACAGTATATCATGATATCGCCACTAATCGAAGATCAGAAAAAAATAATGATTAAATCGGACATTTATTACATGAAATATAACTTCATTAATACTCACGGAACAATTTATTACGAAATCCTCTAGAGGTATATCGCATTTATTTATCTTGAAGATGGATAACGATAGTGTAAACGAACACTATATGTACACATATTTTGCAAGGTTTTTAGAGACACCATTTTCTGACCTATTTTCAAGTTATAGCAGATTTATTAACAAGAACTTTTGGTGAACATCATATGTGTAGCTATGGGGTGTTTGGTGTATTTTATCTGCAGCATATCAGATTATCGTGAATCTGAACAGTTTTCGGATTAAGGATTGAATCTATGCGAATAAAAACAGACCTTAGTCACTGGGGATTCATTTTCCCTTAACGTTGGAGAAACTTGGCACTTTTACCCACAGATTGAGTGTTATTACTAGACAGCTGTTATTTGCAGTGGCATTTGCCGCTTGTGATGTTAATTTTAGTTGTATAAACCTGCATAAGCCAGGTCAGGTGAACAAACATTGGCAGGTAGATGGCGCTGTGCTGATGAAACTGAGCGATTTTCGAAATGGTTTCAAGATTATTCCTGAGAAACTTTTCGGAAGACTGTCTACTGGTGAATAGTGAGAGATCACATTGATTCCGGAGACACTTTTCAGGCGACTATGATCGTAGAACGTCGATCAGAGGGAGGACATTGACACTGCTATTTGGCTGAAAAGTGTTGCTTGTGAAATCTCGTAAAACGAATTATTGGAAGCTTATATCTTGCTATCTATTGATGTTAGCTATTCAACATCCGTACCTCATCAGGTGTCCGATTATTCAGACTGACTTGCGATTATAATAGGTAGTTTGCTGTTCCTAGTGTCGACTGACTTGCGATTATAATAGGTAGTTTGCTGTTCTTAGTGTCGACTGACTTGCGATAATAATAGGTAGTTTGCTGTTCCTAGTGTCGACTGACTTGCGATTATAATAGGTAGTTTTCTGTTCCTAGTTTCGACTGTCGCATAATGTTTACAATGTCGGGCTGGCAACATTTTGTGTGTTTTAGTGAATTTTGGTCCTTCTAATGGATTATGGTACATCATTTAACTATGTCGTGTTTCTTTGCATATAAATGCAATATCAGTTAGCGATATACACGCCTTATAGGGCATTTGTTATACTTGGAAATTTTGTATAGAACAAGGGAAACGTTTACATTTTGTGATACTTTCACCAGAAATTCCACCACCGCTTCACAAATGAAGCTCGGAAATAATCTTTTGTGGAGAAGATTCCAAAGAATCGCATCGAAGTAAGTTTTTTTAAATACTTAGAATTTTGAGACTGAGCTTCTTTATTTCCGTAAAATGGTAAATGAATACATGGCCGAACAATTTACTAAATGTACATTGTCTAATAAAATGAATATTCAAATATTATTGGCTTTTGTAATATTCTCTGAAAGTTAAGAAAATGGAATATGAATGCATAGGAAAACAATTAGTGCAAACATTTTTTGAGAAGAAAAAAAACATTTTTGTCCCAACGTGTTTTGCTCACTTGACTTTTCACGCTTTGTGATGTAAATCATAGGTCAAATGTGTATCAGATATGAAATTGGTTATAACATCCACTTTTCTCATTGCCTAAAATAAAGTTAGCAATGTGCGCATAATATTTTAAAACTATTACTTTCACATGATATAAATAAACCGGTCTGGATAAGTTTTTCTGGTGTGGTAAGAAAAGATGGTAAAAAAACAACGTAGACTTTATCCACATGTTATAACCACTTATAACAAGCAGCCCCGTACCAAGAGATTGTCACGAATGCTTGGAAATACATATCACCTGGATAGGATAACGAACAGTTGATACACGCTTTTGGATTAGGGCTGTAGGAGCTCAGGTCACTTAACTGGGGTGGAGTGGGTGAATTATAAATCTATACATATACAATGAAAGCATTCCTTACACTGTCCTGTATATATGTATTATTATAGCTATATTAGGCTATGTATTAGTTGGTTTTAGACTCTCTCTCTCTCTCTCTCTCTCTCTCTCTCTATATATATATATATATATATATATATATATATATATATATATATATATATATATATATATATATATATATATATATATATATATATATATGTATATGTATATGTATATATATATATATATATATATATATATATATATATATATATATATATATATATATATATATATATATAGTCTATTTAACACATGCAATTTATTCATTGCATGCCCGTCTTCCCCATTCCTCTTAAATTACTTAAGCTTACTGCTACGATGTTTTGGTACGGTCCTATTTTGCCTTTCTTTTCTTACTTATACTTATGATATAATACTTATGCATAAGACTTATGACTTAATTCTCCTCTCTATTCAGCGATTCTCATATTTACGATGTTACTTTCCATCACAATATTTCCAAAGTTATTTTTGTCAGAAAAAGCCTAGTGGCATGCTGTTGCACAAAAATATACTGGCCATTTCGTTTGCCCATACCTGTTCTCAAATATTCTTTCTTCAAAACAATATTTTTGCATCGATGTTATGTTAACAAAATGAAACCTTGATTCTTCATTTGCAAATTATTCAATGATTAGAGTTGAGACGCAGAATAAGTTTGAGGATTTTGTCCGCAAAATGTGTTTTGCACCTGAGTGAACCCTATCCCCACCAGCCGTAAAAACTCGTGTCAAAATCTTAGGAAAATACAAACAACATAGACCCAGATCTGCAGTGACAAAATATGCCAAAATGGCATGATCTTTGCTGTTTACCGTTTTCATACCTTGCAATGAAATTGGATTTATTATCACAGGCCTTCACCACTATATTAATACGATACCAGTGATTGATTGTCTAAATCTATCCACAATTTTAACATACGAAGTTGAGTCCTGTTTCCTGTAGGTGACAATAGTCAGTTTACTTGAGCCTTATCCTTAGTTGTGAAAATCGCAATTTTAGTAATGTATGAAATATTTTAAATACAGTTTACAGAAACGGAAGAATGAGTGTTAAAATTGTTATTTTATGACATAATGTTACTGTACAACTAAATTTCATCAGTTTTTCTGCGTTGTAATTAAGTTAGA
This sequence comes from Potamilus streckersoni, assembly GCA_016746295.1. Lineage (NCBI taxonomy): Eukaryota > Metazoa > Mollusca > Bivalvia > Unionida > Unionidae > Potamilus > Potamilus streckersoni. Next base: position 117,009 of record JAEAOA010000401.1, read on the forward strand.
AATTACAGGAGTAAGGTGTATCGAGTCCATCACCTCTTCAAATGAACGAATATTGACCTCTGACTACTTTATTAAAGCGATGATGTCAGTATTAAACTGTGGGATAGGCATGTCATTCCAATGCAGTTTTGCAGTATTCTTGTCTTCATTCCTCTGCCCCCAAATGTTTTGTACTGTCCATTACTCTGATCTAGTTCAGTTTGCTTCCAATTTTATATCTTCATATCTAAATAAGTCATAGGCGACACGTAGGTAGGCCTATCTTGTGGAAAGTAATCCATTGCTACGAGTCTATGTTCTTAAAATAAGTAGCAGAAAAGAGTGAAGACAACAAGCTTTGTAAAATTAACAAATGATTTATTTCCCTAGAATATAAAGTGAAACAAAATGAGGAAGAAAAGGAACTTACGGTATTGCGAATTAAATAAAAAAAATAACCCAAGAATTAAAGACACGAGTCCTAGTAATAAAACGTTCTGAATCAAACTCAATTCAAGTCCCGAAGAGATAAAAAAAAATTTGAAGGTGATGACGTGTCTGTTATGGCCTAGAAAGTGCTGGTTTGTCAATAGTCTCTTCTTGAATCAAATAACTATTATTCCAGGTTTGAATTCAGTATAAATTCCAACGAATGAAATATCTAAAAATTTTATCTGAGCACTTTTGTATTTCCAGAGAAAATAATAACTTGAATTCAGCAGTTTGAAGAAAATAAAATTCAGCCAAAACTGGCCACAACCTAATACAACTTAAAGTACCAGTAATAAAATCCTCACAGTCATAAGATAATATAATTCTCTGCTTGACCCCCAGGTCACAAATTAGCATTTTCTAAAAACAACCATTACCTAATTATAATGCTTGATTTTGATTCATTGATTCACTAACACATTCATTTTTAATACTAAATTTTGTTTCATTGACCCACTGACACATTCATTTTTAATGCTAGATTTAGGTAATGGTTGTTTTAGAAAATAACCTTCTAGAACAATCTATTAATACTTGTTTACTTACAACACAATAGCCCATAAAATTCGCTTAGGATTCTACAAAACCGTGACACAAATCAACATGTTTACCTGAATTAAATTCGATCAATATGCTCATACACATAGTGAATAATAATTTCATTATTATGTGTTTACATAAATGAAATTTAAAAATAAAAGTGTCAATTAGGTCAAGCAGAAATGAATTCAATTTTGCACAAGTTCAAGTCCAGCAAACAGTCTTACATTGTAATAACCTGTAATGAAATAAAAAATATTTAAAACTAACAGATAAACAATTAAATTAAATATACATAACACTAACAATGACTGCTTTCTAACATGACTCATAGCTGCGATTACGGCGTCGTGTGGAGGGTATGAGAGAATAAAAAATATTTCGTTCCGACTAGAAGACATGGTTTTGTGGTTGTAATGACATCATTATTTTTTATCCCATGCCTTGGTATTCCACAAAAGAAGATTGTAGTAGAATACTAGAAATTTGTGATTACAAACATTAATAAAACCATTTGTGCATATTTATTTCAGTTTTTTCATAGTATCAATAGTATAAAATGAACATTCGTACTATTTGTACAACAGGTTGACGATTGGAAGATTATTTTTAGTTTTTCTGTACATTGCAGTGTACCGACGTTCAAAAACTTACCAGAAGAAACGCTGAGCAAGATAGCCGACGTTTTAGAGGAGGTAAGACTTCTTTATTTCATCTTATGTTTCAGTTTTCATTTTTAAAGCTAGATTTTGATTCATTGATTCACTGACACATTCATTTTTAAAGCTAGATTTTGATTCATTGATTCACTGACACATTCATTTTTAAAGCTAGATTTTGATTCATTGATTCACTGACACATTCATTTTTAAAGCTAGATTTTGATTCATTGATTCACTGACACATTCATTTTTAATACTAAAGTTTGATTCCTTGACCCACTAACACATTCGTTTTTAATACTAAAGTTTGATTCCTTGACCCACTAACACATTCATTTTTAATACTAAAGTTTGATTCCTTGACTCACTAACACATTCATTTTTAATACTAAAGTTTGATTCATTGACCCACTAACACATTCATTTTTAATACTAAAGTTTGATTCCTTGACCCACTAACACATTCGTTTTTAATACTAAAGTTTGATTCCTTGACCCACTAACACATTCGTTTTTAATACTAAAGTTTGATTCCTTGACCCACTAACACATTCATTTTTAATACTAAAGTTTGATTCCTTGACTCACTAACACATTCATTTTTAATACTAAAGTTTGATTCCTTGACCCACTAACACATTCGTTTTTAATACTAAAGTTTGATTCCTTGACCCACTAACACATTCATTTTTAATACTAAAGTTTGATTCCTTGACTCACTAACACATTCATTTTTAATACTAAAGTTTGATTCCTTGACTCACTAACACATTCATTTTTAATACTAAAGTTTGATTCCTTGACCCACTAACACATTCATTTTTAATACTAAAGTTTGATTCCTTGACTCACTAACACATTCATTTTTAATACTAAAGTTTGATTCCTTGACCCACTAACACATTCATTTTTAATACTAAAGTTTGATTCCTTGACCCACTAACACATTCATTTTTAATACTAAAGTTTGATTCCTTGACTCACTAACACATTCATTTTTAATACTAAAGTTTGATTCCTTGACCCACTAACACATTCATTTTTAATACTAAAGTTTGATTCCTTGACCCACTGACACATTCATTTTTAAAGCTAGATTTTGATTCATTAACTCACGTTCATTTACCCACTGACACATTCATTTTTCCGATTAAGGATTGATACAAAGAAGAATAAATATTTTTATCTCTAATGAAAGTCATATGGCACTGCATAGAATTTTATGTGGACATTGGTTTGATATAAAATATTATAGTTAATGAATTTATGTACCTTCTTGGTTTTATGGAAACTATCTCAACTTTGTCCGTACGCAGATTTTGACCATTCAAGTAAAATGGCATCATGATAGTCGTATCGAATGAAAGGATTTAAACTGAATTCTGTAACCTTCCAAACGTGATCTTGCAGTCTGATTATTGATAGTTTTAAGTCATTTATGTCGTTATTTTAAATCCTGTAAATTCACGCTTTCTTGACTTTATGTATCATCTGTAAATGGACTTTACACGCTTGACTGACTTTATGTAACGGATGAATAATGTAATAATGTGGTTGATTGAGGTCACCTTATTTTCCATGTATGTCAACCAGGATTTGTCCAAACATTTTCTTCCATGTCTGTCAGGACCTGTCCAAACATTTTCTTCCATGTGTGTCAGTCTTTTCCTGCATGTGTGTCAGCCAGGACCTGTACAAACATTTTCTTCCATGTATGACAGTCTTTTCCTGCATGTGTGTCAGTCAGGACCTGTCCAGACATTTTCTTCCATATATGTCAGTCTTTTCCTGCATGTTTGTCAGCCAGGACCTGTCCAAACATTTTTTTTGTATCAGCCAGGACTTGTCCAAACATTTTCTTCCATGTATGTCAGTCTTTTCCTGCATGTGTGTCAGTCAGGACCTGTCCAAACATTTTCTTCCATGTATATTAATCAGGACATATCTAAGCATTTCCTTCCATGTACATCAGCCAGGACCTGTTCAAAAAATTTCCTCCATCCATCTACGTCAGTCATGATCTGTCCAAATATTTTTTTCATTTACGTCAATCAGGACCTGTCCAAATATTATTTTTCATTGAGACAGTCAGGACTTGTCCAAATTGTATGCGTGTTAGTCAGGGCTATTTTCTTCATCAACTTGTAGCTATTAGAGCACAAAGTCAACTTTTAAGATGCAGTCATGTGAGACGGAAATTTCGATGTCAGGAAGAGTAGCAAGTATATCATTTTGAAATTGGAAGCAAAAGTGATTGTGTGTGTGATTTTAATTAGAGAGACGATTAGGAAGTGACTAAATCTGTTCATAAATATTGTTTTCTAGATGCAAAATAAATTACGATGATTAACTACTGACAGCACATTATCTCTCCTTCATCAGTTGAACAAGCTTCCATCTTGCTAAGCTAATCCCTGAAAGAAATTGCAGCCTTTGATAACTTAACACTTCAAAGCATTTTTTGTTTGTGTGGGAAAGTTTCTCATTCTGTACAATGTTATTACATTTTTATTCCCTGATCCATAGTAATCAAAGATGTATATAGCAACTGCACATCATCTTCTAATTTTCCTAAAACTTTTGCAACAACAAAAACAAAAATACCAATACCAATAATAATAATAATAATAATAATAATAATAATAATAATAATAATAATAATAATAATAATAATAATAATAATAAATATAAATATAATAATACTAATACTACCACTACTACTACTACTAATTATTATTATTATTGTAAGCTGCCAAATTGTAAATAGCTTTTTTTCTACTTCTGGATGAATTCGATGCAAGAAATGCTTCCAAGTATTGAAAATGTCTTCCTCGTCCATTAGCCATAACAAAAGTTAAGTGTTAATATGGACTCAGTCATCCAGGAATAGCGTCCTCGTGTTTTTCTGTCTTTCTGAGAACAAACAAAAAAAAAAAACAATAAATCTCACTCAGTTCGCTTGAGTCATGCCGTTCCATCTAGTTTAGAACATTTTGAATGAATGATGGAGCTTGTTATCATGCGGTCGAAAATAATAATCTCCATCCCTAAAATAAAAGGATTAATTCTAGTACCCTAGAGGAAATTCTGGTTGGCACTAGGTTTTCATCATTAATATCACCGAGTAAATCTTATGATCTCAGCAAAGAATATTTTGTTTCATCTAAAGTTTGATAATTGATGTTTACTTTTATCTTTACTTGTCATAGTTCTGAAGAGCTTATGGAACGGTCTATTATCCGTTTTTCCTCGTCAGACAGATAGCACAAGTTTGTTTTCGTTACGTCTCCTAAAGAGAATTGCCATGACGCTTTACCCAGTGCTGCACATATATGTAATATGGTCGCCACTGCGTCCATCTTCAATATTATTTTGCCTTTATTCTTCATATTCGATGGTCATATCAACATGGGGCTTTCATCAAATGTCTTTTTATTATGTCTAACAGAGCTTTATTATTGTTTCTATGTTTCGCTTGTAAGAGTAGCTTAATCGATTATTTTAGTATGAAAATATAATGTTCACTACATAAAATATTCAAGGCTTTACAAAGAAAAAAGTATGCACAAATTACAATGTAACTTTATTTTAAGTAAATGCAGAATCGTAGACATCAGCTACATGTGTATGTTATTATTTTTCCTTTTGTTTCCTAAGGTATGTTTCAAATCTGAATTATGTTCGGAAATACATGTATATGTATCACAGCGCCTAATTTGAAAATCTTGTTATTGCTGAATAATGTTAGATATGGTTTCAACACTTAGCAGCTGAAATGGTAGAAATAGTCTTGTCTCAAATTCCTGCAATTTCTTTTCTCACAGTACAACGTCAGTCCCTTCGAGGGAAACTTGTTTTTTTATGAGTCGTATGATCGTTTCCTTTGCGATTATAAAGGTATTACTCAAGCTCTTGGAAATTTCTGTGAAATTACTGTCTTCTTTTATGATTATTTTAAAAAATTATTTTCATGGTTTTCGTATTGTACAAGAGTCTGATTGTGAGAAACCAGGCCCGTTATTAACAAAATGCTTCGTGCAAGATACTCGATCCCAAAATTAAAGTTACATCATTGTGACAGTCCAGAACATTTAACTTTAATAAACCCAGAATCAGGAAAACATGTCCATGACATAAGTGCACCCAACGAATCGTGGGGTTTTTTTTTGGGGGGGGGTCTTGAGCCTCGAATTAAGTTCGTGTTCCAAGTGAATATAAACTATAAGCATGCAGTCTAAACATAACTGACAGTTTTTAAGCAAATTATTATTTTGTGTTGGTATGTGAATTAAATTAATTGCCAAGAGAAACAATTTTAATAATTCGCAGGAATTAATAATCAGTTATTTTGTTCCCACTGCTGTCATTAAAAATTACACACACTATCTTGCCACTTCCTTGGTCTAACGGGAAGCATTTCCACCAATCACGCGGGTGTACTATGTGCTGTTTTATTATTTATGTGTGTATCAATTTTATAGTTCATGTTCTTCTTGTTCCTTCAGTTAGGAAAGCGATTTATGTTACTCAGATATTGTCTGCGTGACTGTACATAAAGCACAGTGAAACATAAACCGTAAACTTCTGATCCTGTCCTGTGAATCCTATACTAAATATACTACTTTAGTCTGTATTACTAGTCAATATATCTGAAAATAAAACAAAATGAAAATTTGCTTGCGTAAGTGAATAACGTCGTCTCGTGAGAGAAAAACTCGAGCGTGTTCACCTGTAATTTCACTTATGCTGAGTTTTCATTAAAGCAGTGAATTATACTAGTTATTCATTGCATCCAATTATATATTCAGTCTTTGAATGTTCTACTAGCTTCATTAGAGTAGTCCGCGGAAAATTCGCGGCGCAACAGAGAACGTGAACTTTGATTTAATGAAAAACAAATCACACACCAAAAACACAAGCTCATCCTTCGCATAAGACACGAAAGACTACTGATATAAATATATGAGTTGTGTACTTTCATTGGTAGAATAACATTTTTTAATTATTATTAATTTTCAGTATGCATTTCTTTTTTAATGCCCTTTACAAATAGTTAGCTAACGGTACAATTAAAGTTAGGAAAGACCATTAAGTGGTCCATCCAGATCCCCAGCAATCATTAAGGTATCACTGTACTAATTAGGTTCCTATATTAAACCTATGCAAACATCATGATATTAAAAATTCAATAACTTAAAATTTCGGAGTGCCCATGATCAAACCTATATTTATCAGTATAGATAAAACCTGGATGTCCGCTTCTGTGTAGAGGAAAGAATATGAGCAGCGGCATTTTCTGGACCTGCATGTGTTTGAAACATGTGCTATCAATTCCGCACCAATGAGTCAGGTGCTAATTTTAGTAATGAGTGTTCCAATCTCAAGACCGTTAAAGAACTGGAATTCCATCAATAAAACAATATCTGTATTGTTTTCACTTACAACTAGGATAAGCTCTGAAAAGATTCTTTTACCTGATTATTAACCAATCCTGGCCAGTCAAACCCATATATACTCTATTAAATATTCACCCATTTACAGGCTGGTTCCCATTTTTCCATACCATTAGTACCGTGTGTTCTTAAGTGGCAGCCGAGACCCTCAGAAATCATTAGTGGTCCGTTCAGATCCTCAGCTATGGTCAAGTTGTCCGTGAATTAAAAAAACATTCCAAGACCATTGCTTTATATATTTAATACGTTACCCTACCGCTCACTTGCTGTAAATTAAGAACCTACTGGGAGAAGACAATTCGATAATTCGATACTACTACAAACATGGTAAGGACATACTGGCAGTAACACTGAAGATAGTATATTAAATGAATCCCACTAGGTGAAATGTATTCGCTAACATATGAGAGGGACAATTCGATGATTTGATGCTTCCTTACGGACGCATTGGCCTTAACAGTGAAGATAATAATTAAATGAATCCCGAAATATGAAATGCATTCGCTAGCATTTTAGTGTATGAAATTTATTTTAATAGAGGATAAATTGTATCTTTTCGAAATAGATACTTTGTCATGCTTATACTCCTTTTATTGTATGCCTACAATTATTCATGGCTCCAACCAGATATTTTCCGACAATCGTGTATATATATATATATATATATATATATATATATATATATATATATATATATATATATATATATATATATATATATATATACATACATATGACCGACCGTTCTTTCCAATCCGTATAGCCATTGAAAGAAAAAAAATCTACTTTTCCACGTCTTATAAATGACACCTATTCCAGCACATTTCTCGAAAAGAAAACATTAGTAATATATTTAGAACAGATGTTTGGTCACCGTAGTTATCACATTGCTCGTTCGATCGAGATTTTCTTTTCCTTTGGACTTCAGCATGCAGAAGGAAACATTTAGTAGAACATCTCACCCTTCTAATATTTTAACAAATACTAAAAAGATATCTTTTCATGTAAACCGACGGGAACTTCCCAGGCTTGCGATAATTTCTAGCACGTATAAACTGGATTACTGATATGCCGTCGACTTTTGTATCCTTTTCTTGTATTGTAGACATTATGTCTCTGAAAGAGATAAAAGCACTCAACAATATGTTTTTAAAAATCCACCGAAAATAGAACTATTTATATAATATGCAATATGAGGTCAAAATAGATGAACAATTAGATTTTAAAAACAAAAACAAAATTCGATCAACAGTATCCGCCTTTACCTCAATTATGACTACTTTTAATTTAATAAAATATTTATATGCATAGTTCACTATACAAAGTTGTGGGGAAATTTCTTGATGAAGTAAGATATTTTTAGTATTTAAATTATATTTGTGTAAAATAGCTTACACTTTTGTTTCTTCTTTGTGTTTTTTCATTTGACTAGATACCTGGTTTCTTAAACACTATTTATGCACAACTTAATGCGTATTGCACTTTAGGTGTTTTATTTCCTTTTTAATGGAATAGACTAAAAAATTTTTGCAATACAATATTTTTATGAATATACGAGCACCCTGCAATTAGAAATGTGTGTGCCTAGGATTTCGTCATTCATGAACAGCATCTGTTATGAAATCTTGATTGAAACCCTGTAGTTGAACATTTGAGAGATTTTCAAAACCTACCCCAAACCCACCAAATAACTGATGATTTTTGGTCAGCAGATCCAAGGTCCTGAAATATGCAGCCAGGTAAAATTATTCTTGAATGTAAAGTTATAATAGTTTATACAAACAGCAACTTAGAATAACAGGTTTAATTTGTTTTTATTACTATTTGTCAGCCGTATATAAAGGAATTGTACATTTTTTTAAAATTCTAAAGTGAGTCACCTTTATTTCAGTATTGTACCTACAGCTTTATAAAAGTGCAAGATCAGTTAAATCAATTATTTGAACAAAGACTGCGCATGTCAGTTGATGCAGCTTAGCCCTTGGTTGTTGATTGTATTAAGCCGACACCTAACCAAATTACCCTTGAAATGAAATATCAGAAACATAACGTGACTATCATCAGTCAGATAGGTTGTAATAACACAGTATTGATATGTTGCCGAAATCTGTCTATAGTTAAGATATGAAATGTTTGAATGTCATATTTTTACTGTGTTTTTTAAACTTTCTTTCAAGACTATTATATGAAGAGAGTTTGTTCGTCTATTCTGTATGTCAAGGGTTTTCAAACTGTGGTCCGCGTACTCTTTGTGGTCCATCGCATGTTGCTAGTGGGTCCGCAACAAGGCCAAAAAAGAATAAATATTGTACATTTGCACAGTTTTCATTATCATAGGGCCCGCCATCTGACTACGACATGCTAAGGGGGTCCACGGCTTCAAAAGATTTGGTAAACACTGCTGTATGTCACAATTCTGTTTCGTCCAATATATTTTAATGACTTTATTAATATACGACGTAAGACGAAGAAAACTAAGATACTTTTATTGTTTGTACATTTTATCAGCATGATTTAAATATACTATAGCTTCTGTTTGAGACAGAAAGGGGTGTGTGTGTGTGTGTTTGTGTGTGTGTTGGTTAGTAAAAAGCAGTTATAAAACAGTTATTGAAGCTCAATGATTTTTACAGTTCCAGCTGGAAAACACTATTGTTCTTTAATGGTACAGAAATGTTACATATAAAGAACGCTCGCACTAAATCTTAGAATAAAAAGCCAAATCATCAACCTCATTCTCAAACAGTTTATTCCCATCATCCTCAGTAGAAACAGCAGCATCTTCATAAAAATTACCCGAAAGCTATTTATATTATCGTCATTATCATTGTCGTCATTATCATGAAGAAATGCATCAGTTTGAAATAGATGAAGGCGATCAAATTGTAAACAGATTTATTTGTATTGATGGAGTACTATTTATAAATCATGTGCTTTAAAGTTGAAGTTTTAAGCCTTGACTTTGCGATATGTTTTCGTTTGTGTTTTGTTTGGAGACATTTTCTTCCTCGCTTGAGCTCCCTTCTTTGCTTTGAATGCTGGGAACTCATTATATCTTAAAAGAAAAGGTAAAACATTGGATCGGAAAGTTAGATTTCATGAAGTACACCCGTTGTGTGAAAGGATACACACTTTCTAATGCGAGGAAGTCTGTGGTTTGCTTAGGGTATTTATCTTGAGGCCATTTTTTAGAAGCAGGAAATGTGATTGACTCGAGTCAAGAAGAAAATATAAACCCCTTGATCAAATCTTGACTTTGTTCATTCAGTGTTATTACTAGAGATAGGAAGGGGAGATAATCTTATACAGATTATGATCTGCTAATAAAGGACAATTTCTCATAATCATCATCTCCTTTCTGCAATCACTTCTCATAAAAAGTCGCTATCTGATTTTCTAGTCTCCATTTTCACAGAATTTTACCTCCCTTAAGCTGCCTAAATTTGTTAAATCTCATGCTGGTCTAGTAAGGATACGTTCAAAATAGTATTATTTTCGTTTGGTCAGCATTTTCATGTGTTTGATTAGCATTTTCAAGTATTTTGATTAGCATCGTCAAGTATTTTGTCAGCATAATCATATGTTTTGTTAACATTGTCAAGTGTTTTGTTAGCATATTCATTTGTTTGGTTAGCATTTCAAGTATTTGTTTCACATTGTCAAGTGTTTTGTGAGCATATGGTCAAGTATTTGGTTGACATTGTCAAGTGTTTTGTTAGCATATTCATTTGTTTGGTTATCATTGTCAAGTATTTGGTTAGCACAGTCTGGTGTTTTGTAAGCATAGTTATGTGTTTGGTAAGCAATGGTCAACAGAAGTTTAAAAAGATCGAAGTACTGCCAACTCAACATTGTTGTTCAGGTTTTCGATTGCTTCTAGTTTTCATAGTCACAAACATGACAATGTTTTCGTGTTTTCGAATTTATACTGTATTTTAACTAAAAACGAAACATTATAATGTTTAGAAAATGATGGGGTCGGCACATAAGGAAATGAAACACAACACAATTATATTATATTCTATGTAAAATTTGTACATATATGGTCTCTTCGTCTCTGAAAAAATAATGTTGCTTTCGGGTTATTTGTTGATTAAAATGACCCAATTGTATACAGCAAACTGATGCACTATAGATTCACATTCCGTTTTAATTCAGATACATGCAGTAGTAAGTATTATATGATTACCAAAAGCAAAAGTCCTCATTAAAAATGTATGATTATCGTTAAGAGATGTACACATGTATAATATTGTAATAAGTTCTTGTAAAATGTAAGAGAAACAATCTCTCGATCGATCGATCGAAATTAGGTATTGATTATTCATCTTCACATGCCACAGCGGCCTTCTGGAAAATCTTTCTATCGCTAATTAAAAGTCATATTGAAATGGAGTTTTCACCAGAAGACTTACGATTTCTAGTTATTACTTAAGGAGAGTTGTGCCAATGTGATGAATAATATGGCAACCAGAACGAATGGACATAATAACGAGGGTTTTTCAAGAAGAGACTTCTTAGTTCGTTTGAAATGAAATGGTACTGTTACAAGCCAGTTGTCTTGGCTTGACCGAGAGGTGTCAAAACCCTGGCGCGATTCCCGCTAGACATCATAAGTTTATCTCAAATTTCCAAAGACTTCTATACAACTTAAGTTGTAAGTTACAAATTTACTCTAAGAAATGCAAGACCACATTTTTCACAATTTGCCAAATTTCTATCAACCGGATATCTGCATAGTTTCTCTTCATTAGCTTTTCGTACCGTCAGCAGTTAACTCCGCAGAAACTTTACAACTATCACCTAACACATAAAAACATTTTTAACCACGCCACCTATAGCCAGTCATTCTATGGTTTCAATGCATATCACGCCACTACAACTGTCTCGCATTTGCCACCATGGCGACATAAATGGTATCTGCCGAATCGCTTCTTCTTTATTCCATTGTGTAGTTTACCGGTTTCCTATCGTAAATACTGCAACTACAGTCACAACACTATATGTATACTACTAGATTTTATTAAGTACTACATTGTGACAGGGACAGTCAAGCGGTTTGAATCTGAATTCGCTACTTATTGACCATGGCATCATGGTAACTCATTAACACTGTCTCTCCGTGACGTTTACTTCTAGTAATTGGCGAATTATTTCGGGCTAAGGAATATTTCCCATTGCACCGAATTCCAATAATCAAACAAGTAATCACACAAACCTAAGAATTGCTTTAAAGAGACGCTATAACCAAATGCGCATCTCCTACATTTTATTACAGTACTGATGTGATGTCCAAAAAAACCACCACAATGACGATCTTGAAATTCTTTTATCGCAACTTCATCTTGAATGATGTGTACATGCTGCTACGGGGGTTTATCCCGAAGATATCTTATGATGTCTAGTACACTCTAAATGAAAATGTTGATTATCTGATAATCCGATTTAGCTGTCACAGTGACCGTCTTGAAAATCTTGTTATTGCTAATCCTCCTGAATGAAAGGTATTATTGTCATGGAGTTTTCGTAAGAATACATCTATCGTTATGATGTCTGCTTGGCACGAAATATAAATTGAGCCAATTTGACATCGAGGCCACTATCATGAACTTCGTGTCATTGTTGTTCCACCAAAACGGAAAGTTATATCCGCATTTAGTTTCTACCAAAAGATATCCGCATTTAGTTTCTACCAAAAGACGTCATATGATGTCTTGTTTGTCCTAAATAAAAATGGTGTGACGCTGATAACCTATATCTCCACCACAACAGCTAATTTGAAAATCGAAGTATCACTGAAGAATCTCAAAGATGGCTTCCACACTGACTATTTAAAAGAAACAAATGGCCTTATCGTGATTTATTGGCAGTTCATTTTAGTCAGTAAAAAGTCAGTCCCTTTGAGGGACTGTGTCTTAGTCAAACGTTTTACGATGTACCATTGAAAGACACTGTTATAAGAGAAATAAACATCACAGTAACGCAAGCTTTCAGTTTTATACCCTTTATTACCGATTTCTCGAACGATTTGACACTCGCTTTAGTTACTGTATTCAGATGACACAACACAAGAGCTTTGCTATCAAAATATTGATCTTGAAGCATTCGAACGTAATCGTGATTTACATATTGCAAACAAGACTGTGTATGAAAATAAGACGAAGTTAAGTTATATTTCTCATCGAATGAGCCCAACTGTTAGCAAAACAAAATGTCAATTATAAATAATGGTGACACATTTAGAAGCTATTAGGTGTACAAAGGTTGTTGATTGAAGAGACATTATCATAGTCAGACTATCTTTAATAAGTGTGTAAATTAATCAGAAAGAAAATAGGAAATTAAAGAAGGTTTAGAACTATTTTATCGAACCTGCTTATTCTAGCGGTATACCAGAGTTGTGTTTCCTTACTGAAATAATTTGATACAGTGAAGAAATAGCTATAAAAAAGTTGATTTTGTGGACTGTTAGGTCTCACCGGACAATTGTTTTGCCAAATTTTCATCCGACAATGACCTATTGCAGAAAAATGATCATAATTTTACAATAAAGATACAAATAAAAACTAACTAATGATTTTTGTTGAAAGGATGCTTGTAAGATTCTGACTAAGGTATTAAGGTTAATTCCTTATGCAACTGGTGGTTTTGATACTGAACCTATACTACCACCAACCCCTCTTTCTTACATTCATTTTTGACAGAAAAGAGCTATTTTCAACCTGTTCCTGTGAGAAGCAGGCTCACAGAGTCAGTATGTACCTTATTGATCTTGAAAGTTCACTAGTACTATAACAAATTAACATACTTTTTATCACCCCTCAACCATGTAGATTTTTAGATATTTACCTCTGAAGCAGACACATGTAAATACGTAAGCCAAGTCGGATGCACATTTGCAGACTAAGTTACGCATTTGATCTCCAGTGCTAGTCTAACTGTGACAGGCAGTCACCAACAAGGCAACCCATTTACAAGCCTAACTCAAAGTAAATGTAAACCACATTACAGATTTAGCTTATGTGTGAGTTTATAAATGCTAGGGTTGTGATAATCAGGCTCATGCCTTCTACCTTAAAAATTAGGGGGGGGTGTCAAAATATGAAACTATCCAGTGAGACCTTAATAATTTAAATAGCAGTCTGATTAAGGGAAAATCTTATTTTCAAAACATTAGGCAATTTTAAATAAAATGTAACCTTTACATGTGTAAAATTCAAGCTTGCTTGTTTCCTTTTGCCTATTGCTTTAATCGATGAGCAAAAGCCATCAAACAGAGCAACTACTATGACAACAGCTTCAAACTTCATCTATTACTTTCCCCACTGAAACATACCATTTCCTTATAACATGTCAGTTTCATCATTTTTCATAACCAATATAACCTGTATTATTAGTGCCAAGTGATATCAAAGACATCTGACAGCACAAATAATGCAACTCTTCATGAAATCTGAAATTGTAGTGAATAAAAGCTGCAAAGGAAGCCAAGCTGAATCTCTTGTAAAATAGCTGCAGAATGTACATGCTAAGTACTTGAATCATAATGATGCACAGCATATATGAACTGACCAGTATTCCCTCCCTGATTTAATAAAGAAGGTCATATCTGTGTTAAAAAAGAGAAATCAGAAGTGAATGTATAAGGGAGGAAACTCCTCAGCTAACCCCAAAGTGACTGACCAAAGTTTGTAAACAGAACCAATTCATTTAGGAAACTTCAACAGTGAAATTCTATACCCAGACTCAGCACATCTGCTGAGTAGACATTATGTATGGAAAATGTAGTTTCACACCTCTAAGGTCACCTTTGGGTCATTTTCATACTGGCCAGCTTATATTGTTGCTGAAGATGCTGCAGACAAGTTTATTTTCCAAGTGATTGTAACATGCCTACACTTAACCATAAAGTAAAAAGAAAATCATGCAAAAGAAATCAGGAGAGGAGATAAACACAGTTTAAAAAGGGTCATGCAGTTCTTGAAAGTTACCAAAATTCCAATGAAGTTGATTCTGATTCACCTGTTCCTGTGAAAGCCCCACAACATCTGATGTGGCTGACTCCTGATGAAACCTTTGCTGTCAGCCTGGCTTTCAATGTCTCTTCACCAAGTGTGCTACCAAACACCTTGAGGCCTAGAAGAAATGAAAACAAACTGTAAAATGGAAAAACTGCAAATAATTTGTAATTACTACCTTACAATAAGCACGTTGGACAGGTATAATGTTCTGTACACTAAACCATGTTGCGACAAATGTGTCTCTTATTACTAATTGATGCAGTTTCCAAAGATAAATGCAAAATTTATCTGCATGATTTATTGGGACATATATGCAACATGTGTATATTTTATGACATTGTCACATTAGGATGGTGTAAGAAAAACAGTAAACAATGTACTAGAAGTTTTATTCGCTTCCCTCTGAAATGTGTACAGATCATTGCATATCCAGCTGATGTTTTAGCTCCCAGCCAAATTGTACATGTGTCCACTTTTGCAGTTTTCTTACTTAAAATGTCATGAAATTGCTGCTTTTCAGCAGGTGTTAAATGGGTAGTGTATTTTTAGGCCATTATAACTGAATATGTCTGTAAATAAATGAAATCTTTGTGTCGAAATGTTACATCATGAACATATAGGAATGTAAATTCATAATATTAAGGCAATTAGCATTTAAATTATAAGAAATGTAGAAAACATGTATTATAAATATTGAAAAATGAATAAGTAAGTGACTTACTTCATTAAACCACATTGTATCAAACTTTTTAGGTCTTTGTTGTTCATTAGAAAATTGGATCAGCTGTTAACTCTGACAGTGCTAAGTTAGCTCCCTTCTCTACTAGCATGTACTTATAGGCAAACCTATATGAAGTGTTTGTTTTGAAATACCTTACTCTGTCAGATTCAAGACATGGAGGTAAAAAGGAAATGATTTATGGCATAGTTAATCAAATTTGACAAGACTAAAAAAATGACATGGTTCATTAAGGTCTCACCGGACAGTTGTTTTGCCAAATTTTCATCCGACAATGACCTATTGCAGAAAAATGATCATAATTTTACAATAAAGATGCAAATAAAAACTAACTAATGATTTTTGTTGAAAGGATGCTTGTAAGATTCTGACTAAGGTATTAAGGTTAATTCCTTATGCAACTGGTGGTTTTGATACTGAACCTATACTACCACCAACCCCTCTTTCTTACATTCATTTTTGACAGAAAAGAGCTATTTTCAACCTGTTCCTGTGAGAAGCAGGCTCACAGAGTCAGTATGTACCTTATTGATCTTGAAAGTTCACTAGTACTATAACAAATTAACATACTTTTTATCACCCCTCAACCATGTAGATTTTTTAGATATTTACCTCTGAAGCAGACACATGTAAATACGTAAGCCAAGTCGGATGCACATTTGCAGACTAAGTTACGCATTTGATCTCCAGTGCTAGTCTAACTGTGACAGGCAGTCACCAACAAGGCAACCCATTTACAAGCCTAACTCAAAGTAAATGTAAACCACATTACAGATTTAGCTTATGTGTGAGTTTATAAATGCTAGGGTTGTGATAATCAGGCTCATGCCTTCTACCTTAAAAATTAGGGGGGTGTCAAAATACGAAACTATCCAGTGAGACCTTATTTTAGAATCGGAAAAGGTCAGCCAGGATATTGCTTGGCGTTAAAGAACAGTCAGGATATTGCTTGACGTTAACGAACAGTGAGGATATTGCTTGACGTTAAAGAACAACCAATATATTGCTCAGCATTAAAAAAAATTACCAAGATATTGCTTGCTGTTAAAGAACATCCAAAATATTGTTTAACGTTAAAGAACAGCCAAAATATTGCTTAACGTTAACGAATAACAAGGAGATTCCTCGGTATTAGGGAGTATCCAGAATTATCTTGCTCAATGTTAAGGAGGATTTTCCTCAGTGTTAAAGAACAGCCAGGATATTGTATGTGTAGTTTAAGTACCAAATCGATTATTTATAGGAGCAGTCAATTGATCCCGATCAGATTTTACTTATGTTAGAAACTGTTCTTTTTAGGTCCTTAATAATTTGGCTGTAGAATATCTTAATGTTTTCAAGACTTAGACAAGTCAGTTCTCTGCTTGCAGGTTCAAGCCATAGTGTTTTCAAATGATTTAGACACCTAAGTTCTGTGGTTACAGGTTAAAGTCACACAAAGTTTTCCAATGAGTTAAAGAAGTCAGTTTCCGTGATTGCAGGTTCAAGTCACACAATATTTTCAAATGAGTTAAGCAAGTCAGTTCTTTGGTTGCAAGTTCAAGTAACACAGTGTTTTCAAATGAGTTAAACTAGTCAGTTCTGTAGTTCAAGTAAAAACTATGATTTATGGCAAACAGAGCTAGTAACACATATACACTCTGCTCAGTTTTATGGAATAATCTTGATCGGATTTAGAATGTGCAGCAAATGTTTGTAATTTTCTCTCAATAATTTTGTTTTAGAAAAGTGCCTTAATTTACGTTATTTGCCACAAAACTATTAGTTTGTGTTATACAGGTGACCTTGTATTTTGTGGTGTAAAATACTGCATGTTCGCTATATAACTATATATTTGTATTATACATGTGAATTTGTATTGTGTGATGTAAATTATTGCATGTTTGCCAAATAACTATGTGCTTGTATTATACAAGTGAATTTGTATTGTGTGGTGTAAAACACTGCTTGTTTTATTGTTGGTTTAACAAATTAGTTTAATTATGTAGTGATTTTATAAATACTATGCAAATACATGTTAATGCAGGGCAATAATAATAATAATAATAATAATAATAATAATAATAATAATAATAATAATAATAATAATAATAATAATAATAATAACAGCAACAACAAGTATTAATAAATGCATTTGTAATAAATTCGTGATAGAATGTAAATATAAACCAAGACAAAGGGTATTTTATCGTGTTAGAAACAAATAAAAACACGCTATCTTTTTCTCGCTAATTTTACACGGCTAGCGTAGTAGCATTATTTTCTTTACATTTATCAGCTGGATATAAATTAATGGGAACAGTTGCTAATTAGTACTTCGCATCGATATTCTGCAGACATATATAACAAATGGAAAAGAAAAACACTAATGCACTAATTGTAAGTGTAAACAATAAAACCTTGGTGAAATCAGATGAAGATAGTACCTGTCATTAATAACGAGCAGAGCAGAAGTGTCGCTCTTTTTAGAGTACGATGAAGAATCATAACAAAATAGCCCGGCAACAAATAATGGGAAAATATTTTATGTTTATCGTCACCATAGTATTTTTTTTATAACCTATTTATCACAAATCATCATTTTTTAGTCTGAAGCTAATAAGATGAAAGATTATGGTTCTAGCTCCGTCTATTCTGCTGCAGTTATATGCTTTGTTCCCTCCTTCACCACTAGCATCATACGACTGCCAACCCTTCTATCTTTTTCGTTGTCGTTAGTATGCATTATCTGATAAAGCCAATTAATTCTGTGGTATTTCTATACTATAAATTCTCATTATCAAAAATACACATTGACATATAAATTAACACTACTACTACTACTACTACTACTAATAATAATAATAATAATAATAATAATAATAATAATAATAAAAATAATAATAATGATAATAATAATAATAATAATAAAAATGATAATCATAATAATAATAATGATAATAATAATAATAATAATAATAATAATAATAATAATAATAATAATGATAATAATAATAATAATAATAATAATAATAATAATAATAATAATAATGATAATAATAATAATAATAATAATAATAATAATAATAATAATAATAATAATAATAATAATAATAATAATAATATCCTCTTATTGCTTTAGAAGGAACGAAACTGTTTCTGAATCTGCATTCGATTAGTTGTAACCCAGTGTTTGTCATTAGTCATGTTAATACATTGATTTTTAGACATTATTTTGATGGAGCAAGTTACTCTAAAAACCATATTCTCTATGTATTTCTTAGACCTTTTAATAGCCTGTAATTTCTAATTGTTCTGACTATTTTTATATGAAAAAAGGACATTTTTATTTAAACTATGAAGTTTTCATACGGCAATGCCCTGTACTTACTACAATATGTCTTTTTACAGTAATTCCCCAAACATTACAGTAGTAAGTCTTCATACAGCAATGCCCCACACATTACAACAGTAAACCTTCATACAGTAATGCCCCACACATTACAACAGTAAGTCTTCATGCAGCAATGCCCCACACATTACAACAGTAGGTCTTCATACAGCAATGCCCCACACATTACAACAGTAAGTCTTCATACAGCAATGCCCCACACATTACAACAGTAAGTCTTCATACAGCAATGCCCCACATATTACAACATTAGGTCTTCATACAGCAATGCCCCAAACATTACAGTAGTAAGTCTTCATACAGCAATACCCCACACATTACAACAGTAAACCTTCATACAGTAATGCCCCACACATTACAACAGTAAGTCTTCATACAGCAATGCCCCACACATTACAACAGTAGGTCTTCATACAGCAATGCCCCACACATTACAACAGTAAGTCTTCATACAGCAATACCCCACACATTACAACAGTAAGTCTTCATACAGCAATGCCCCACATATTACAACAGTAGGTCTTCATACAGCAATGCCCCACACATTACAACAGTAAGTCTTCATACAGCAATGCCCCACATATTACAACATTAGGTCTTCATACAGCAATGCCCCACACATTACAACAGTAAGTCTTCACACAGCAATACCCCACACATTACAACAGTAAGTCTTCATACAGCAATGCCCCACATATTACAACAGTAAGTCTTCATACAGTAATTCCCCAAACATTACAACAGTAGGTCTTCATACAGCAATGCCCCACACATTACAACAGTAAGTCTTCATACAGCAATGCCCCACATATTACAACAGTAGGTCTTCATACAGCAATGCCCCACACATTACAACAGTAAGTCTTCATACAGCAATGCCCCACATATTAAAAGATTATGTCTTCATACAGCAATGCCCCACACATTACAACAGTAAGTCTTCACACAGCAATACCCCACACATTACAACAGTAAGTCTTCATACAGTATTTCCCCACACATTACAACAGTAACTCTTCATGCAGCAATGCCCCACACATTACAACAGTAAGTCTTCATACAGCAATGCCCCACATATTACAACATTATGTCTTCATACAGCAATGCCCCACACATTACAACAGTAAGTCTTCACACAGCAATACACCACACATTACAACAGTAGGTCTTCATACAGCAATGCCCCACACATTACAACAGTAAGTCTTCATACAGTATTGTCCCACACATTACAACAGTAGGCCTTCATACAGCAATGCCCCACACATTACAACAGTAAGTCTTCATACAGTATTTCCCCACACATTACAACAGTAGGTCTTCATACAGTATTTCCCCACACATTACAACATTAGGTCTTCATACAACAGTAGGTCTTCATACAGCAATGCCCAAAACATTACAACAGTAGGTCTTCATACAGCAATGCCCTACATATTACAACAGTAAGTTTTCATACAGCAATGCCCCACATATTACAACAGTAGGTCTTCATACAGTGTTGCTGCACACATTACAACAGTAAGTCTTCATACAGTATTTCCCCACACATTACAACAGTAAGTCTTCATGCAGCAATGCCCCACACATTACAACAGTAAGTCTTCATACAGCAATGCCCCACATATTACAACATTAGGTCTTCATACAGCAATGCCCCACACATTACAACAGTAAGTCTTCACACAGCAATACCCCACACATTACAACAGTAAGTCTTCATACAGCAATGCCCCACATATTACAACAGTAGGTCTTCATACAGTATTGCCCCACACATTACAACAGTAGATCTTCATACAGTGTTGCCCCACACATTACAACAGTAGGTCTTCATACAGTACTGCCCCACACATTACAACAGTAGGTCTTCATACAGTGTTGCCCCACATATTACAACAGTAAGTCTTCATACCGTTTTGCCCCACAAATTACAATAGTAAGTCTTCATACAGTGTTGCCCCACACATTACAACAGTAGGTCTTCATACAGCAATGCTCCACACATTACAACAGTAAAACTTCATACAGCATTGCCCCACACATTACAACAGTAAGTTTTCATACAGCAATGCCCCACACATTACAACAGTTGGTCTTCATATAGCAATGCCCCACACATTACAACAGTAGGTCTTCATACAGTGTTGCTCCACACATTACAACAGTAGGTCTTCATACAGCAATGCCCCACACATTACAAAGGTATGTCTTCATACAGTGTTGCTCCACACATTACAACATTAGGTCTTCATACAGCAATGCTCCACACATTACAACAGTAAGTTTTCATACAGTATTGCTCCACACAATACAACAGTAGGTCTTCATACAGTATTGCCCCACATATTACAACAGTAGGTCTTCATACAGCAATGCTCCACACATTACAACAGTAAGTTTACATACAGTATTGCTCCACACATTACAACAGTAGGTCTTCATACAGCAATGCCCCACACTTTACAACAGTAGGTCTTCATACAGCAATGCCCCAGATATTACAACAATAAGTCTTCATACAGTATTGCCCCACACATTACAACAGTAAGTCTTCATACAGTATTGCCCCACACATTACAACAGTAAGTCTTCATACAGTAGTGCCCCACATATTACAACAGTAAGTCTTCATACAGCAATGCCCCACACATTACAACAGTAGGTCTTCATATAGTATTGCCCCACACATTACAACAATAGGTCTTCATACAGTGTTGCCCCACATATTACAACAGTAAGTCTTCATACAGTTTTACCCCACAAATTACAATAGTAAGTCTTCATACAGTGTTGCTCCACTCATTACAACAGTAAGTCTTCATACAGCAATGCTGCACACATTACAACAGTAAACCTTCATACAGTATTGCCCCACATATTACAACAGTATGTCTTCATACAGCAATGCCACACACATTACAACAGTAGGTCTTCATACAGTGTTGCCCCACATATTACAACAATAAATCTTCATACAGTATTGCCCCACACATTACAACAGTAGGTCTTCATACAGTGTTGCCCCACACATTACAACAGTAAGTCTTCATACAGTATTGCCCCACACATTTCAACAGTAAGTCTTCATACAGCAATGCCCCACACATGAGAACAGTAGGTCTTCATACAGCATTGCCCCACACATTACAACAGTAGGTCTTCATACAGCAATGCTCCACACATTACAACAGTAAGTCTTCATACAGCAATGCCCCACACATTGCAACAATAGGTCTTCATACAGTATTTCCCCACACATTACAACAGTAGGTCTTCATACAGCAATGCCCCACACATTACATCAGTAGGTCTTCATACAGTGTTGCTCAACACATTACAACAGTAAACCTTCATACAGTAATGCCCCACACATTACAACAGTAGGTCTTCATACAGTGTTGCCCCACACATTACAACAGTAAGTCTTCATACAGCAATGCCCCACACATTACAAAAAGTAGGTCTTCATACAGTGTTGCCCCACACATTACAACAGTAAGTCTTCATACAGCAATGCCCCACACATTACAACAGTAAACCTTCATACAGTAATGCCCCACACATTACAACAGTAAGTCTTCATATAGTAATGTCCCACATATTACAACATGAGGTCTTCATACAGTATTGCCCCACATATTACAACAGTAGGTCTTCATACAGCAATGCCCCACACATTACAACAGTAAGTCTTCAAACAGCAATGGCCCACATATTACAACATGCCACACACATTACAACAGTAGGTCTTCATACAGTATTTCCCCACACATTACAACAGTAAGTCTTCATATGCAGCAATGCCCCACACATTACAACAGTAGGTCTTCATACAGTATTTCCCCACACATTACAACAGTAAGTCTTCATACAGCAATGCCCCACACATTACAACAGTAGGTCTTCACACAGCAATACCCCACACATTACAACAGCAAGTATTCATACAGTATTGCCCCACATATTACAACAGTAAGTCTTCATATAGTAATGTCCTACATATTATTACAGTATGTTCATCAAATAACAGTACGTCTTCATACACCAATGTCCCATATATCACTACAATAAGTCCTCATACAGTAATGCCCCACAGATTACAACAGTAAATACATACAACAATCCCTTATGTTAGTACAATAATTTCATACAACATAGCATCCCCCATTAATACCGTGAACTCATATAAAAGTTTCCCAAACATTATCACATTAAGTATTCCTATAGCAATGCCACACATATTACTAATGTAATTTGATGCAGCAATTCCCTTAACATATTACTACAGTAAGTTTTCATTCAGTAATGCCTCACATATTACTGCGGTAATTTCATATAGCATAGCAATGCCCAACATATTACAAAATTAATTTCATGCAACAATGCTCCCTCATTACTACAATGAGAGTATACAGTAATGTCCCCATACTATTGCAGGAAGTCTTCTTACAACAGTGCAACACATATTACTACAAAAAGTCTTCATGATGTCTAGAAAGTCGGCGAAAATTGTATGAGCCTCACAAACTGAGTTTTGCAATATTTAGCTTTAACAACCGTGAATGCCTGCCGTTTTCCGTAATTAATCTCCCGTAATCTTTCTCTCCCTCACATTGTTTCTTTGCAGACAAGGAACTAAAAAGATTGTATCCTTTTGAGCAAGCAGTTTATTCTACTGAATTATGTCATTACTAATTAGTGATATAAATGGAGATGAACTATAGTGGGTTGGTGGGGCATTTATTATTTATCTTTTGAAGAAAAATGGCTGAAGTGAATCTTTCTCAAGGAATAAATTGCATAACTAGTATTTGCTTACGTTTGGCAAATTAAGTCAATAGAAGCAATACTTTAAATTCCAAACGTTCATGGTATTCATTCCTTAATTACCTAATAGAAATTAATTAGTTAATTTCTATTATTTGCAATGTATATATTACAAAAATTGATATAATTTTACGTTCTATCTATGACATCACGCGCGTCCTCTGGTTTTTAACTGTCCAGCTACGTCTCTTCATAACACGAAAGACTGAGACACGATCCTGACTATCCATTGTAGTTTTCTGATTTTTAACTGTCCAGCTACAT
Organism: Potamilus streckersoni; assembly: GCA_016746295.1. Taxonomy (NCBI): domain Eukaryota; kingdom Metazoa; phylum Mollusca; class Bivalvia; order Unionida; family Unionidae; genus Potamilus; species Potamilus streckersoni. The sequence goes on from JAEAOA010000401.1 coordinate 141,380, forward strand.
CTCTTCATAACACGAAAGACTGAGACACGATCCTGACTATCCGTTGTAGTTTACTGGTTTATAACTGTCCAGCTACGTCTCTTCATAACACGAAAGACTGTGACTCGATCCTGACTATCCATTGTAGTTTACTGGTTTTTAACTGTCCAGCTACGTCTCTTCATAACACGAAAGACTGAGACACGATCTTGACTATCCATTGTAGTTTACTGGTTTATAACTGTCCAGCTACGTCTCTTCATAACACGAAAGACTGAGACTCGATCCTGGCTATCCATTGTAGTTTACGTCCTCACAGTGTTATTTCCTGGCTCCTCTTTTGGCACCATTTTGGAGATCATGAGTACTGATAGACTTATACAATCGTATAGTCAGGTCCTGAAAAGTTTGTGCAATTGGGGTTATGAACAAGGTGGAAAAGTACATAATCACACCTTTCGCTCTTGGCTTTTGGGCTTCCAAGTCAAAGACGCTTCCCGTTCTTTATGGGCATCTCCCTCCATTTGTGAAACCTGTTCAGAAACGTCTGATTTATAGAATGAGATATTCCAATAATTTCAGATATTCGTTCTACCATTTAAATTCTGTTCAGCTAATTGAATTATCGACCATCAATCAACTCCATATCGTGAGGTGCCATGTTTTGTTTACTTCCCAAGAGATGTCTATAAATAACTCTTGATTTCAGTTTGCGATCGAGATGTTCACGAGGGCAATAATGCATAAGAGAATGTATCTTCTCGTTACAATGACCATTTTAGGTCTTATTTCGCGACATGAGTTAAACATTGGTATTTTGGAGGGTTCGCACAATGGTGCGCTCATAGTGTCAAAGTTATAAACTATACTTAGTTTAGTTGTTCAATGCATGATTAACAATGATTTATATAGGAAGAGATAGTGTGTGTGTGTATGTGTGACTAAAGAGGAAATATTTGTATAATATTTCCTGAGATTGAATGTACTACTAACATATCCTTTTCCCTCAGCAATTAAATTGTTTATTATATATTTGATAACGACGATCCCTTCCGATGAATTCCATGTTTAATGGATAAATCTTATACTAATAAAAAGAATAAAGAAACTTGTGTATGAGGTGTGTCCGGCAGTCAATGTGTACGTAATAATTTTATTTAACAAAAAGCTATGGTCTACAATCTCGCTGGATTCCGACCATCCACAGGCACAACACATATTTACATTTTAAGCTTAAAGATAAGATAATATATATATATATATATATATATATATATATATATATATATATATATATATATATATATATATATATATATATATATATATATTTGTCTTTAAAATTCAGGAAACTAAACCATTCTTGCAAAGCCTATCTTTCTAGCTGTAATAGCCTGTCAAAATATTATGGTATATTTGTCGGCGAGGAGGAAGGTACATCCTGTAATCTATTTAATGCTTTGTTTCTTTTTTTTTCTTCGTATTAAAAAAAAACTATTATTAAAGGCCTGAAAACAGATTATTGAATATTAAAATATCAGAAGACCTCACTACACTCCCTTAAAGTTTCTCTCACCCTATGGTAAGGCAACAGGCTAATAAAGTAATAAACATAGGGATGCGCTATGAATAAATGAACTCTCTCTCTCTCTCTCTCTCTCTCTCTCTCTCTCTCTCTCTCTCTCTCTCTCTCTCTCTCTCTCTCTCTCTCTCTCTGAATAAATGAACTCTCTCTCTCTCTCTCTCTCTCTCTCTCTCTCTCTCTCTCTCTCTCTCTCTCTCTCTCTCTCTCTCTCTCTCTCTCTGAATAAATGAACTCTCTCTCTCTCTCTCTCTCTCTCTCTCTCTCTCTCTCTCTCTCTCTCTCTCTCTGAATAAATGAACTCTCTCTCTCTCTCTCTCTCTCTCTCTCTCTCTCTCTCTCTCTCTCTGAATAAATGAACTCTCTCTCTCTCTCTCTCTCTCTCTCTCTCTCTCTCTCTCTCTCTCTCTCTCTCTCTCTCTCTCTCTCTCTCTCTCTCTCTCTCAGCATTAAGAGGTTAGTGCTCTCTCTCTCTCTCTCTCTCTCTCTCTCTCTCTCTCTCTCTCTCTCTCTCTCTCTCTCTCTCTCTCTCTCTCTCTCTCTCTCTCTCTCTCTCTCTCTCTCTCTCTCTCTCTCTCTCTCTCTCTCTCTCTCTCTCTCTCTCTCTCTCTCTCTCTCTCTCTCTCTCTCTCTCTCTCTCTCTCTCTCTCTCTCTCTCTCTCTCTCTCTCTCTCTCTCTCTCTCTCTCTCTCTCTCTCTCTCTCTCTCTCTCTCTCTCTCTCTCTCTCTCTCTCTCTCTCTCTCTCTCTCTCTCTCTCTCTCTCTCTCTCTCTCTCTCTCTCTCTCTCTCTCTCTCTCTCTCTCTCTCTCTCTCTCTCTCTCTCTCTCTCTCTCTCTCTCTCTCTCTCTCTCTCTCTCTCTCTCTCTCTCTCTCTCTCTCTCTCTCTCTCTCTCTCTCTCTCTCTCTCGCTCTCTCTCTCTCTCTCTCTCTCTCTCTCTCTCTCTCTCTCTCTCTCTCTCTCTCTCTCTCTCTCTCTCTCTCTCTCTCTCTCTCTCTCTCTCTCTCTCTCTCTCTCTCTCTCTCTCTCTCTCTCTCTCTCTCTCTCTCAGCATTAAGAGGTTAGTGTTAGGACTGATCGGCCTGGTGTCAGGATAACGTGATTGGGTGGGATATCATGCTACATGTCGCGGGCATGATGCCCCAGTGCTAAACATCACTATAAACTGTCACAATGCAGACATCGTAGCAAAATGACTGAAAAATTGTTAAAGCTACGTTAAAAATCTAAATCACACACACACATACACACACACACCCACACACACACATTAAAAGGAAATTCGGCAAACCTCGTTTCCTTTTACTAAAACATTTATACCTCAATACCTCTCTTGGTATATCAATGATTCAGCGTGCATACTAGACACGCACATACATACATACATACATACATACATACATACATACATACATACATACATACATACATACATACATACATACATACATACATACATACATACATACATACATACATACATACATACATACATACATACATACATACATACATACGTGTGTGTGAGTGTGTGTGTGTGTGTGTGTGTGTGTGTGTGTGTGTGTGTGTGTGTTAATGAGCAAAAGATTTGTACTAATCAGCATCAGGGAACAGTGGAATGATAAATAACAATGAGGAGCTGCATAATAACAAATGATGTAAGCAATACTTGAAATAGTTTTTAAAAACAAATTGCTTTCAGGGTTATTTTTTAGACTATTTCAGATCCTTCAAAAGAGGAACAATAATAAATCATTGCAAGAAAAAAATAAAAATGAAATTTATTTATATAGATTTTAAACCAAAAATACTCCCTGGTATGCTGGTTTACTGTTTTCCTTAATAGATTAGTTGTCAAGTAAAAAGCTTAACACAAATCACTCAGACAATTATTGTTTATATATAGTTTATTGCCTTAGAAGCGTTCCTGTGAGTGGCATCAGTTATGTAGCAAATATCCTCTTTTCCTTTAAAATAAAAAATAAGCAATCATGATAATTAATAGCTCTACTCCCTTTCTTAAATAAACTTTTCCGAGAACTATTGCAATTAGTTTCGTTACTCCGTGTTATAGTCAGCTGGAAACAGAGATCTAGTCTTCGGGGGGGGTTGTTGTTTTTTTTTTAAAAAAAACAAAATTATTTCTGTTGCACAGGATAAGTGAAGCCGTGTACTGAAGTAATTCAGAAAATGAAAACAAATAAATAATGATGTTCATACATATTTGATTGTTATTGGGTTCCATTCCGATTTTAGTGCTTTCATAGCTTTTATGGATATGATTAGAACTATTCTGATTATGTTTGTCAGAATTTAAGATTGTGCATTCAGTGAATGGTAAAAATAGTTTAAGATGCCAATTAAAATAATAAATGTTTTTTTAAAAGAATCACGGTAATCGTTAGTTTCTAAAACATTCCTTATCTTTCAGACACGTTCATCATCATCATCATCATCATCATCATCATCATCATCATCATCATCATCACTGCAGTCTCGGTGGGTCGACGATGACTGTCCTATGGCTTAGGTCTCGCTGAGATGCTTCTCCTCCATTCCTCTCGATCTTGAACCAGAGGTTTCCATCTCCTGGTGTCAATCTGTCTAGCTGTCATGTTTCTCTTAGCTACATCCTTGAACGTTAGCTGTGGTTTTCCTTGATTTATGCTTCCTTTCTTCAGTTTTTAATTCATATGTTGCCTTGGGAGTCTCCCCTCATCCATCATATGGACATGACCAAGCCATCTTAATTTTTTCTCAATAAGAATGTCGGTCATAGACAGGAGTCACGTTCGCTTCATTATTTCTATGTTTGTGACCTTATTCTCCCATTAATTCGTATAATTTGGCGGAGATGGCTCATCATATAAGTATGAAGTCTATTTGCCTGTAAGATCGTCCAGGTTTCTGCACCATACAGGAGAGATGACATTACTATGGCACAATATACCTTACCTTTCGCATGAGCTGACACATAAGTATTGTTCCAGAGCTTACGTTGTAGCTTGCCGATAGCAGTGCCGGCTTTCCCCATCCTGTATGTTATCTCACTCTCAAGGCTAGCATTGTCTGAGATAATACTATCAAGGTAGACAAAGTTTTTGCACTGGACGAGGTTTTCACCATCGATGGTTATGGGGGTTGGTGTAGGAGGTGTGCTAAAGAGTTTTACCGGTTGGTTCATGCATTCTATCTTGGTGATGTTTATTTTCAGGCTGAATTGTTTTGAAGTCTTAGAAAACTTGTCCACTAATGTCGGCATATCCTGTGCGTTGTTTGCTACAATGACACTATCATCCGCAAACATTTCTCGCACTACCAATTGTCTGGTCATTGTCTTTGCCTTAAAGTGTGACACATTGAAGAGATCGTCAGTGTAGCGTATATACCTTCAGTTGCACCCTCTAAAGCTACCTCAAGCATTGCTGTTAAGTAGAGCGAGAAGAGGGTTGGCGCCAGTATACATCCTTGTTTAGCACCATTTCTTACTGGCAATTCTTTGGACTGCACGCTGCCGTGGGCAACGTATGCTTGCATACCAGTGTGGAGGGCTTTAATGTCATTGATGACATTTTTCTGTTATGCCGAACTTTCTGAGCACATGTCATAAGCCATCCCGAGACACCATTCAAGAAGGGAAGCCATAAGGAATGTGGAAACTACTATAGAGGTATATCCCTCCTATCAATCCCTGTTAAGATTCTTTCTCGTGTGCTGTTGAACAGGATTGATAAACATATTTCTCCAAATGCCCTGCCAGAGACCAAATGTGGCTTCCGTAGTGGCAGGGGAGCGATGGATACGATCTTTTGTCTGCGCCATATACAAGAGAAGTGCTTGGAACAGAACTGTACGCAATCTTTATGGATTTCACCAAAGACTTCAGACACGTTAGTACAATATCTTAGGCTGCATTTTGTTCTTGTTGTTCTGGGTCCTTCATGCGCCTCTCCTACATTTGAATGTCAGTTGTTTTTAATGAAGAGCATTTCTCACATCACGTGAAGTTGAATTTCTAAACCTATATGACGACATGCATATTGGGTTTGTCTTCATTTCTTTTTTTCGTTTGGAACAAGAGCAAAAGTGAAGATATATGAAATATTTATGTTAGACGGTTAACACCAAGAGTGTCTTTTCTCCAAAAACAACACGATTGAGCTGGTAGTTTGTACAGACTTTGAAGATGCAGAAATATGGCAAATTTGAGGTTTTCGACGAACATCCACTCATTTAGGAAGAAAATTAAACAAACATTTCAAACTTTTCATTTTGCTATATGTTAATAAGTTACAGTGGACATATAATGATTATGGTATAATTAAAACAAACACTCTTACAATGACCTTAATGTATCGTAATGTGATGGTCCAAAATCTCCCCTTGTCCATGTTTGTCCTTAGGCAAGGCACTTTTCTCCACGTGCCTTATCACTAACTGACCTACGTGTGTTGTTGTGCCGTAAAGTCACAAACCAAGCAAAACTAATTGAGTCTAAAATCTGAGAACAAAATGCAAGGAGCCTTAGCTGCCTGGTACAGAAAGTCATGTTTCAGGTGTGTATAATATGTGTGCGCATCATGAGATCCTTTCTGAACGACTCTGATACTTGTACTGCTCCTGGTGTTCTCTCGACAATATATTAGACGTCTACAGAATGCACCTTAAGCATCCATTAAATCACAGATTAAGAGTTTGATTCATCGTTGATAGGTGTGTAATGCCGAAATAGCTATTTGAATCGTAACAGGTGTATCTGAGGAACCGTTACTTATCTTAAGTTACAAAAACTTGATCTAGAACGTGATTAACTTTGCAGTTGTTTCCTATTCTTGACAGACAGCTGCAAGAATACACTGACAGTGATAGTATTTCAGTGGTGTCTTTCCAACTCGACTACGACCTGCCAAGGCAGTGACTCATTCAGTTGAAGACTACGATTCCATGTAAATTATACCGATTTCTATGAGGTGTGATCTAACAACTCCCAATCCACGCCCAAGATTGCAATGTTTTAAATATTTTTATTCTGTCTCTAGCAGCGTATGGTGAGATTTAATATTCGCTTTTCCGCTGAGTATGTTGAGATTTAATAGTCACTTTTCCGCTGGGTATGGTGAGGTTTAATAGTCACTTTTCCACCTGGTTTGGTGAGATTTAATAGTCGCTTTTCCGCCGAGTATGGTGAGATTTAATAGTCGCTTTTCCGCCGAGTATGGTGAGATTTAATAGTCACTTTTCTGTCAGGAGTGGGACAACGTCAATCGTATCAAAGTATCACGTTAAAGTTTTGAAAGTTACATACCGTCTGTAACCGCTTCTAAGACACTGCAAACTGCAGACCCAGATATGCCGTCGCATAATGCACCGAGAGATCTTGGTCTGTGCAGTTTGTAAGGAGTAATCAGTAAAACAAGCAGCATAGACCCTGATCTGCAAGCGCATTATGCTACAGCAGATTATAATCTTTGTTAGTTGCTGTTTGACTCGTCTTAGAAGCGAGAACAGACGGTATATTTGACAACAGTTTCTGCATTCACGTTTAACTTTGCAAGAACAGCACTTTAAGTCAAAAGGATATGCCGTTATTGCTTTGCCTGTCTGACAAGTGTAGTCAGAATTGTTTGTTGTAGCATGATTGAAAACGTTCAAGTTTAGCGATCACGTTTGTGAATGTTACATATCTTCTATATCAGTGAATGCATTCACATGAAAGTTCAAGATGATATTGGAGACGCAATGAATTTTAAGAGCTATATTAACACACATACAGAAGCAATGAATTTTAAGAGCTATACTAACACACATACAGACGCAATAAATTTTAAGAGCTATACTAACACACATACAGAAGCAATGAATTCTAAGAGCTATACTAACACACATACAGTTGCAATAAATTATAAGAGTTATATTAAAATGCATACAGACGAAATACATTTTCAGAAGTATACTTAAAATCATACAGACGCAATTAATTTTATGTAATATACTAATAAGGCGACAGATACAATTAATTTTAAGGACAAATAAATCGTTTTCCTACATAATGAAGTCTAGCCAAATGTTTTGTTAAAAAGATTTATTCACTATGAACGATAGAACGGTTACGTGGTCCTTAAGTGGCGTACTTTCATTAGAATTCTTTGTTTGTTTGTTTTTATTGTGTCAAGCGGTTTTATTGATCAATCACATCTCCGTTATGCTTCAATGTCTTATCATGATGGCCTGATCCCATCTAAGATGCCAAATGTTTCTAACGTCCGTGTAAAAATCTAAGATATAAAAATATGTGTGCGTGTTAAATCCCTTATTTGAAATTAAATCGAATCAAATTGTATGAAATTACGTTTTTGTTTTCAAATCGATCCATGGGAAGAATTTTTTTCTTTGTCTTGTCACAATTTCTGAGATATGAACATTGACTTACAAGGCACTTTTTGTGAGCTGACATAAAATGTTAATCTGTGTGGCTTTTCCTCATAGAGAGACTATAATTTGAAGAGGTGTAGACTAATGATATTTATTTTCATATATGCTTCGAATATGAAGAAACATTAGAAAAACTAACCTTTGATTCTTAGTCACATTTTGTGCTATCTTATCAGCTGGGCATGCGCATATCAGGATACAAAAAGTGTAAATACCATACGTGAACATTACTCAATTTTAAATTATTCTTTGGGACCGGAACCCATTCCCGAAGCAAATATTAGAGATTGTCCAAAAGCTGGAGAATGCGTCTAGGACATTTTACAATGTATGAATCTCTTTAAACAAGTTTTAATTATCAAATTGTACTTACTTCGATACTATTTAAAGCTGGCCAGCTTTCTTTAGTTGGGTGCAACGGATGCACATTCACATGCTAATGTTAGAAGTATTGAGAACGTAGCAACGAAAGTAAATTCATCAACTTTATCATTTTCCGCATATATTACTTTCTATTGTGGTAAGGCATTCGCTCGTGCTGTGTGCTTCGATTGCAATAAATGAAAAACAGCCAATTAGGATAGAGACGATGATAATCCTATTATATGGATTTTGAACAATTATACATAGTCCATAATGAATCAGAAATCATACTTATAAATTTAACTACAATCTAATACTTTTATAGGAGTCAATATGGAAAGACAATTTTGAACGTGTAAAACAAGTATAAAATACTTGACACCCTGTGAAATCATTTGTCGCAGTCTCGGTTTCTGATATTTGCAAGTATATTATGATAGTCTAAATGAGTCTCATGTTCGATTTATGTATTTAGATTTAGGTCTATGAAACGAAACTATTTCTCCTGGAAATGTTTAGAAATGTTTTATTGAATTGTGTTTCGTACATCACAATATGAGGGTTCAATATTTCGTTGTGAAGTTAGTTTAAGTAGCCTATTTTTTATATATAAAGTTGTGTAAATCTATGCAGTCTCTGTTCATCGCATTTTCTAAAATCTCACATGAGCAAAGTTAAGTTAGCAAAAGAAATACACTGTTCCCACAATGTTGTTAAACGGCTATGTTGTTTTCACGACTTAAACCATTTAATAGCATGCAAAATCAAGATACAGCACGTGTTACTTTGAAAACCGAAAGAACGTTTACTAAAACCTGCAATTCATCTTGTTTGTTATGTGCTCGCTCTGATCCCAGCTGCTAGAACTCAAATTACGACTGTCGGTATGGATTTAGAGCTACATTTTCCAGCATGATATTTTTTGTTTATATGCATAATTTTAAAAAAATGCACAAGTGCAACTTTTACCCTTACATGCTTGACATTCAACACCCACTGAAACATTGATGCACTTGTCGCATTACATTGTATTTTATGTCTTTCTCATTTCCTCTTCATCATCAAATGGTATTATATAACACAGATACAAAATATTTATTATATGTTAAATCAATTAGTTGTTTCTAACATAGACACTTGGTTGGATTATTTCATTGATTTGGAAACCATAAACAGCTGCAGTGGATTTTGATTCCGTCATTAAGTTGAATACTCTGCCTGGTACAAGCTTTGGTCTTTGGAGTATTTGTCAGTTACTGTCAGTTACTGTATTCTGTATTAGTTACACCAGTCTGTATAATGTTCAGACAAGTATATTTTGTATGGCGTGCTCTAAAAATAATTGAGAGACCTTCACTTACTATGTTGCTTTGTTATATATTTAGTTATAGTTGTTGTTGTTGCTACAGTTTGATTTTCGAACAACTACTTAAGGCATAGCAGAAGACAACAAGGGTTTCTGTTTTTTAAAAGTAGTTCTGAGTGCGTTGACACCTGGACCGTGATGACTGGTCTGAGACAAAAAAAGTAAGTAAAACAGCTGGATATCTCTGTGGTGTGGGTAAGAAAAGTATGTCAGTGTGTCTGAAATCCAAGCAGTATTATAAGGATTTTGCCATTTACTAGTATCTTTCTCAAAATAAATTCTAAATGATGATGTTACACATAAGTGCTCATTTGGGTCATTTTAACGCCCTACCACCCCCCTCCCCTTTTTCTTGTCGGTTTTTTATTCCACCCTCTTCCGAGTTATTCGCGGGGAAACCACCCCCAAATGACCGCGTTCGAATTCTAAACCAACTACGATAAAACATAATTCGATTTTGAGTTTCGTTGATGAGATTGTAGTCCTTAAGATAGCACTCGTGGTTGTGTTTGCAACAACACGCTATATGAAGGAATTGATTTAACGTATAACAGGAAGTGAATTCATCATCAGTGTGTTCGTCCCATAAAACATCGATGATTTTAATAATTAGATATAGTCTAACAAGCTTCACAAACTCGGGTTGCATCGAACCTTTACCACTTACTCTTTTACATCGAGTCCACTCCATAAATACCCACGCGGGTCATTCCCTTTGGAGGTAATGTAGTTTTGTGTCTACAGGTAGTTGAGAACCTACATATAGTTTTTTAACTGCTCAACATTGAGAACCTTAGATGCTAACAATATGGGATCGTTAAAGATAACCGGCCATGTTTTATGATTAAAGTTTCTATCTGGTGATTTCAGCTGTTATATGTACTCGGGTGGTTATTCTTTTGAAACAAGTGCGCGTGTCTCTCCAACTTCCTCCTTTAAGCCCTCTAACGGTACTTGAATTCTGCTAATTGTACTGGTGCACGCCTAATTTGACCCGGTTTATATTTGTTCCTATCTCTGCTGTGGTTTCTACTAATGTCTTTTGTGTCGACCTTGGAGGTTTTCTCTGGTTTTTGACAATGTATATATAATCTTTCTCGTTTAAAGTGTTACGTCCAAACCGGTTCGATATTATGTGAAAGTTCTGGCAAATCGATTGTGAGAAAATTATACGGTTCCTGAGTGCCTTCCTCATATATATGCCTGTTTTCAGGCCACGAAATATCTACAGCATACGAGATCCAGCGAATATTTGCAAGACCATACGTATCAATACCAACAACATGTTGCAGTTGTTCTGGATTACTTGAAGAGTTCGTACGTATCGTTGAGTCAGAAAAGTCACATCTGTGTTTTGTGTCGACCTCGGGAGAATATTCTCATTGGATTTATTGGTTTTTTAAGCATCACATCGTCGTACACAACAAGTCTTTTTGGAATTGAATCCAGATCATCAATAGCAAAGGCTTCGTTGGTCGTGGAAAAGAAATCATCGGTGGATTCTCAACAATGAATAAAGTGTTAACGTACAATCCTTGAGTAGATCATAACGTGGTTGATTGTCAGCCAACGGCTCAGTAACATTAGGCAAATCACCAGATGGATCTTTAAAGGAGATATGAAGGCTAAGGTTGGATATATATATAAATATATTGGTATAATGGCTTCAGAGGGACTTTGTCCAGAATATATTACAGTCTCAGCGCTTATCGGTAAGATGAAGATGCCTTTGAAAAATTAGCAAGTGTGGCAAAGGTCACATATGGGAGTGTACGAGCATGGTTGTCCAAACAATGTGTTTACCTATCCTCACCAAGAAAATGTTTCCATGGTTGGTGAAAATTCCGAATGAGGTTCTTTATTTTGATCTTTTATTTCTTCAACATAATCAAGTCATGGTCAACGAATCTGTCTACACATAGTCGTACGCATTTACCGTTGTAGATCTTACCGGCAAATACAAGGAGGCGGAGACGTTGCTGTTACAAGACTGATCAAGTACACTTAAACGTACTTAGACTCTCGGACCACTAACACAGCCACAATTGTTGCAAGTCCTTCCAGCTAAAAAAAATATCGCATTTGTTGCAGTACTATTAACAAAACAACTAATGTGGGTTCGTGTTGATATGTTAATATGTAACGTGACCAAGATGTCGCGGAACGATTTAACTGCGTACTTACATAACGATTATTCGGATATTAGGACTCGCAAGAAAAGTTAGAGGTCTCAGAATACCAGTACCGAGGGGAGGGAAGGGGACTATCCTCCATAAGCAATCACACGTATGGGTAGCATGGCTTATATTAGTCATACAAGCGCTAAATAATGAAATCACGCTCACAATTGGATTAAAATCTGCTAATGCGCTTCCTCAGAAAAACTGTGGCCGTTACTGATAAATTGATTTTACAACCATTGTTCTATATTTATATGCACCAGAGGAGTGAAAAGTCGACAGTGTCGGGCCACTGATCCGGTATGGTCTATCTGTGTTTTTACAATTTCAGACCGATTTGATTTTCAAGGACAGCGGACTGTTTACCATTTGACGCCTGCGGGCCAACAATGTGAGTCTCATCCATGGGAGGCAAAGCGTCCAAAAGTGAAGCATTTGTGCAATATGAATTGTAAGTCGTTCCTGGAAATAGAGAACTGCCACCAAAGTCTATTTTAATTAATGAATGCATCAATCTTTTGGTATTCAGTACGTATAAGTTGTAATTCCGACTTTGAATATCTATTGTTTAGTATCAAGCGATGACAAACTTAAGTTGTAATTCCGACTTTGAATATCTATTGTTTAGTATCAAGCGATGACAAACTCACCATGGTGCACCTGTATAAACTTATGCGATGTTTCCGCTACAAATTATATTTGATATGTGTGTAATTCACCTTGCTCACATGTATATTCCAAATGAATCTTATGCCGAAGATCCTTTCAACAGTTACACGTGTGACTCCTTTTGCTCTACTTTAGTTTGTGGAGGTGTATGATCTGACCACGATCGAATACATTTTAGTACGCAAGCCTTTATACATTCTTTATTGTTGTTACTAACATTGGCACAATACCACGGATTAATCAAGTTTGTATTAAAAATCACAAATGAGCAGTTTTTGGATAAGTCCAACACTGACGCGTCAACATGGATAGCTTTTATTTGCGTTTCCTTTTATTAATATGTAGTGCAATGAGTCCACAGACACATATCTCCAGGAGTTCAAATGACGAGTCAGTAATATGCATTCGACGTTTGTTTTGTGATCTCCTGAACAAGATCAACTCTAATTCGCTTTCGCTTTCGCAAATTCTCTGACATTTTTCTGAATTCGGATTAATTCATGAGCTTGAAAAAGTTTTTTCGAACTCATGTTATCATCTGTTCGCTTATTTTATTCATCTGAATAAAAGGAAACAACCATGCTCATTAAGAAAATCCACGTTCCCTGTAGACTTTACTTCAACACATTTCTAATCGCATATACAACTGCAGATTTTGTGAGTAGATTACATAGTTGTATTTTTCGGTCCCTAGTTTAGGGACAAGCTTGATGCATTGAGTAAACTTGCATCTGGATTAGTTCACAATTGCACGTCGATAAGGAGACAACGAATTACGGGGTACTAAAAGCGCTCTTCCGGTGCTACCTGGTAATCGTTATGGGTATGGTGAAATTATTCAGGGTAATCTAGATCATCTAGCTTTTCTAATGATATATTCAGAAACCGTAACGAATCGATTGAATGAAGTTGTCCAAGTCTAAAAGTCGTATCTCAAATAGCTTTGCTACTGGGTGTGTGTGTGTGTGTGTGTGTGTGTGTGTGTGTGTGTGTGTGTGTGAGTGTGTGTGTGTGTGTGTTTGAATGTGTATGGATAAGTCAATTACAAACCATCATCAGGCAGAAGCTACATTATTGCCTATTCATACAGATTTTGGGCGTCAAAGTACATGATGCAACTGTTTGGAATAGAAGGGTCACATCCGTGAACGTTTGGGTTGTTTGCGCGCGTGTATCGATTGCTTTAAAATTCCGCCACGAAGTGATCGCTCAATAAACAGATGCTAGTCACTTCATTTGAAACAACATCTGTCAAGATTTGTCCCAATCCTGCGTTGGTAATTTTTCCAACGTCTAGAGAATCCTTTCAAAGCCTTTGTCGTTTTGATCATTACTATCCTTAGTGTCCTTAAAATGTAAGATCAATGTAAAAGTGGGCAACCATGAATCCACGGTGCTGAGTTCTTAAGCCCATCTTCGTCTGATGACTTCAGATTAAGCAACATAGACAAATGCGAAAAAAAGAACAATATCTCTTTTAACTCCTGAGCTACTATAAACGCTGTAAGACTGATATGATTTAATAGAAGTTGTCTGGCGTCATTGCCCGATTGGTATGTGTGTGATATGATTGCCACGTAATTTTGTAAATCACCATAGCTCTTATGAAACTTAAACTCGGATTTGTAAAGTAGGTGCTTTTGCGTTATCCTCTGTATCAATTGTATGCGTAAATAGGCGAAGACGTTTGGGGGGGGGAGTGGTGACGAATACAGACAGCAGGCTAGGCGGCAATATCGGCTGCAATACGACGGCAGTCATACAATGCCTTCAGTGTCAGCTCATCACACTTATGAATATTGGAAAAACGTTCTCTAATTGCAAATTCCGTCAGTACATTTTGTTGTTGGTATGTTTGCTCAACCAGGATCGGATTACTATTACACTGATATTGACAGGTCTTTCCCACAGTTTTGGGCTATTTCTACAATATTGTCGGATATATCTACAACGGTTGCGTAGGTGAATCTCAGACACCTAAAGCTGTCTCCAAACATAGAAAACATAAACTGATAGTAAACTGTAATTTTGTATGATTTTTTTTTCTTCAGGCGCATTACAACACGGGGGACTACATCATCAGACAAGGTGCCAGAGGCGATACGTTCTACATAATTGCTAAGGGCAAGGTAAGAAAAATATGTCTATCATATGTATGCATCCAAATTAAAATCAGTGAGAAACACTAATTGATTCCAATTCCCCCCCCAAAAAAAAAAAAAAAAAATTGCCTCGTCCATAAAGGTCAGAAACATTTTCGTTTGTATGTCTGTTATTATTTTTGTTTATTTGTTAACGACCAAATATAAAAAGCGGGGAGAAAAGATTAGAACAAAATGAAAAGGAACTTTATTTTGTCAGAGACGGTTTGAGAATAATTTATATAATTTATATCCTCATAGTGGCGATAACATTACACTGAACTTCTGATGGAAGTTCCACTGATGCTCAACGTCTGAAGTGTTTTGGACATAATTTTAACCATCTAGTTGTAAAGCAAACTCACGTAAGGAATTGTTTCGGTTGATTTCCACCCCATTATTAGATATGCACGCACCAGCTTAGCACCCACCCACCCCTTCAGTAAACAAATTAATCACAATCATAATCACGTTTGAAAAGAATGGAAAGATGGGGGAACAGGTCATTATTCATTGTAGACCAAAATTAAATGATAGGATTTTTGGGTGCAGGCTGTCTTACATAACTAGATTGCAATCTTGCCAATGCACGAAATTCACGTTTGAATATAGAAATTAGCAAATAAAGAAGCAAATTCCTAATTGGTTTACAAATATTATGGTTGCAGGATATTACACTATGAATGCTGTTGGATTTTGCCGTTATGTGATGATGCTGGCCTCATACCAGTGTTCACTATATCACACCGCGCAAGGAATATGTTAAGAACAAAAATCTTATGATATTTTGTTTGAAAATATTCATTATTATAACAAATTATACATTGTGAAGAATTAAGATTCACTATGTTAAATTATTGTAACATTTTGGAACTTCTTTTATTGATGTAGTAATACAGCATATTTCTCTATCTTAATAATTGTACTGCCACACACTGAAGGGAAATTAAAATATGAAAGCGGACGTTTTTACCTTTAAAAAAAAATTCAAACTAAAATTTTAAAAATCTATATTGGAGAAGATATAAGAAAATATTAAACATCTGAAGTGAAAACATTTTGCACTGTCACTCATGGCTTCGCGGCTCTAACAATTTGTTTCCAATTCACTGGTAACATATTTCCTTATAGCTAATCTACCAACAATGATATCCTGCATTCATTTACCGACTTGTTGCATCATATATTACTGAGAACCTTTCCTGTCTGAGCTAATTAATCCTTAAATTAGTCTATAACCATTAAACATAACCCCTAGTTGTCGTCTTAACATCAATATAGATCAGTATGACGTGTTCTTATGAGTGAGAGTGAAGAAAGGACAGGCTGGTTCTATAATATTACGTGGTGAAAGAGACTGACGCCAATGATTCCTCAGAGCGAGAATCCCTCAATGTGAAGAAGCCGCAAAAGAATGTCGTTTGGCCAGATACATCTCGTAACCTAAAGCTACGAATAAATTGGGCCTTGGCAGCAGGTTCAGTACTGAAGGTAGTTGGAAAAGAGGAACCCGATTTTACCTTCCATTAATTTTCGTATGCGATCGTAAATACTTATCAGGCTTTATTATTAATTATACTGGTTATAGATCAGATGAGCTTGTAGGGATGGATTGCTATATGTTGCAGGTCGTCCGTCTGTCCGCTCCTAATCTATTTGGATAATGACATTGAAACCTTACACAAATTAACCATGGTATATTTGGTCATAAATGAAAAGGTGCAAATCTTACGTTCACTATGGCCGCCCAGCGGCCATCTTGCAAATCTTGTCATCGTTCTTTTCCCTGCATGAACGGTCATATCAGCATGGGATTTTCACTGAAAGACTTCTTATGATGTCTTGTCGGCTTTACATGAAAATTGTACAAATCTCAAGTCCAATATCGTCGCCACAGCTGCAGTCTTCAAAATCTTGTTATGGTTACATGGATGGCTATATCAACATAGGGTATTCACTACAAGACTACGATGTATTGCCGGTACTAAATTAAAATGGCGACGACAAGATGTGCAATATGGCCATAATGATAGCGACGATCTTTTAATAATATCGCTATTCCTGAATTAAAGGTCACAACATGGGATTTCCAGTGTGACCACCATTGCAGCATTCTTTAAAATCTTTTTTATGACCACTCTACTTTAACAGAAGGTTGTATTTATATGGGGTTTCATTACAAGACTTCTTAAGAGTTTCAGTTGTCTTTTATGAAAATGGTATTGATTTGACATCCAATATGGCGATTATATAGCGGTCATCTTGATAATCTAATTACCGCTACTCATTCTGAATGGATGGTCGTGTCTACATGACGTTTTCGCTAAAAGACATCTTATATCAAGTTGGTCTTGAATGAAATTAGTGCCAATTTGACTGACAAGCATCTTGAAAGTTTTGTCATTGCATGGAAAGTCGAATCTTTCAAATACTGTTATCTCTACTCCTCCCAAATGGAAGACTATATTATGATACCTAGTTGATCCAGAATGAAAATAACGCCAATCTGCATCCATTAAGACTGTCATTACATCTGTTTTAAAAATCTTATTGTCACTACTCTCACGAATGAACATTCATTATGACATTTTTTCACCAAAACACCGATTTCTTATTTGTTCTTGATGAAAATGGCGCCAAACAGCCAGCATGTGCAGCACAGCAGACAGTTTGTAAATTTTATAGCTGAAGAATATCAGAGATGCTTCAACGCTCGACATATGCCGGGAAGAAATGATCCCATCTTGAATTCCCTGAAATTATTTTCGCATAGTACAGCGAGAGTCCCTTCGAGTGTCTCTTGAAGTGACACATTTATATTATAACCAATAGTTGTTCTTTATGGTCGATTTTAGAACTCTGTTGCCGTATAAACGTTTGGACACCAACTTGCATTTTTTTGAGGACTTGAAGCCTCGGCAGCCATATTTTGAGCTTCCCACCTCAGACATGCGCTTTAGATCGCATGGTCACGAACGCTTACTCTACTACAAGACAACACGTGCGCTCTTATTGTTGTCGCACGTGCGGTACATATTTTTTATACTCGTTTATTTCATATAGAATACTGGAACGGTTTACTATAAAATCACAAGGTTTCTTTGTTTCTTTAACTGGATTAGTTATTTATTCCATATGTCGTTTTTGAAAAGCTGTTTACAATGTAAGTGAATCATAACACCCTCAGAAGTCAATCGAGACTCGAACACGTCTGCCCTTTGGCATGTGTACGGTTTAATTTGCTGTGGACCAAGTATATGTAGACCAAGGTATTGCTTCAACTCAGCATTCACCTTGCATTCTATATTCTGCTTTGTGTTTGTCTATTACAGGTAAAAGTAACGAAACGAAACTCAAAAGGGACAGAGGAACAAGTAATACGCCATCTACAGAAAGGAGAATTCTTTGGCGAAAGAGCATTGCAAGGGTATACATACATATAGGTGGCACTCGCCAGTTATTATGTACTTTTGAGAGAGTGATGTATGTTAGGTGAAGTTGTTTGCTTTTTATACATGCACAGTGGAGACAACAATGGCATACCTATATGCTACTTTCATGTAATGTGGTTGAAATTTCTTTGGATATTGTACTTTTGGAAATTTTAAATGATCCTAGGACACTGCTAACTAAAATGACTGCTCCCTTGTGCTCCAAAAATCAACCTGAATTTGTCTAAAGTACACTATTCTTGGCAGCTATTAAAATATGGAAAAATGAATTTTGCCAAACTAGACAACACCAGCTTCTAAAAGTGCAATGAATGAATTACCAAATACATAAAATGTAAAAAAAGTTATCGGCTCTACTTTTTACAATTTACCTCTGAAGTTCGAGAAGTGAAAACGAGCAAGTAGGGCTAGCCCTTTTTTGAAAGGTGCACATCTGGAATAAAGCCAAGCTGTATACTCTCTAACCCATATTACACCCATCAATCATACATCAAAATAAAGGGAATTAAAGGTTCTTTGAACAATACCTAAGATATACAAAGTCTCTTAAATAGCCAGTAAAACTAGTAAGGAAAGCCGGGGAAATTCTTTTTCTTTAAAATTCTAACCTTATGCTAACTACGAAACTGTAGAGCTCCACCATATACATTCATATGTATGTACGTTCACACAGAGAGAGAGAGAGAGAGAGAGAGAGAGAGAGAGAGAGAGAGAGAGAGAGAGAGAGAGAGAGAGAGAGATTATTATATACGTATTAATTTGTCATGTATGCAAAGGGCCGCAGTGGTTAGTGGGTGCAGTTCGAATCCTGTTATCGAATCAGTCCTTGTCGACTATAGTGTCCCTCTCATTTGTTTCGGCACGTTATAAAAACTTTCATATATATTTGGGTCGAAAACACTAAATATAACCAAGACTCATAGAAAATTTGTGGGCTGTACTAAATTCAGCAATGTTTGTTCCATACACGTCGTCACACTGTGTATCTGGAGCTTATGGCAGGCATGTGAGATCTAAGTAAGGCCCAAGCTCCCGATCTTTTGCAACATGGAAACATACGAAGAACAAACAGTGCATATGTATTCATAGGTTTAAACGTCTTTGCAACATGGAAACGTTACAAAGACGAAATAATACGGTACCCAAAGGCCAGAAAAGATACAGAGACCCAACAATACCGTACCCAAAGACCACAAAAGGTACAAAGACAAATAATACTGTACCCAAGACCAAAAAAGGTACAAAGACAAAACAATACGGTACACAAAGACTAGAAAAGGTACAAAGACAAAACAGAACGATAATCAAACTATTAGGAACGATATGCAAAGGGTACAACATGGTACAAAAATAAAGGAATGGTCGTGAAATGGTAAGAAAGAGTCAGAAACGGTTTCAATGGTGTGCAAAAGAGGTCATTATGTAGGCACAGCAGGTGCAAACAATTTATTCCTTCAGCTAAACATAAGATATTGTTTATGTTGTTTTTAAGACTGCTAAATATTTAAGAATAGTCCATTACTCGTCAGAAGTATATTAAATTTTCCCATCGGTGTATTTAAAACAGCATTTTGTGCCAACTTTTAATATTACATTTGTTATACATATTAATTTATCTCGGTGCTAATATGTTTATGCGAAAATGATGTTTCTTTGAAAACTAAATCAACTTTGTACGCTTAATTATCTAATTTTGAACTTGATGTAACCGAATAGAATAATTGTACATGCTGTGAAGTTACAGCGCTGTTTTGAATCGATACAGTGGTTACGCCCGAAACCATTTTCTTTAATAATTGGAGACAAAAGTGCATATAATAATGAAGTCTACCGCAAAGTATCATTATTCCCAAAACTTTTCTCCGTTATCTCTACCACTCCACCCCCATTTGATACTTACATGCATGATGTCTAAACCACCAGCTACTCTGCTCGGAAGGAACCACCAGCTACTCTGCTCGAAAGGAACCACCAGCTACTCTGCTCGAAAGGAACCACCATCTACTCTGCTCGGAAGGAACCACCAGCTACTCTGCTCGGAAGGAACCACCAGCTACTCTGCTCGAAAGGAACCACCAGCTACTCTGCTCGGAAGGAACCACCAGCTACTCTGCTCGAAAGGAACCACCAGCTACTCTGCTCGAAAGGAACCACCAGACAAAGTCTTAAGTTTGAAGTCTCCAATATAACTTCCACGTTTTCTTTTAGAAAGTGTTTAGCAATGAATATTTTTCTCTCTGTCGACATATCTATATGTCTGTCAATATGTACGTCTGTATATATATATATACATATATATATACATATATATATATATATATATATATATATATATATATATATATATATATATATATATATATATATATATATATATATGTATATATATATATATATATATGACATTTATTACACTATTTAGGGAGGATATTCGGACAGCCAACATCATTGCGGCCGATCCAGCTGGTGTAGACTGCCTTGTACTGGACAGAGAGTAAGTATTTTTTAGGGCAATTTTATAGAGAAAACCAGGTTTTCTAGTGCATATCAATATCATTTGCACATTGTAAAATAGACCAGATTGTAGTTTTGTAATATGGATTAGTGAAGCAATAGTCTAGGTCATTCCAAATGGAGATAGTTTAACTAGTGTATAAGCCATAATCTCCATTTCTTGTTTAATAAGAATTGGAAGTATCACTTATCTAGTTATTTTTTTTTTTCTACAGCGTCAATATTTGACTCGAATAGTTTTGATACAACTACAGTACTCGTATTTTGTTTTATTCATTGTGGTTATTAATTCAAATACTTTTTTTAATTCGTGTATAACCCGTGACCATCTTTGCACATCGTAACAGTTGATATGACAAAATCCGCACATGCACGCGTGAATAAGTGGTATAATAGATCGTGACCAGCTGCGCACATCGTACATTGCTTATTGCGCCTGAACGTAAGCGATGTGGCATGAAGTTATAACTCACAGTAGTATTGAAAATTGCTGAATAGGTCACAAAAGTAGCATATAGGATACTCGGGGATAAAATGAAAAACTAGGTATAAAAATGTGATAGTTTTCTCAGAAAGATAGAAAAATACAAAATCAATGAAAAGTCTACAATTGTGCGCAACCCTCTTTTTCTTTCATAAACTACTAGCATTATGTGTGCATAATTGGGAAGCTTCCAGTAGTATCACATTATGAGTAAACAACGTCGATCCTAATTTACTTCGTATCATGCAACATTACTCATAATACATAAAAAAAATTGCGAACAGCGAACATCCTGAACTATTAACACTACTGCGTTTGATAATGGTGCGCTTTATATACTCCAGTTGTGATAGTTCGTCTAAAACATGCCAAACGATTTTGATCTTTACGTTTCAGCACTTATTTTTTTAAATCTCCTCGATTAATGCGAAATTAAATTACTTAATGTAACTCTTTTTTGGACCAATAAAAACAGATCGCAACAGATTGATTGTCTATTTGTGTATATTTTAGTACGTATCATTCCACGGCGAAGATTGATAATTGTAGCATTTACTTAAAATTATTGCTTGAATATAACGGTGGTTTAAAATAATCTTGCAGTAGTTTCACATTTAGTATTTGTACTTGATTTTATATGTAATAATGCTGTGCTGCCATGTACTTCAAGAAGCACAAGGGAAACATTCAATTTATGACCAGATATAAAAGTGAAGATGCAAAATTTAACGACTTTTTAAAACTGCTTTTGGTATCTACCATCGCGACATTATTATTTAATATAGCTAGCATAAAATGTTTGATATAGCTACGATACAGCTTTATGAACAATATTAGTTAAAGAGTTGCAAGGGTAGGCCCACGTATATAGACGAACTAGGCGGTCGCCTAGAACTCCACTCTTAGATGCACGTTATATTTTTTCTGGGGGTCGAGGTAGAGTCATAGTTCACTTCGAGCGCCAAAATCCCTTGATGTTATTACATATTATATTTAATTTATTCGATCAAGGAAATTTCAGACTGTATACATTAAAGTATTTCCTTTTTTAAATACTACTTCCATTACATTTTTTAAGAATGTTTTTAATTGTCGACTGATATGGATTGTGCATTGTATATGTACTTTTATCATAGAATTTGGGTTCATAAATCCAAGTCCGATTTTTTCCCCCCATTTTTAACGTGTATAATAGTATCACATATCGTCACAGATGTCGTTTGTATGTCATTTAAAGCGAATGCATAATGTAAGCGGCACCCGAATTTACTTCAAAGTTATTTCACTTTACTCTCTTTAAGTTTTGTTGAATAAATGTCATTTCCAGTAATGGTATAAATATAAGCTTGCATATGTTCCCATTTCAAAAGAAATTTGTGAAATTTACTAAAACTATGATTAGGTTATAATCTACAGTTCCTATTATCTCGGATAGAAACGATTAGATAATTTCATTAACCCTTTCCTATGACCTTCCGCTAGATACATCGTTATTCAAAGTGTCATAAGGTTAACAATGAACATAACAAACATACCTGATCCTTCAAAGTTGTGATTTTGCATTTTCTTACCGACACCGTAGTATTGGGGTTTTATTACAACAGCTATCGTGTGCAACATGTCGTAGGCTACCATTTACTCTTTGTGTTGTTCTTCTTTTTTCATATCGTTACCCAGAGCCAATATTGCAGTGCACTACCAATTACACATTCGAAATGGCTTAGTGCGATATTTCAGAACTCAAAAAAGCACTGTTGAAATAACATATAATACAACTTTTAATAGTTATGACATATCGGCCTAACAAGTATTAAAACGGATGTTCGTAAATGGTATATTTGTAATTAAATAACTGTGCAATGTCCATTTGTAGAACAGTTACATGTCTCCTTATTTTCTATAATTAGTTCCAATTAGGCGCCCCAAAATAGGTATCTTTCCTATTGCACTGGTTTTAAAATTTGGTTGAGAGAGAGAGAGAGAGAGAGAGAGAGAGAGAGAGAGAGAGAGAGAGAGAGAGAGAGAGAGAGAGAGAGAGAGAGAGAGAGAGAGAGGGAGGACCAGTCAAACAGTGACGGTCTAACGATTGGAAACCTTTTTTTGTCCTTATTGAAAATTTTGAAAGAACTTGAACGATAAAATTGTCGTGATTAGATTTATATAACATAGATATTGAAATATACGGTGCTTAATTTTAGTAACGGACGTCTTTGATTTTATAAAGTCTGAAGTTTAAACATATTTTAAGTCTGTTGTACATCGATTGCACAACAAGATCTGCTCATTCTTGAGGATTCAGATGTTTGTGTCTTGTGGTTTGTCATAATGTGTTAAATATTATCAGGTAGCCTCATTTTGAAAGGTTAACAATGAGGATTTAGCGTCATTTTGAAATGGTAATTATGAGGAGGTAGCATCATTGTTAAATAGTAATTATGAGGGAGGAGGCAGCGAAGAAAGAAAGAAAGAAAGAAAGAAAGAAAGAAAGAAAGAAAGAAAGAAAGAAAGAAAGAAAGAAAGAATATCTTAAACTACGATCTTAATCAATAAATACGAAAAGGCATCCAGCAGTGTTGGCAAGATAATGTATTATCAATTATCTATCACCTTCATAAATAGAGGACCTTCCATGATTTGTTTTTAAAACTGAAAATTATGAAACGACTTGAATAATTGTTATCAATTGCAGCAAAATGAAATGCATTTCATACATTTTGTTATAAATGAACATAAAATACTTATTTTATTTGATTTAACCGGAAATGAGTGAAGTGAAATGACATTCTGCATATTCCTCAAAGTGTTTTGCCGCTCTTTGCATGTTGAATGACGGGAATACCACTACAAGTTGAAATATGTTAGAAACATATAGAAACGAATTCTCGATTTAACATTGATTTTTATAGTTGCCAAGAGTAACGCATAAAATCGTAAATGTAACACTTAAACAATCATATCTAGCATTGTCCAGCTATAGTCTCAGCCTATTCAGACAGGATTTGCAAAAAGAATGTGATATATCAGTCCCAGGAAAAACGGAAAGATAAGCCCTCGTACGCCCTCACCCCACTGAGTAGGTATGGACATCGTCGTAATTTTGACGTCATAATGTAAATGTCCTAACAAAAAGACACAAAGCTTATATACGGTTTTAAAAATGGTCCTTAAAAAATCCTAACTTATATATAAATTTTACTTTTTTAGGCTAAAAAGGCGAATCGACATGCTTTGGTTTCATTATTAATTGTAATTAGTCATTGGGAACATTCTCATCCCTTTACAATCCTAGTCAAATGAAAAAAGTAGAATCGATCCGAGTGACCAAGGTTAACTGTCATTGCAAATAAATCTATCTTTCTTCAAATATTAATCGCAAAAAAAACACATCTGAAGTCTGAAAACGAGACTAACGTCATGGTTAAATGGTTTCTGTGGATAGTGACATTATTTACTTCGTCATCTGGCGAAATGTTGGATTATTTTAAAATATATTTCGAATGTTTTCTTCGTTAGACCTTTTACTTGGATGGCATCAAGTCAAATTAGTAACGCCATGAGGTCTTATTTGTGCATATTGCTAATAGAAAAATAATATGAATTTATTAACCCTCAAAACAATACACTATGCAGTAAAATAAATTTTGAATGTCTTTACAGGTCTTATTTGCAGCTTATAAGTAACCTTGACGACCTGAAGCGAGTCTACGAAGATGAGACAGACTCAAAAGGGTACATGTTTCTTAACAAATATATCCGTTTTCATTTTGAGAATAAAATTGTAAAGTAGTGAATAAAAACTAACTAAATACTACATCAACGACATCTAAAGTTACACAGAGCAGCTACGTTACATTCGCATCTGAACAATTTTGTTGTTTTTCCTTGGCCTGTTCACAAATTTCGGGACATGCATTTCTCTGGCACACAGATAATGGTGTGAATTGATTCTTTGGATGTAAAGATATGCATATAGTTATTTTATTTAGAGCTGCATGGCATAAAAAGAGACTTCAGCTCATTGGAGTGTTTTACCTACTGTACACAATAAAATAGCAATTAACTTGGACATACATGCATGCATGCATGCATGCATGCATACATACATACATACATACATACATACATACATACATACATACATACATACATACATACATACATACATACATACATACCACTTCTGTGGCCTCGGGTGCGGGAGGTCACAGGTTTGAAGCGAAACCGAGTCTTACCATAAGACTTATTAAGAATGATACTAACAGCTGAGTGCCCAGCATTAAGAAGTTAGTGTTACGACTGGTTGGCCTAGTTTCAGGATAATGTGGCATAATTTTTTATATCAGGGTCATTTTTAAAAGATGTCATCGATATAAATATTTGGTCTCAGTTTTAACAAGGAAAAACATCATTCACAATGTCATTAAAAGAACAAAATCGAAAACAGAAACAAAAAAAAAATTAAGCGGGTCATGAAGCAATATATCTAAAATGCACGGGAACAAATCACTTTCACAGATGACGCAAAATATGCTTTTTTACGCGATATCTCAAATAGAAAATATCACAGCTTCATTTATCGCAGTTTTATCGTCTGTTTCTTTCTAGTATTGACGCAGAATTTGCCAAACTGAAACTAGGAGATTTAAATATCGTTGCAACGCTTGGTGTTGGAGGATTCGGCAGGGTGGAGCTGGTAAGTAATCATGCATTGAAACATTTTGTACCTATACTGTTGTATTGGAAATTAATGTACAACTTTTTTCATTTACTATCTCAAGAGGAATGGATAGCACTGCGATACAGTCCAGACCAACTGTGCATCTTTTACAATTTGTGTGACTTGATACCTAATGACTGATGCTTTACATTGTAGAAGGATTATATAACCAAATATATTTACATTTAAGAATTTTCATCAGTCTCTACAGCATCAATAGTCTGACAAAAATTGGAATTCAGACTGGTTCTTTTTTATTGTTACTTTAAATAAACTTCCTTACCAAATTGGCAGAATTAACAATGAGTTGAGCAACTTTCATTGATCCATTTATTAAGTAAATTGCAGGTTGAATGATAAATCTGATTCCAAACAGCTTTTCATCCTTTAATTCTCAGATATAAACTTGAAAGAGCACCGTGCATGTTTATCTATCTTGAATCCTTAAACAAAGACATTTCTTCGTCAGCATCAGCACTTGATAAGTAAGGAAACTATTTTCAGAAAATATCACAAATCTTTTAGGATAAATTTATTCTATATTGGATAAAATAGAGGAGGAATTCATGACAATTCCCTTTTTCTGAATCAGTCAATAAACCACATGGAATCATACGGTACAAAGTCAGGGGCGAAATTTTATTTTATTTGCTTCATTACAGAGTAAACGGCAAAACCACATGGTAGCTACCGCCTGGGTTAATAATAATAATAATAATAATAATAATAATAATAATAATAATAATAATAATAATAATAATAATAATAATGACGATGATGATGATAACATCTCACTGTAATCACAACTGAAAAACTGTATTAATTGAATCTACGTATTAATCACCACAATACCGCATTGGTGCTGAATTTATATATAATCAAGCATCTCCGTCTGTACTTTATCTAGATTTATCGCTTGATACTACAGTTGTTGCAATACATTAGAGCCATATTTCACCATGTGATCTACCGATATGGTGGTATGAGTTATCACAGTGTACGGTTCCTTTATCAACATTCTATTGCAATTCACCAGAACTCTTATGTCAACGTACTTGTGAAATTGAAGTAAATACCTTCTGTTATCTCAAATTTTGTGATTGCCAGTCATGCCATAATATAACAGTTAAAGTTTCGTTTGTAGTATGCAAAGTTTGTACTCTACGGATGCATCTTTTATAGTATGCAAAGTTTGTACTCGACAGAGGCATAGTTTGTGGTATGCAAAAGCTTGTACTCGACAGAGGCATAGTTTATAGTGTGCAAAGTTTGTACTCTACAGAGGTATCGTTTGTGGTATGCAAAGTTTGTACTCGTCATGGGCATCGTTTATAGTATGCATTGTTTATACTTGGCAAACGCATCATTTGTTTATAGGATCACCTTAAAGCATTTGATTTACCTTTGCGTGCTCATTCAGATTAAGTTTATGAAACGATTTGCACAATTTATTTATATTTCTGTGAGCACTGACTATCAGAAGATTGCAATTAATAATTAAGTTTTATTTATATTATTTGTAATGAGCAGAAATGTGAAATTATATTCACCGCGTGAATATAATGATTTTTTTCAATCCAACCCGCTGTCGTGATATGACTTTAAAAAATATATTCGGATGCCTCCATCGTTAGGCCTTGCCTTTCTAGGTCATTACATATATACAGGATCTCAAATCAGTAGGAACGTCTTCGAGCTTTTATATCCCATCCTAGAAAGAAGAAAAAAATATCGGATGTAAATACTGGCCATTTTGAATTGCCCTCCAGCTCGTGGTTGTTATTACGTCATAATGAATTCAAAACGTCACAATGAATACATGACGCACCATTACTAACATTAACGTAAAAATAGTTGCAGACGAATAAAACCGACTTCAATTTTGTTTTACAAAGTTGCAGAAAAAACATTAAAAATTAAATGTGCAGGTATGTTGTTAATTGTTGAAACGTCGATTTAGTGTTATTTTCAAGACCTATCATGTTATAAGACATTTCTTCGTACACCTAGCCCGAATTTCATCCGCTAAAACTAAGCCAGTTTGGAAAGTATGACTACGATAAACCGAGTCTCTTTTAGAGAGTTTAAGTAATTCTGCTCGCATCGTTAAGAGATGAGACGTTGAGAATGGATCTCAAATGAGTAAAATATCCACCTTTTACAAGTCTTTTTAGCAGTCACTTGATAACAGAAATATATTGAAATGTTACATTTGCATTAAATCACCTTATGTAGCTACGACATGTATACTGTAAGTTGAAAATTCAGTCACAAAGCCGCTGTAAGAAAACTTGGGCAGATTAGTGATCTTAAGACAGTAACAACTCAGTGCCCTGCGTCATTTACACATCTAAGTAGACGAGGGGAGCGCAAAAGGGAGGCTGACAACAGTGTGTACTTACAACAATTGTTTGACTGTGTTGATAGATGTAAACGAACACTATAGTAATCACAAAGCCAGAAACAAATGTATATTGATTACTCTTTGATAAACTACAGGAGTCTGCGGATTTATCAATAAAGCACGACGAAATTTCTGATAAAATGAAATCACCTTAACGATATTATTAAATAAGACAAGGAATGCAAGCGTGACCACAACCCTCCGCTCGATTCGAATTTTCTCACACGTCTTGTATCCCTTCAGAATAGCACGAAGACTGAAAAACTACATAAATCCATTCAGAAAACAGTAACGTACCTTCGCATCACTCTCGGACGACCATCGCATGAATCTAATCCGGCGAATTAACGTTTATTTTCACCATTACGGTCACAAACCCTGGAAAAGTAAACCATTTGAGGAAGTAGCCAATTTCTACTAGTTTCTGCTCTGCAGTAAATGGCCATAGAACACAATTAATTTTACTATATAGTCTCTACATTTGTTTCTCAGTACTGAACTTTCCACTGTGTGACAATCAATACAAATCATATGTTTATCTAAAATACTTTCAAAGATGACTTTACGGTGAAGTTCTTGTCAAGGGTTGACCTGCACTTTTTGAGAGGCTGAATTATAAAACAAAACACCATGCAACGGAACACAGAATTCACTTCCGAATCATCACCATGACCTTATTACTCAATGTGCACTGTCGCCGAAATACACAGACAACCACACCATAAGCTCACATTCTAAAGAATAAACAATTGCCTTTAAATCCTTACCAAGAATGCCAAAATCTAACTCTTGTATCACCACCAAAGGAAGACAAGAACAAGTGATCTAAAAATAGACTGGGACTACATTCGTGGGTACTGAACCGGATTTTATTGTGTACTGAGTTAATGAACCGGATTTTATTAATTGTGTACTGGGTACTAAACCGTATTTTATTAATTTTGTACTGGGTACTGAATCGGATTTTATTAATTGTGTACTGGATACTGAACCGGATTTTATTAATTGTGTACTGATGCCTGAAAATATGTATTAGGGTCTAATAATCGTTCTGAACACAGTGCAGAATCTGTTTGTTTTTTTTTAATACTATGGAAATTTAATATGCGGACTGCGAAATTAATAGTAATATAATAATGTAAATAATATTTTCATGATGCATTCATTATTGTGAGCAAATTCAACTAATTGACGCAATCTGCATTATTTGACAGCAATATTTAATGTTTGTGTGTGTGTCTTTTCATTCATTACTGACTCACCATATTTATAGAAATTATTTGACAGCAATATTTAATGTGTGTGTGTCTTTTCATTCATTACTGAGTCACCATATTTATAGAATTTATTTGACAGCAATATTGAATGTGTGTGTGTGTGTCTTTTCATTCATTACTGAATCACAATATTTATAGAACTTATTTGACAGCAATATTTAATGTGTGTGTGTGTATGTGTGTGTGTGTGTGTGTGTTAGATTCTAATAGCTGTAAAGCTTGTTTGGGCTAATGTTGAGAACCTGTGGCACAATTATATGAAAATAAGTTCCACTAAATGTACAATTATTCCAAAATGTTTCTTTGCTTTACTGCACATTGTTGCTAAAAAAAATGCCATCAAACTGACAAGTGTTTTTTAGTACACAATTACAACACAGGAAAGCTTTGTGTATGTACTTAAAATGAATTGTTATACTACATCAGATTGCCCTCAAAATTGGACCATTATGCAGAATGAGTTCACTTGTGTAAACTGGGGCGGGGAGGCATGCAACAGTGTTGGTTGGCACAATTACTCAAATATGATGATGGGAGTACATGTTTTACTTCTACAAAGTTGTGCTTTAATCATTGTTACACTATTTACAGTAGGTTTGGATTTTTTATACTGAATTTAATATTAGCAGAATAATATCACAAACATTTCATGATTATCTTGTTAACAAAATATAAGACAAATTTATAATTTTTTTTCAAGTTTTAACAGGGTAATTTGTGACAGTTTCCACATGGGGTGTTTGGTCAAAGTTGGGGTTAATGTTTCAAGTGTTTATTGGTAGAAAAATTATAATAGTTTGTATTACAATTTTTCTTTTAACTTCATTTAATAAGTTTAGAAATATAAAATCAGGTGCTTGGCACTTTATTTCATATTTGAACACCACAAATGTTTCTTATATTACTGTTAATGATCTGATTCAATCACAGTGGCTAAGTCTCTTCCCCAGCCCTAGACCATCATGTAATAAACCTAAAATAGTTTGATCGTCTGCATGATGTTTTAGATATATGCATATATTTTAGTCATGCACAATTCTTCTACAGTATATGAATCATGATAAATATGAAAACAGTAAATATGCCTTTCATAAATGAAAAATAGTGGAAATATTTGTAGACTCATTTTATTATTTATAAAAAAGCCATTTTGTAGCTGTTGATAAATGTATTCCTGTTGAATTTGATTGTTTAGATTGTTTAAATCCTATATACCAGGAATGAACTGGAAAGTGTGTTGTCCCTTTCAATCAGGGTATAATAAGACTGGTCATATGGTATGTACAAAATTCTTTATATGATACCTGGCACTTTCAATAAACATCTGCCTGTTTTGAAGAAAGTTTGTTTTAAGTGATTTCAAAATAAATTTCAGGTCCAGATCAACAATGACAGCATTCGAACATTCGCCTTGAAGATACTTAAGAAACACCATATAGTGGAAACCAGGCAACAGGAACACATAATGAATGAGAAGAAAATAATGTCCGAATCAAGATCGGATTTCATTGTTAGGTACAGACAGCTTTCTTAAACTAAACACATTCTTTTTTATTGACCCATCAATTTTGTAACCTAAATCAAACATGCCCTTCGCTGCTGTTGTTTAAGTACATGATACTAAAAGCCCACTCTTAATGTACTTTTCCCCATTTCATTGGAGCAGAGCCATGTGTTTTATACCTGTAAATGTTTGTTGACTCTAATGCAAGATATATGTACTAAATCAGATCATCATATAAATATTATGAAAAAACATAAAAGATTAAGTATATTCTTTATGTAAATAAGTAACAGAGTTTAATGAAAACAATACTGGTACACAAAGAAATTCTCAAAGATAAAATGTTGATGAAGTTTTCAGTATGTATAGGGATTGCACGAAATCACAAAGTTTCAATCTGAAATCTGATAATGTTCAACCTTTCTTTTTTAAGGTAATAATGATAAGGTAACACAAACAATTCAACTTCTCTAATTGCTATCTCATGCTGGTATGATCTCTTGATAAATCATGTCATGCTTCTTATTCAGTACAATGTAGATCAAATAAGATAACAGAAATAAAATATATTTGATTTTTTTTCAGGCTATATAGAACATTTAAGGATAGAAAATATCTGTATATGCTTCTCGAATCCTGCTTGGGAGGTGAACTCTGGACAGTACTTCGTGACAAGTAAGTTTAACACCCTGCTATACATTACAAGCTACATTTACTCTGTCATTTTCATTTGACTTTAATGTGCTCCAGAAACTCTTGCATGTTAAATACATTGGAATTATCCATCAAAAAGGATTGCATTAAAATGGGTGTTTTTTAATAAAAGGACACTGTTTGGTCCAGGTAATATTTTACTCTTTCACATGCATACAAATGGAAAAGTTTGATTCATTTTTCAGGAGAAAACTTAAGCATTTTACAAAATTTGTTGGAATGGATACTTATTGTACAGGACAAAAGAAAGCCTAATAGAGTAAATGAGGGTAAGACAAAGATGTTTAATTTGCCTTAATTTAGAATACTCGGGACATTTCTTAACAGACATTTCAATTGGGAACCAAGATGATTTTTCAATACGGTGCGAGTCAAATCTTTATTTCCAACATATGCAAAGATCTGTTTGGTTCTTGATTGACATGTTATTCAAAATAAAAAATTAAAATTGTAATTTTAGCCACAAAAAAAATAATATTCAGAGGGAGGCTTTTATGCATACAAAAGTACCATTCTGATAGTTTTGGTCAACAAAAAGAATTTTTTTGCATTATAGGACATAGCAATGCTTCCATCAATATGAGTTATCATCCTTGATTCTTGATGGATGCCATGTCATGGAAATAGCTGAATGTTCTAAATTTGGCTTAATTCATTCATTTCATTGCTTACCCTGACCAACTGTATATACTTAGCTTATAAATCTAGTCCAAATGGAGACTACAAAGACCCGCCATTGCCATCACATAATGTCCCTGACCGCTCCGGTGGCCTAGTGGTTAGAGTGTCTGCCTTGGATGCAGTAGGTCATGGCAAAGTCATACCAAAGTCTTACAAAAATGGTACTTACAGCTGCCTCATTTGACGCTCATCATCAAGATGGTAATGTTAGGGCTGGTTGGCCTAGTGTCAGGATAATGTGACTGGGTGGGATATCATGCAATATGCCTGCAGCATGATGCCCCAGTGCTAGACATCACTATAAAATTGCCACACTGCAGACATCATAGTCATATGACAGGAAAATTGTTAAAGCTATGTTAAAAATCAAAACCACACACACACACACACACACACACACATATTGCCACCAGCAAATCTAAGTCTACACAGTTTTGTAGGTGTAATCAAGAGCAAATAACATTGACCTTTATCTGTTGGTGCATTGTGTGACAGCAGATCAGGATTCTATGTTATTTGCAGTTCATACAGTATTCTTAACTTTCTTTTTGCCCAGATAATAGAAAAATTTCTTGTTCAAACTTTCTTTTTTAAATGAAATACACCAAAGCACCGATTACTTTTCTGTTTTTAGATCTGACAACTAGCTTGACACAACACTCAAGTTATTGTATATTCCACACCCGTTACTCATATAATAGCCAGAACTGGTTTTATAGAAACATCAATTACATAACTTTTCTTTCACTTTGTTGTGTCCTTTTTCCTACTGGATATTACAGTTCTTTACTTATAGTGTATAGCAGTCTGATACACAAAGACCAGGTGATCCCTTTCATTGTGTCAGGAGTCATTTACTCAACAAATTATACAAAGACATAATATTCCCTTCACTATGTGTTAGAAGGAGCCTATTGCTTAACTGATATGAACACCTAGTGGTTTTGTTGTTGTGTGTCAGGATGGCTATGTACTTAACAAGTGAAAGAAATCTGTCATTTACTTCTGGAATACATCTCATGTTGCCATGCAAAAAAATTTAACAATACATGTAAATGGTTCATGGGAAGTATCTAGTCTTCATGCTCCATATTAGACTGTGTCACTTATTGCTATCATTTAGAAATGGTATGCAAAGGGAAACAATTTCCTCCAAACAATTATATCAGTTCTTCTTTGATGTATTTTGGCGTACATAAATAGAGAAAATGGACAGAAGCCACACACAGATTTGAAGGCATAAATTTTACAAGTTGCCTAAAATGTTCAGGACAATTATTGTAAAACCTGTAGTTTACATTATTTTCTTTACAGAGGGTCATTTGATGATGCAACGACACGGTTTTACACTGCCTGTGTAGTGGAGGCATTTGCCTATCTACATAGTAAGGGAATCGTATACAGAGATCTTAAACCAGAAAATCTCCTCCTTGATTCTTCAGGATATGTGAAACTTGTGAGTATTTTAAAGCATTTTCTTCATATGGAACTACTGCAGTCAAACATCAACTATCAATAGTCATTCTGTGACCTTTGACCTTGTCCTGATAAGCTGTTATCTGAATAGGCAATAATGGAGTGATTTTTAATTTCGCATGAAACCTGAAACCGACATTTTTAATGCCTGAATAATTGCAATATTAGTCATCATGGTGTTTCTTTATTAAAAAAAATATCTCCATCTTTCATGGAAACCTCTTAAAAGTTAACTTGTGTGATGTAACAGGTTGTAATTACTGTTATATAACTCCCTTGTATAAAATAATATAATCAGATTGTATTTGTATCAGAATGTTCAAGACATATTATCTGCAAGTAGAAAAATACAAAAATATATCAGATCCACCACTGTCTTTTCTGCTTAGGATGACTTGCAAATGCTGTATATAGGTATTAGGCATATTTCCTCATATTCTTATCTTTTCTTTGGTAGGTTGACTTTGGTTTTGCAAAGAAGGTTGGTCTTGGCAGAAAGACGTGGACCTTTTGTGGTACACCAGAGTATGTGGCCCCTGAAATTATTCTAAACAAGGGTCATGATATATCAGCAGATCTGTGGTCTCTGGGAATCCTTATGTTCGAGTTGCTAACTGGCAGGTACAAATAAAGTTGTGTACTCTTGACAAGTCGATAGCCCAGAGACTATGCCAGGCTATTCTCCATAAGTCTTCCAAAATATCCATCCTCAACTTAATTGTGTAATATTTCTTTTGGGGATTTTATGCTAGAAAACTTAAAAGAGCACAAGAGATACAACCAGCCTGAAATGTGTTTTAAAAAATGATGTATTTGCTACAAGTAATTTGTGTCAGACATGTGCTCAGCTTTAATCTAAATCCAGTTTGCTTTAATCTAAATCCAGTTAGTTTTAATCTAAATACAGTTAGCTGTAATCTAAATCCAGTTAGCTGTCCCCTCACTGTCCATAAACTCAAGATTTTCATTGTCCAGACAATTGTGATCTGACTTGGACATGTATAATTATTCAAATTTTTACAAATGTTTTGTCCAAAATTTTGTTATATATTTCAGTAGTTCGCAAACTCTAGGGAGGAAATAATACATCACAGCACATATATAAGACATGATTGGCTGCCACTGGGATTACTTAGTCCTGATGTTCATAATGTTCTAACATCACAGATTATAGACAGATATGACTGACTGCCACCTGGGTTACTCCATCTTGACATGTGGTTGTAGTTCTTGCCTTAGCCAGTGTACCAGTTCTCCCACAAAAAGCACAAGTATTGCCATTATTTCCATATGAACAGACAGACAGACAGACAGACACATGGCATTAAGGTGCTAGTTTTATGTACAGAGAGTTTCCAAGAACTACAATGGTTGACTTTAATAACCATTTTTGTGTATTTACAATAACAACACAAATAATAATGTGGTCCTTGGAAGCGAATATTTTTATTCTCAAGCCCAATCAAAATTGTTTTCAGTTTTGTCAAGTGTGTAAAGAAAAATATTGGCATCAGCACTAAGACTTTCAACAAATATTGAGAATAAATACTCTGTCATCATTTGTTTAGCACTCAGTTACATATTTTACAAATACAAAGTGTAGACCAATAAATTCAGCATCATCATGAAACAGAGCGTTTTGTGTAATAATAATGTTGGAGAGTTCACTGCAGTAGAATCGGTGAACCTTTCAGTTGCTTCAAATATTGACACTTGGAGTTACTATAACTGCCTTCTTTTATCCAATTTAATTTGAAGGGTTTATAAAACAATAATCTTCAGGTACTGAAAATCAGTTTGATAATGATTGCAATCAGTCCTGTCAAAACTATTTATCCAAGAGAGTGTAATATTAAGCAGTTGCAGTTATGGGTCCCATTCACAAAATAAAATGCCTTAGACGCTTGATTACAATGGAATACCCATATTATATATTAAACATAACAACATGAATATAAAGACTTATTATTAATACACTTGTATATGAATAATGCATTTTGTTCGTCTGTGCATTTTCTATATCTAGTTCATATTTGCTTCACCATTCTGTTTTTGATACCAATAAGAAGTCCCATAGAATGTGATTTACAATGTTTCTAGTTTGCTTTTTACATACTATTACATTGCTTTTACATCTTAATTTTCTGTCAAGTTTTGCCTGTCATGTCTTTTGCAAACTTGCATAACTTTAAAAGTTTCAATTATTTAAGTTCACACCATCATTACACAGAGTTCAATTTATTTTTATTTTTGTTTTTGTTCCAGTCCACCTTTTTCAGGTCCAGATCCAATGAAAACATATAATATTATTTTGAAAGGCATAGATGTTGTGGACTTTCCAAGAAAAATAACGAAGACCGCTCAAAATCTCATCAAGAAACTTTGTAGGTTAGTATCTTCATCCACACTGTTGTGTTGGTATTAATATTTGGATCTTCCATTATGTTGGGGACTGGTAATGTATTCTGTAGCAAATGATTCAAAATTTGAATTAAGTTTCCATGCTGGTTTGTCGCTATTAAAATTTAGTTATATTTTTTAAAGTAGCTGGTTGCAAACTATAGACAAGATGTTGCAATTGTCACACTCTAATGTATGCGTATGCATCATGGTTCTTATACTAGGTATTTGGTATGCTTGTGTATGCATCATGGTCATTATACATGTACTATGTATTTGGTATGCATGTGTATGCATCATGGTCATTATACATGTACTATGTATTTGGTATGCATGTGTATGCATCATGGTCATTATACATGTACTATGTATTTGGTTGTTGTTGTTGTAGTCTTAACACCATTTTTCAGCACACGATAGGCTATTCATGGCGGCCAGTATTAATGGTGGAGGAAGAAACCGGGAAATCACTGGAAAGAACCACTGACCCACAAGAAGCTACTGACAAGCTTTCTCACATATCCACATTTGCCAAATCCTAGACTCGAACCCATGCTGACAGAGGTGAGATGGCAGTGATCCATAACGGACAGTGATTTAGACTACTCGACCACTTGGGGCCCCCTATGTATTTGGTATGCATGTGTATGCATCATGGTCATTATACATGTACTATGTATTTGGTATGCAGGAGTTAAAAATTTACTCAACAAAAGCTATGTAATGTAATTAATTCTAATGGATAGAAGTATGTGGATAATAGGTACAAATATTTAACAAACTTTCATGAGAACAACCTGTTTATTTCTTGTTAGCTTCTTAAACTTCACTCAACAAATGACCACGTCCACAATATATAAAACTATCTTGAAACAACCCTTTGAGAAGTTCAGTAGAGTACATGCACCAATGTTCTTTCTGTAGCAACACTACTGTGATAGTGCCTCTATGACCATTTGGATATTATCCATACACCAACAAGCGCATAGGACACTTACATACATATTAAGAGTCTAATCCTCTATGACCATTTGGATATTATCCATACACCAACAAGCGTATTGGACACTTATATACATATTAAGAGTCTAATCCTCTATGACCATTTGGATATTATCCATACACCAACAAGCGTATTGGACACTTATATACATATTAAGGAGTCCAACAGACAAACACTTGGTCCCTTTAATTTGTTTGTTGTGATCACTTGTTAATCTCAGTTTGATATATGTCTTAACAGTAATTGGAAACAAGTATACTTTAGTTGAAAAAGTTTGTTAAAAAGCATTTTTACAGAATATAGCTCAAGCTCATTGGAGCACTTTTCCCGTGTCAAATCTTAAATTTCTGGGGTGCAAAGTTTTTGCATGTTGTCAAGATCTTAAATTTCAGAGGTAAAAAAATCTTTTGTGTAGTCTTGAATATAGGTTTTTGAAGAACACAGGAACTTATCAAGTTTGCACTGATGTCTTCAAACCATTATGGTTATGTAACTGAAACATCATTGATTACTGATGTTTGAGTGAGCAAACTCAATGGTACAACCACATGATTAAAGGATTCATTCAAAAGTGAACATTACTGATTGAACATGGGTAATTTTTGGCAGAGTTATGAAGACTAAAATTGTTTGGATTTTTTCTTTTCATGTGGAGTTGGAAAACAATTTTCTATTTGAAATCGGCAGCATCATTTGGTTCAAAAACAATTTTCTTTTTTGCTTTTTACTACTTGCATTTTTGAAAATGAAAGCTTTTATTTAGTAAAAAAAAAGATCCAGGGATGGGATGATGTGGGGTGGGGTGCATGTTCAACTGAAACAATATCAGAGTTTGTATACATAGGCAAGATGATAGACACAGAGTACAACATTCTAACCTTGATGATAATATTCATTTAAGTTACAGGCAGCCACAGTAGCTCAGTTAGAAGAGCAACAGACAAGTGTGTGTTTGTTTGTGTGTGTGTATGTGTGTGTGAATTTAATATGTGGTTTATGGCCTTGTATAAAAGTTGGAATTTATACAAACATTGTACAACACTTTAATATTTTAATATCTTCAAAGCTAACCTAACATTTCAATCGTTGAAAAGCCTTTCTTTTAATTTATTTTCTGAGACAATCCAACTGAACACCTTGGCTTTTAATTTATTTTCAGAAACTACCCAACTGAATGCCTTGGCTTTTAATTTATTTTCAAAGACAAAGCAACAGAATGCTTTGGCTTGTAATTTATTTTCAGAGACAACCCAACTGAATGCCTTGACTTTTAATTTATTTTCAGAGACAACCCAACTGAATACCTTGGCTTTTAATTTATTTTCAGAGACAACCCAACTGAATGCCTTGGCTTTTAATTTATTTTCAGAGACAACCCAACTGAACGACTTGGCTTTGGGCGTGGTGGTATACGGGAGATACAGAAACATAAATGGTTCGAGGGATTTAATTGGGAGGGACTCAGAAAGAAGACACTAAAACCCCCAATTGTACCAACGGTTAGTCTCTTTCATGTGCATGCATGCAAACTACAGTAGAAAAAGTATTGTGTATCATTTAAATGATGCAGATTACATTATCAAAATTGTACTGTGTGCATACTTTCAAGAAATGAAAATTAACATAAACATTAATCAAAGTCTATATAAAAATTAACATAAACATTAATCAAAGTCTATATAAAAATGACATAAACATTAATCAAAGTCTATATAAAAATGACATAAACATTAATCAAAGTCTATACAAAAATGACAAACATTAATCAAAGTCTATATAAAAATTTACATAAACATTAATCAAAGTCTATATAAAAATGACATAAACATTAATCAAAGTCTATACAAAAATGACAAACATTAATCAAAGTCTATACAAAAATGACATAAACATTAATCAAAGTCTATATAAAAATGACATAAACATTAATCAAAGTCTATACAAAAATGACATAAACATTAATCAAAGTCTATACAAAAATGACAAACATTAATCAAAGTCTATATAAAAATGACATAAACATTAATCAAAGTCTATATAAAAATGACATAAACATTAATCAAAGTCTATATAAAAATGACATAAACATTAATCAAAGTCTATACAAAAATGACATAAACATTAATCAAAGTCTATACAAAAATGACATAAACATTAATCAAAGTCTATACAAAAATGACATAAACATTAATCAAAGTCTATACAAAAATGACATAAACATTAATCAAAGTCTATATAAAAATGACATAAACATTAATCAAAGTCTATACAAAAATGACATAAACATTAATCAAAGTCTATACAAAAATGACATAAACATTAATCAAAGTCTATATAAAAATTTACATAAACATTAATCATTGTCTATAAAGAAAATTACATAAACATTATTCAAAGTCTATAAAAGAAAATTGCATAAACCTTAATCAAAGTATATAAAAAACAACATTAATCAAAGTCTATACAAAAATAACATGAACATTAATGATAGATGATTCGTTCAGTACAATTGAATTTGTCTATGGTGGATGTGACAGCTTGCATATAAAGTTACTACTCTCTTGAAAGGAAGTGATCATGTGACCCTACATGGTTCATTTTGCATTTCAAATGGTGTTAAAGTGACATAATATAGTGTTATTTTTTTTTCTAGTCAGTCATAATTCATACCTTTATGAATAAAGATATTTATTGAGTTGTTGCTAGTGTGATTAGAATTTTCATAATTTCAGAATTATTAATTTATTTACTCTGGAGAATACTTGTGTTTATCAGAATTCTTAGACAAAGACATTTACCAAAAAATTATCTGGAATTCTAAAGCTGGAATATTATTCTTGGTGATTCAATAAGGAACTGTTGACACGACAACACAAAGCAGGTTATAGAAGATGTCATCACCTTCCATCTTGGAACTTCATCAGGATTTGAACTTTGATTCACTTAGAAATTTTTAGTGATAGGACATATTTTTAATTATTAGATTTGATCCATAAACCATAAGTCTTATTTTCATATTTTTACCTTGTTTTCTTGAGAAAAAAATTATTTTGTTAAATTTACAAACCTTGTTGGCTTCATTCTTTTCTTTGTTATTTTTATATGAGCCTAGACACGTAACAACTAAAAAACATAAACAATAATCAAAGTCTTTGCAAAAATACATATAAATATTATTCAAATTCTACATAAAAATAACATAAACATTAATCAAAGTCTATATAAGAAAAACAACATAAACAATAATCAAAGTCTACATAAAAAACAACAAAATGGTGTAAAATGTAGCAGATCAAATATTGAAACTGACAGTAGTAGTGTTTAGTACATTAGTTGCATATTTCAGACTTGTATTTGGCACAGTATATGCAAATTTCAGACACTTGTATTTGGTACAGTATATGCATATTTAAGACTTGTATTTGGTACAGTATATGCATATTTAAGACTTGTATTTGGTACAGTATATGCATATTTAAGACTTGTATTTGGTACAGTATATGCATATTTAAGACTTGTATTTGGTACAGTATATGCATATTTAAGACTTGTATTTGGTACAGTATATGCATATTTAAGACTTGTATTTGGTACAGTATATGCATATTTAAGACTTGTATTTGGTACAGTATATGCATATTTAAGACTTGTATTTGGTACAGTATATGCATATTTAAGACTTGTATTTGGTACAGTATATGCATATTTAAGACTTGTATTTGGTACAGTATATGCATATTTAAGACTTGTATTTGGTACAGTATATGCATATTTAAGACTTGTATTTGGTACAGTATATGCATATTTAAGACTTGTATTTGGTACAGTATATGTATATTTAAGACTTGTATTTGGTACAGTATATGCATATTTAAGACTTGTATTTGGTACAGTATATGCATATTTAAGACTTGTATTTGGTACAGTATATGCATATTTAAGACTTGTATTTGGTACAGTATATGCATATTTAAGACTTGTATTTGGTACAGTATATGCATTAAGAAGAGGATATTAGCATTATTAAAGGTTTTGATATTTCAATTTTTTACAAGATAACAAGAAAGTTTTTTTCCAACTGCTTAAAATATAGTTAAAATGAAATAAATTATAAATGTTATATATATAAATAGCTTAATAAAACAACATTCAGATTTTCCAAGTTATTCACCTTTACAAGTACTGTTCCCTTTCTTGAAATACCACCTAAAAAAACTATTATTCCTGTTATTTTGTCATGATGACATTGTCTGTATATCTTGTTAGTTACCCAAGTCTCAATTTTACTGCACCTTCATTTTTATGCTGGTTTTAATTTCAATAACATGCTTGTCCAAATAATGTGTTTTTTCCTATGTAGATAAAATCTCCAACGGACACAGCTAATTTTGATGATTATCCAGAAGATCAGGAAGAACCTCCCGCAGATGACTTGACTGGTTGGGACCGAGACTTCTAGCCCCACCCACAGGAGACTTGACATGATTTAACTTGAGCCTGTAGCTCTGTTCAGAGGTGTCTTGACAAACTGGGATGCTCTATTTATGGTTCAGCCTGATAAGTAGCTTTCAATCTTCTTCTCCAGAAGAGATGACCTAAAGAATTCCTGTGTATGAGTGTCATATTTATTTAGAAAAATAAGAGTGTGAAATACAAAGGAAATTCTGTGGTTAGGCATAAGATAACTGAGAGATAGCAACAGATTGTACTGTTGTAGGACAAAACCATGTAAGAATGTGTTTAGATGGTACTCTTGAATTATAACTTAATGACTTGCTACTTTGTACTGACCAGCTGCTCAGAATCTTGTTATTGATAGATATCTTATCTTTGCTGAAATTATTAACACAGTCCAGTTGAGGTATGTACTGTTGGTACAGCATGCAACCCTGCCATATATTTGCCTTATGCAAGATTATCTCAGGGAGACATGATCTGAATTTCCAAGAAGGTGTGAAAATTACAGAGTGCTGCAATAGACTATTTCTACTGATAACTGGTGTTTGAAATATATATATATATATATATATATATATATATATATATATATATATATATATATATATATATATATATATACACTCTTGCTGCAAAAAAGTATGAATAAAATAGGTTTAAAACTATACTAATATCAGGAACATTCTTTATGCTTTAATGCTTTATCATGTCTTATCATTTTTCATTTCCATTACAATTATTTGATCGTTCATGCATTTTCATTGCATTACAAATGGCCAGTTTTCCACTTTTCTGACCATGTCCAATAAACCTCAATTTTCATCTTTGAAAAACTTGTAAACAGAAAAGTTTACTTGTAAATGCTATCCAAGGTTTTAGGAAAAGTAGTTTAAATATTTGAATTATTAATGTCTGTCTCATATTTCTAAACCGACTGACATAATAATAAAACAATACATGTAAGAATTAGCATTATAGATTGCAGTTACTTATGCCCCTGAACTCTGGCATGTTTCTTGTTATATTAGGAGACCAGTGGTTTTCTATTGTATTTTTAACTATACTGTATTGACCTTGAACATGCCTTTAGGGCGAAAATTTACTTCTCTGTTTTTTACCTGCTGATTTCATGCATATGAGTAATGTACAGGTACTTTTTTTTACAGGCTTTCTATGTTGATCTTATTACAGGCACATCATGCATTTCATCAAGTCAACTGCATGAATTATCAAAATGAACTGTGGAAATTGTCATAAAAGTTCTTGATTTTTTTTACATATAACCATTATGCAGACAAACACTAACAGATATTCATTTGAAGAATTTCATGTAAAAAAAAAAAACCTTATGGG
Organism: Potamilus streckersoni; assembly: GCA_016746295.1. NCBI lineage: Eukaryota > Metazoa > Mollusca > Bivalvia > Unionida > Unionidae > Potamilus > Potamilus streckersoni. The sequence goes on from JAEAOA010000401.1 coordinate 184,528, forward strand.
AAAATAGGGAATGCCAAATTGAAGAATTAATGGACAATTCTTATATACAAGTGTTTAAACAGGAAAAAGAGGAATTTTAAGTGTTTCAAATCTCTCCATGCAGACATTTTATTAAGTGAAGTATATTTAAGTGCCAAAAGAAATAAAAGGTGATGTTGAGTCTTTCATATCAGGATCTTTTCCCACTTTACAGTTCAGTTTCATCAATATTTATAATCATGCAACATTACATGGGAACAAAAACAGACATAAAACAAGATAAGAAATGGATTTTAGACAAAAAACAAAGAGAAAACATTGGTTACAATTCAACATCAGATTGATTGTCCAACTTCATGTATCACCAAACAAAATTGTACAAATAATTGATATAATTTTATTTTAAAGATATGATTGGATTAGAGTATAAGTTTCAAACAAAAGATTATTTTAATCCAAGAACATGTTCAGTCTTTTATTTTTAGCTAAGGTGTATAAATTGTTTCCGGATATGATAAGCATCTTCTTATATGTGCAAGTATCTTGAATGTGCAAGTGTCCTGAATGAGACCCAGAGGAAGTTTTTAGCCTTTCCATCAGACAACAAAACAACTATATTAATTCCACACAAAAAATCACTATGCATATTTCCTACAATAATATAATTTTTCTTTGTGAGTAAACATAATTATCGCTCTCTCTCAGAACTGTGAATTAAGACTTCTGAGATGGTGTCAAACTTAAATAATCTTGTGTGCTGTCGAGGGAGAAAAAAAATGGAGATAGCATTTTATTCATGAAATTAGCAGGGGTCAAGCTAGACTTAAATTTTAGAGAGAAGAGACTTCTTTTGGATAGAACAGAAAGAAGAGAGAGTTTAACAGGGAAAGGTGGAAGCAAAGCAAGATATGCAAGACTGATACAGCCAACATGGTCCATCTATTTTTAGAAAGAGGGACTTTCTTAATGCAATCACTAACATTCTAGCTTCATTTCTTTAATCCTTTGACAGGATGATAGGATTGCAAATTTATGATTTCATTATTTGCCTACGTAGTAATGTCATGCATTGATTGAATAGTATTTGCATGGATGCTATTTTTCCATTGTATTTTCACAAAAACGAGTGAAAACAACTCTGCCCTTACATTTCTTATATAATTTCACAATATAGTCTTGTCTCATCTGTTGGGACCTACATAATTGCATTTTTATGCTAAATCTTGAATGACATAATATTTTGACTTGGCTTTCTATGAGTTGAATATTTTCCTTAATATATTTGCATAAATATTTATGAAAACAGTAAATCTAACAAAGTGGTACTTCCCATACACAGCAATGTCTGCCATTATTTCCCTGCCACTTCCAATTGACAGGTTCAATTTGGGTCTCAATGGGTTTTTTTAAAGATATGACTGCAAACATGACAGTTAAAATCTTAAAATCATCGATTCAGTTCTTAAAACACAATTGCTATTACAAACTATGGTTTAAATTTTGAAACAAAATTATGTTTTGTCATCAATTGGGATAAATTGCAGAAATCAGCTGGTGATAGTTGCTAGGTCTGTAACCAGAGACATATATAACATGTCTTTGCTATAACTTAACTTGGAAAGAGGTTAATGGACAATCAGTTATCAAAACACATGACTGTGAATCTACAAGAAATCAACATCAAATATTTTATGTCTTTATGCCTTCATTTGGTCTTGAGGTACAACACTAAATAATCAGCTAAGGTGAGGGAGCATATAAAAACATATGGGCACTCAATGTACATCTAAAAATTCACAGGGCAAAGTCATTTTTGTTTACCGAACAGAAAAGGCAAACTTTTCCTTTTTTTAGGTGACCACTTCCCCTGATAGCATAACTCTTATTAGCATTGTTTCCCCTTTTTTGTTATATTTTTTTCAGTGCATAATACTTTCATAGATAAAAAGTTTAAACAGCTTGTATTCATGTAGTATTTATATTTTTAAGCATTCTCTGCTTCTAAAGGTGATGTCTGTTTTTCTAATACAGTTCAAAAACTGTAATACACTAAAGAGCTAGTAAAGTGTTTATAGACAATAACAGAATGTTCCTGAGAGAAACCTGTTTTTATTTTTTTTTATTTTTTGTTAAGCAGTTTCTTTATATTAAGATTGATTACAATTTTATTCGAGTGTGAAAATGTTTTTGCTATGTGCCATTGGTTTATGTGAACAAAAATATTGTAATTTCATTGTATTCAAACTGTGTTTAGCCGTCCAAACGAATAAAAAATTGTGTTCCCATAAAAACGGAAAAATACTATATCTGTGATAATTGTATATTTTACATAAACATTGGAATTTCAGTCAGTATTCCATTTTATAGATTTTCATTGTATGTCTCTGTTTGATTGTATCATATTTTATGCATGTTAGTTTGTTGGTTTAAATGATTTTCCAGCTTTTTAGTGAATTGAATCCATTAAAAACATAAAATCTCTATCCAAAATGTGTTTAACAATGCTGTATTTAGGAACATAAGTGCTGAATCATGATAGTGAAAGTGTGATACGGTCGTTGGTACAGTGAACTGTGAATTAAAGTGAACAAGCAATTCTTGATGTAATCGTGATATTTGAACACTTCCATGTGACTGGCAATTGTTTTCACTGCTTACAAATGCAACAATTAGTTTGAATATACATGTATATATTCTACTGACTCACCTTAAGTAAAAGGACACTTGTCACTAACTCACATTCCTACAAATTTGGAGGAAATGATCATCTACAAAAGAAATATTATCCTGCTCAATGGAATCTTTCAGCATAAAAAACAGAAATTAAATTGAGTCTTTTTTGAGGCCATCAGTCATAGTTATTGTTTAAACAAATGTCTATCATTCAACACTGAGCCTCTAGCTACATTAATTGTTTAATACATTGGCAGTAAGTTCCCATTTGCCGTATTTTTTGCAATAGGAAGAATAAGAACTTTGTGGAATTTTCAGTTCTGGAAAAAAAAAGATTTTATTATGTTGCAGTAATATCACAAATACATCATGCAGTTTCATCTGTGTCCGCCAGAAAGTAACCAACACTTATGCACAACCACCCAAGCTAAGCCATATATTAAAAACAGTCCACATGAGATAGTGCCTTGGTAATCACATGCATACAGATGTGTAAATATAAGATGCTTATGATGATGCTAATAAAGGACAAAATTAGATTTCTGTAATTAGCTAGAATATGTTTTTATCCTTTGCAAAAATAATCTACCACATTTTAATTAAAAAAGATTGCCATAAATCCTGTGACAGAGTTTTACATGTTCCATTCACATTTAAAGTTGCATAAAGCTGTTGGTGACACCTATGAAAATGGTTCATTTTAAGGTAGAGTTAGCACTTGAAATGGCACATTATAAGGTCATTGATATGAGGTCACATTTTACATCGTTTTGTAGCACAATGAACACTTACAGAGATTTGAGTTAAAATGATCTGGTTGCAACTTCTGTCTCTTTTTAAATAATGAAAAATGAAAATTATTATACAATTTTTTTATACAATTAATGTAATGAAGTCAGCAAAAGGTATATACCTTGGGAAGCCATTTGTGTTCTATGGCCTGCTGTAAATTAGCCATACTGGTTTTCTACAACAATAGTGTCATAGTGAAAAATAATTCACTCACCAAAATATTTATCTCTCTGGATTTTATAGAAGGAATCTATCATTTTCAACCTGTGTAAATTTGATGAATATTTTAAGTACTCATATCACTATGAGGTTATGGACAATTAATAACAGGGTAATTATTTCACCATATTTTTCTATGTCAGAACCCATCCATACTTGTGGATAGATAATCTACCATTAGTAAGAATAGCTCAAGAAAGTGTGTGTGTGTGTGTGTGTGTGTGTGTGTGTGTGTGTGTGTGTGTGTGTGTTTTAATAATAAGTCCACTCCAAATTTTTTGTGTAGTTTTTCTTCAAATTATTTTAGTTTGATATCTTTCATAGTACTTACACATCACTGAAGAAGAGAAAGTCAAGATGACAAAGAAACAACATCCAGGTATATGTGTTGTTGGTTTATTTTTGTTATAATTGCCTATAAATCCCATGCATTATGTAATACTGACTATGTATATCAAATCCAGAGTATATAAGTTACATTAGATTGGTTCAGTTATGATTTCTGAATAAAGATAGATGAAAGGTTATAAACATTCAATAAATTGTTTGACCCATTCCATCATATTAAATATCATGACATGTAAGGGCTTTAATTGTATGGTATACATGAAATTAAAAATTATTAAAGAAAATGTACACAGCATGTAGTAGTATTAAAAAAAATTTAAGTCATGTACCACTTTACCCTCTTAGACCATTTTTTTTCCAAAAATATATTACTGTACAATCGTTTACAATAAAACTGTCAAGACTCCATTCATACAATAAGACAGAATTAAGACTCTGTTCTTGCAATAAGACAGTGTTATGACTATTATTGAAATAAGACAGTGTTAAGACTCTTGTTACAATAAGACAGTGTTAAGACTCTTGTTACAATAAGACAGTGTTAAGACTCTTGTTACAATAAGACAGTGTTAAGACTCTTGTTACAATAAGACAGTGTTATGACTATTATTGAAATAAGACAGTGTTAAGACTCTTGTTACAATAAGACAGTGTTAAGACTCTTGTTACAATAAGACAGTGTTAAAACTATTCTTACAATAATGCAGTATTAGGACTATTCTTGCAACAAAAGTGTTAAGACTATATTCTTACCATAAGACAATGTTAAGACTATATTAACAAACTGTTGGCATTAGTCATGCATCTTATAGTTTACTGTGTGACGAGTTATTAAATCAGAACATGTCATTTATGAATAAAGCATCTGGAAGTTAAGTATTTATGGTTTTATGATGATCAATTGTCATGATTTTATTACAAGTAACTGTATGATGATAAATATTCATCATTTTATGATAAATATTCATGATTATATGATAAATATTCATCACTTTATTATATTTGTGATTGTATGATTTAAATATTCATGATTGTATGATAAATATTCATGATTGTATGATGATAAATATTCATGACTATATGATATTTATGATTTTATGATAAGTATTCATGGTTGTATGATGTTTAATATTCATAATGTCATGATGATAAATATTCATGATGATATGTCTCCATGATTTCTAGTTTTATTATAAATAAAATATGTATGTTTCAGAGACCTCATGTTGTTTACCTATCTTTCTCATGTTGCATATTAATGCAGGGATCAAACAATGCTGCTTTCATATATGTTGGTAACTTTGTAACATGTACATCTCGATAAATAAAAAAAAAACCATCTACATAAATACCTACCCCTACCTAGCTATCAATTATCAAATTATCTATTTACCTTCCTACCAAACCACTTACTCATCTATATAACAACATGTACAAGTTTATTTACCTTGATAGGAGAAGTGTGTGTGTGTGTGTGTGTGTGTGTGTGTGTGTGTGTGTGTGTGTGTGTGTGTGTGTGTGTGTGTGTGTGTGTGTGTGTGTGTGTGTGTGTGAGAGAGAGAGAGAGAGATTTGGAATTTTAACATAGCTTTGAAAAAATTTCAGTCATATCACTATGTCTGCAGTGTGGCAGTTTGTAATGATGTATAGCACTGGTGCATCATACCACAGACATGTAGCATGATGTCCCACCCATTCACATTATCCTACCACCAGTATGACCAGTCCAAACAGTAACATCTTAATGCTGAGCACCTAGCAAAGCAGCTGTTAGTGCAATTTTCTTAAATCTTTGGTATAACTTGGCTGGGGTTTTGAACCCATCACCTCTTGCATCAGAAACTCTAACCCCATTTCCAATCTGATTGCTACAGAGAACATAACATTTTAAACTCATCTGTGTTCCATCCAAGATAAAAAACAAAAATATTAAAAATTATGTACTTTATAAACGCAATACTCAGGCAGTAAGCTTTTTTAAACAAACAAATGCACAATGAATTACAAAAAAAATAGATCAGCAATATTTAATTTATTTTATTTATTTCTATTATTATATTGATTATCATAAAAGAAAAAGAAATTTTCTATGCAGCAAAATGTTATCCAAAAGGTAATGACAGTAAATAACTGGTGAAAGGTTCAATATCCTAGTTTTATATACCGTCATCCATCAATGTAATTTTGATATAAATGTAGGCAGAGTAGCAATAAACTTTTATATTAATATGATATGTGCACTGAATGACCTATTTAAAATAAAAATACAAATTGAGAATGCAGACAATGATCACTGTTGCAGAATACTTTTACTATTTTCAATATCATACACCTAAAATTTCTATATTGCACACCCAGCCTGGAAATGCTTTTACAACTTAAAATATTCAATAATAGTCCCCTTATAAAACATTGGGAAAGATTTAATGCTATACACTTTAATAAAACATTGGGAATGATTTATTACATTACACTTTAATTAAAAAAATGTCAAGTTTGTAATTTTATTAAGTGTAGTAATACTGGATGAAAATAGCTGCTTTTGTTGCTGTGGTAAAGGGGAGAGTACCATAAGTAGTTATGAGCCATTTACGCAAACATTATGGCATCGAGGCTGAGAACGAGTAAGCTGAGGAGGACGATACTATTTTGGAAAGAATCTTTAACAATGCCTTGAAAGATTAAACTACTGTGCATAGTAACATCAAACATGAGAGAAAATCTGAGAGGGAGAGAGAAAGCACTTTACTGCTCAAATCTTCAACTGAAATTTTTAAAAATCCATACAAAGTATAAAAAAAAATTATCTCGACCTCGTTTATCTCGACAACCCGCATATGTCGATCGTTATGGTTCAGTCCCGAAAAAAAAATCATTGTTATGCAATTTTTTTGCCCGCTTATCTCGACCAGTTAAGTCGATAACCCGGTTATATCTGGCATAAGTTTCAGTCCGGAGTGACATGCGGACCCGCTTAATTCGACGAAATGCAACTTTTTAACGTCAATCTCACAGAGAATATACAAAAATGGTCAGCAAAAACGATCAATTTTTGCGTATAATTTTGGTCAGTTACGGCGGTAGTCACATCTTTATTTATTATTCTTTCTATTTTTCGTTCGTAAGAGTAGCTTAATCAATAAGTATATTAAGAATATATAATGTTCACTACATAAAATATTCAAGGATTTACGAAGACAAAAGTATGCACAAATTACAATGTAACTTTATTTTAAGAAAACGCTGAATCGTAGACGTCAGTTACATGAGTATTTTATTATTTCCCTTTCGTTTCGTAAGGTACATTTCAGATATGAATTATGTTCGGAAATACATGTATACAAAAAAACAACAATCAAAGAGATACAAGTTAATAATCAATGTGCTGACGGAAAATTGCAGATTGGCTGAATATTCGAAAGTCATTAAATTGTTCCATATGCACGTAATATCATGACGATTTATTTTATATCATTTATGACAAAATAGCCAAACATGTCAGCAATATTTTCAAAATATCTAGGAATTATAAACATATAGTCTGCACTGCATTATACTTTTTTTTTACTAATTATGAAGTAACATCAGTCTGCTTTTGTTTAATCTGACGCTGATTTGTAACGAACGATTCAAAAGCACTTATCTTTTCTTACATATTTTTGGCACCGGTGAAACTTGCATTTTAATGCATTCAGCGTTTTCGTGAAACAGCATATACATGTACTTGTCAACAGAAAACAAACACAAGAGATTTATTACTAGGCAGAATATCACCCTATATATATATATACATGTTTGTATATATGCACGAAAATGGATATTCTCAGACACTATGCTTATATACAATTGCAGTCGAGGCCCCATAATTTAGTTATCAGGCTTGAGCTCTTCTTAATTTTGTTTTGATTTCTTTTTTGTAATATTTCTCCATTCTTCCTGGCAGAAAAAATGGCTTCCATTGTTTTAATTTGTTTTCAAAATTCTCGTGAATACGTGTAAAAGAGAATCACAGCTGGCTAAAAAATTACAAAACAAACCAAAGAATAAAAGAATCGGCACACTAAAAAATAATCCAAAGTCAGTTTCCAGTGTTAGTTTGCTTTACAATAAAAAAACTTTGTATTTTATATCCTGCACTCGCAATGAATGAACATGTATTTTCAAAAACATGTATTGATCTCTGCTTGCAAGATACTGTCATATATTAAACTGGATATAATGCAATCGTGGTTAATTTGTACCTAACACCGTATTTGCGTGAATGGCGTGTGCCTGAAAATTCTCTCTCTCTCTCTCTCTCTCTCTCTCTCTCTCTCTCTCTCTCTCTCTCTCTCTCTCTCTCTCTCTCTCTCTCTCGTTTTTAATTTTCTTGGATCCATTTTTCAGCCATTGTAACATATTTTGACCTCGAAGTACAGCCAAACATGATTTGTTTTTCAATATTCATAAAGACTATAAAAATACGTCGTGTGTTATTTTACATAAGAGTAGACCAGCAAGTAGGTCTCCTTTCTTTTTTCTTTCTCCGATCTTTGACAATTTTGATCATGGTTTCATCTGGTGTTGATCATGCTTGTTCCGTAAGCATGTAATTTTCTCCCATCTCATGCTAGTCCCGAATTTCCTCTGACCCTTGACACCCCAATTTTTATATTTGGTTTTTTATGTTGGGATACACCCCAACATAAAAAAAAACAAATGTCAAAAATCGGGTGACAAGGGTCAGAGGAACAGAGGAAACTCGGCCTAATCTCATGCCAATAACTCAAAACGCTCTTTGTGAACCCAAGTGAATAATAATAATATAAACTAATAATATAAACATCACTTATTTGTATCCTCATTCCGAATGCTAGACCAACAAGTAGGTCTCTGCATTTTTTTTTCTTTTCTGACAGCAGAGATCAATGGCCTCTGGTAATAATACATACTGAACTTTTAACATTTTTTTTTTCAGTTCTGACGTATCGGACGCTCGCTATTAACCAATAAATTTATTTCGACTGACCTTGGTATGCGGATGGAAACTAAAAAAAAAAGAAAAACAACTTTTTTTACCTATGGCTTCAAATCTTTCAGAACACTCACTTTTTAGTAATAATCCCTGTCAGAACAGAACACCTATGTATACAACTATAAATGGCCTGATTTTTAAATTGCTGATCCATGCGTAGAAAGCAGCATCACAAGAATAACTGATGGAAACCTTCTAGTCAGGTGTAAATGGTATAACGGTACCAATTGCTTTTCCATAGACCGCAATGCTAATGTTTTGCGAAATAAATATACTTTCTATCCTACCTCAGCATGCATGTCACACACTGTCACAGAGAACAATGTTAGATTGTTAATTTGATAACATCGAAAATAGTTACTTCATTGCATTTAAGAGAGATAACTCTACTGGAACTAAATAGTGGTAAGAGTTATCTAGTTACACCGGACACCTTTTTAGTCATGTGTACCACATTTTAAAAAAATCTTAAAAAATACAAAATGTGATCTAGATATGAATCAACATAATTTCACATGTTGCCAAGAGGCTCAACTTTTTTTAAAGCCTAACAGAAAGTACAACTCTTACATAAGGCACCAATCACTGCTAGTTTTGTCGTTTATTTCTGAATGCAATGTTCCCTACACCTTAAGCTCCGCCCACCTGGGGTTGTACAATTGGTACCGTTATACCAAATCACATGGAGCTGACTACAACTTGGGATGGAATTTAGAATGTCTGATCGTCACGGCAGAATTTTGAGAGAGAGAGAGAGAGAGAGAGAGAGAGAGAGAGAGAGAGAGAGAGAGAGAGAGAGAGAGAGAGAGAGAGAGGGTTGGAAATTCGAAATCTAAAGAACAAATAATTTTAAAAACATTCCAAACTGTAATTAGCAGTATAGCTATCTTAAATAATAATAATAATAATAATAATAATAATAATAATAATAATACATACATACATACATACATACATACATACATACATACATACATACAGTTTATTATTATTGTTATTAATAGCAGTATTTTCAGCTTTGTTTAATAATATTTACAGTGATATTAAATAACAGGCATATAAAAATGCATTCAAGCATATGTGCATACATTCATGCATATATATATATATATATATATATATATATATATATATATATATATATATATATATATATATATATATATATATATATATATATATTAATGCTTAACACTTCTAAATAGATGAATTAATACACATACATACATACATACATACATACATACATACATACATACATACATACATACATACATACATACATACATACATACATACATACATACATACATACATACATACATAACTTTAGACAATAATTTATAACATGTGCTCAATTTACATATGGATTAGAGAAAATGTTCTCTTTTATCCTCGTTTCCAGTGCATTTACAAGCACTACAACAATTTTTACAACAGTTGCATTTGTCGCACAAACATGTATTGCATCTACCTTTGGAACATTCCTTTAGAGCTTCTGTAATTTTATTTCCGGGATTCGCAATTCGTATACCTACTGGCCGATCTTTGATAATTTTGATCATGGTTTCATCTGTTGTTGACTTCATCATGCTTGGTCCGTAAGATAGGAGACAAGCGCGAACTTTTCTCCCATCTCTGGCACATCTGCCAATCTCTTGCCAATAACTCAAAACGCTCTTTGGGCAACCCTAGTGAATAATAACATAAACATCACTTATTTGTATCCCCTCAATCCGAATGCTAGACCAACAAGTAGGTCTCTGGGTTTGTTTGGGGGTGGGGTGGTTGGGGGTTTTTTTGTTTGTTTTTTTTTGTTTTTGTTTTTTTTTTTTTTTTTTCTTGACAGCAGAGATCAACGGCCTCGGATAATAATATATACTGAAGTTTTAACATTCTTTCAGTTCCGACTTATCGGACGCTCACTAGTAAGTAATAAATTTATTTCGACTGACCTTGGTATGCGGATGGAAACTAAAAACCTTTTTTGACTAAGGCGTCACATCCTTTAGAACACTCACTTTATAGTCACAATCCCTGTACACCTAGGTATACAGCTATAAATGGCCTGATTTTTAAATTGCTGACACATGCGTAGAAAGCAGCAGCATGTGCAGTAAGATAAGCAGAGTAATAATACATACATACATACATACATACATACATACATACATACATACATACATACATACATACATACATACATACATACATACATACATACATACATACATACATACATACATACATACAATTTTTTACTATTATTGTTAATATTAGAAGTATTTTCAGTTTTGTTTAATAATATTTACAGTGATATTAAATAACAGGCATATACAAATGCATACAAGCATATGTACATACATTCATGCATAATTATATACATGCATGTTAATGATTAACAAAACTTATAATTAGAGGAATTAATACATATACATAATACATGCAGGCACATACATACATACATACATACATACATACATACATACATACATACATACATACATACATACATACATACATACATACATACATACATACATACATACATACATACATAACTTTAGACAATAATTTATAACATGTGCTAAATTTACATGTGAATTAGAGAAAATGTTCTTTTATCCTTGTTTCCAGTGCATTTACAAGCACTACAACAATTTCTACAACAGTTGCATTTGTCGCACAAGCATATATTGCATCTACCTTTGGAACATTTTTTTACGACTTCTGTAATTTTATTTCCTTGATTCGCAATTCGTATACACTCTGGCCGATCTTTGTCAATTTTGATCATGGTTTTATCTGTTATTGTCTTCATCATGCTAGTTCCGTAAGATAGGAGACAAGTATGACCTTTACTCCCATCTCTGGCACATCTCCCAATCTCTTGCTAATAACTCAAAATGTTCTATGGGCAACACCAGTGAATAATGAGGTCAACAACGGATAAAACCATGATCAAAATAGACAAAGATCGGCCAGAGTGTATACGAATTGCGAATCAAGGAAATAAAATTTCAGAAGTCCTATCTTTACTGCTCATTACAGTTTTGAATTATTTTTTAAATTCTTTATCGTTATCTAGATCTCGAATTTGCGACACCTCTCTCTCTCTCTCTCTCTCTCTCTCTCTCTCTCTCTCTCTCTCTCTCTCTCTCTCTCTCTCTCTCTCAATATTCTTTTAGAAAATCAGGTCATTTATAGTTGTATACATAGATGTTCTGTTCTGACAAAAATTATTACTAAAAAATGAGTGTTCTGAAGGATTTGACGCCATAGGTAAAAAAAAAGGTTTTTTAGTTTCCATCCGCATACCAAGGTCAGTCGACATAAATTTATTAATTACTAGCGAGCGTCCGATACGTCGATTCTGAAAGGATGTTAAAACCTCGGTATGGACTATTGCTTGAGGCCGTTTGTCCTTGCTGTCCGGAAAGAAAAGAGAAAGCATATACCAATTTGTTGGTCTAACATAAGAGATGCACACTACAGCAGTGGTCCCCAACCTTTTAGTCACCGCTGACTGGTCAACATTTGCTAATATTACCGCGGCCCGCTGATGGAGGGTAGGGAGTGATTGTTTATATTTTAAATTGTACTGATTTAAAAATTTTAATTTAATTGTATTTAAACATGTCTTCAAAATAAAATAGTTACACCAAAAATGAATATAAATAAATATAAATATAAATTAATATAAAGTGAATATAAAACCAAGAGAAATACACAACAGTAAATAAAATGGAAATAATTTAATGTACCTTGGGCGGCCCGGTACCATTTGATCCACTGACCGGTATTGGTCCGTAGCCCGGGGGTTGGGGACCACTGCACTACAGCATGGATGCATATGCTACATGTGATATAGGGAGTTAATTCATTTTTTTCTTTAATGAATTACTCATAATGATAAAAAAGGAATAACTAATAACAGCATCAGGTTTGTTTCTTTCGTTTTATTATGATTAAGCATTTTGTGTATTTTATTGTAACATGCAGTAGGAGGTGATTCCAGCTAAACACAAGAGCAAGAGACGTGAGTAATGGCTAAAGACATCTTAAAAATTACGTCACCGGCTTTTATGAACCCGGATGTCTCGAGACCCGGTTATGTCGACGATTTTTTTTTGCACCTTTGACGTAATCGAGATAACAGGGTTTAACTTAGTCCGAGTTTCCTCTGACCCTTGACACCCCAATTTTGATATTTGTTTTTTTATTATGTTGGGGTGTGTAGGGTCAGAGGAAACTCGGACTTGGTTTAGCTGTAACATTCAAGTTGTGATTAGATAAAGTAATCCCATGTTTATTTCTCAAGAGACAATCCACATTGCAATTCGTCTTATACACTAAGCTCAGCTGGATCCAGCTACAAAGTTTCAAAAAATATGGATTGCATATTTGTTTAAGGAGCAAGTCTATGTGTTACAACTTAATTGTGTCTATTGAAATTATAGTGGAATCAAATTTGGTTAGTAAATCAGAAGATAAAACTGAAAAACATTTGCAACATAAAGGTTTATGTTCAACAAAGAGCAGCAGTTGTTTTGACAGCAAATTTAGAAGAACTGCATCTTTTACAATGTTGTTGGGATTTTTTTTTTTTCATCAATGAGGCAAATACCGGAACTGTTTTCTTATATATTAAATTCTTGTGGCTGTTCAAGTAAAAATTAAAGAGAAGAAAAGAATAATTTTACAATATTATCTATTATTTTCTTGTTAAAAAATAATCAATGCATGTTAGAAAGAGACAAAATCTTCAATTTCTTTTTTTTTAAATAATGCTTTATCACTTTAAGTTTATTGCATCAACAATTTCTTGTATTAAATGAAAACAAAAAGGAGACAGTCTGAATAGATGAATAAACTTTCTGTATAAAACTGAATGTATTGAATTACTGTTAGTCTGTGAAGTCTGCCTTGAAATTTGCTTGGAGGTATAATGTTCATTCTGTAAGTAGAGTGTATGATAAAGGGTTACTTACTGGTCCGAAACCTATTGTTCCTGTCATTTACTGGTCTAAAATCTGTGTTCCTGTCATTTACTTGTCCAAAACCTATATTCCAGTCATTTAGTGGTCCAAAACTTATGTCCCTGTCATTTACTAGTCAAAAACCTATGTTCCTGTTAGGTAATGATCAAAAACCTATTTTACTTTCATTTACTAGTCCAAAACCTATGTTCCTGTCATTTACTGGTCCAGAAACTGAGATTTGAGAAGTAAGGAAAATCTCTACTTTCCTATGATTGCAGAATAAATCTATTCATATGTCTCATACAACATTTTTTAAAACTCAAAAACTAAAGAATAAATCATCTTGGAATGCAAACAGACTAATGATGCAACTGCAGATAATTTATGTAGGACTAGCCCTGGTCACATACATGATCACTATACAATCTATTTAATAAAAGGCCAAATGCCTAACTCATTTTTTAATAGTATACACTAAAATAATATGAAAGAAAGTGAGAATAAAAAGGAGCTATGTAATAATTAAAAAACCACATAAAAGTCGTGTTCCAATTAGGGGAAATAACTCATTTATTTAAGAATATATGTATCTGGACGGCCTCAGCATTCCTATGACATATGAAAGTTGTTCTTTCCATCTATTTGTAACAAAACACATGCAGTTTGGCCTATACACATATGCTCTTTCCACTTGGAACCAAACACATATGCAGTTTTTTATTTACACTAATGGTGGCATAGCCAAGAATTTTTCAAATTAGATATGACCTTCTCAAGATGTACCAAGTCTACGATGGTATATAAAAACATATTACCTTATGCTTCAATTATTTTAAACATAACCATGAATAAAGTTTATTTTATATGATTACATAAGAGACATGATAAATCTTCTAGAATTTTTGTGTGAATGGCAAAAAAAACTTTTCTAATCAGGAGCATTCTTTAAAAATATCTGAAAAACTGTATGAAAGAATTAAGACAGAGTAAGTTACCTGTATAAAATCCAACTTTAATGATAAAGAAAAAAAATTAAATAAACTTAAATCAAGTTTTACAAAAACAAATAGCTAGTAAATGTTTCAATTTTATTCAATGATGCAACATTGTACATACAAATTTCTGCATTACAAACAATCCATGTCATCAGAGAAATAGTAATTGTGGAATGATATTAAAGGTGATATTAAATAATATCAGATATAACAACTACATATTAAATTTTCTTTATAGTTATGTTGAATAGTTAACATCTCATGTATTGTATTATCAATAAATATCAGAAATACATAATGTACACTGAAATTATATTCATTTTGTGGGGAATAAAAAGGTCTGTTACAATTTCTCTTTAAAAAAAATTTCAATAAAATACAGGCCTAAACTCACCTACTTCAATAACTTTACTGTTTTTTATTTAACTAAGCATGCTTATGTACTGTAGTATGAGCAAATTCCTATTTCAACTGTCTTCCAGGCTTTATATTATGCCAATTGGACCTCAAGTCTGATAAAAAAAAATATTTCCAAGATAAAACCATCACTGACCTGAAAAGATCCCAATTTTAAGCAAATTTACTGAACTTTTACCATAGCTGGATGAGAAATATAGACTCAAGAGGGGCATCAAACTCAGCCCAATAATATGTCCAAATCTTGCTTATTACATAATCACAGATCATGATGATATAATCTCATTTACCAAACCAGAATAAAATCAAATAACAATTTGGCCTCCAGTCATCAAAAGCTCAAGCAATCAACAAGATAACCTCATAAATATGCATAGAGCTTGCTAAGAATTAAATTCTTAACTCTGTCAAGATTCGCTTTTAAATGACACTATAACTTTATTGTGCTGAGGTGCCAATGAATGCTCAAATATACCAACATCCTGTTAGAATGAATAAGTTTAAGTAGTCTATTCCAAATGATTACAAATGGATTTAACTGCAATATATTCTCCACAATCTGACAGTTATATAATACACACAATGTGATGAAAGAGAGCCAGTCAATTGTTGTATATCTAAGATGTTTCTTCATCTGCTTGGTTTGGGGTCTGCTCATCTCCTGGTTCTTCCTGCAGAAAACAAGAAAATTCTGTAAAATCCAGACATAAGCATATAGTGAAAACTAGCGTTTATGAGCATTCTGGTCTTTTCATACAAAACATAGGCATAAGAAGGAAAGAATGACAAAGTATAATACAACCTGTATTCTTTAATGATTCTTTAATCAGTGATCATCATGACCATTTCCTTTTATCCATACTCTGGTTTTGTCTTTTTTTCTTACTAACTTTACAAATTTGTTTAAACATGCTCCTTTTATAAATGCTTCAAAGACTTCACATCTTTCCTTCCTCCATGTATGTTAACATCAAGCCTTTAATGCATCCTGAAAGGTCAAGATGAATGCATCCTGAAAGGTCAAGGTGACCATGATGTAAATTAGAGGATAATAACTGAAGAAGCCTTCATAAAAAGAAACCCTATTAAAAATCCAATATGTACTGACTTTTGAAAAGATTTTCCACTCTGCTAATCCAATGAACAAATATTATAAATAAATCACTATTGCTTCACAAGGACTTTAAGAAAACTTGCATAGACTAAAGAATAAAGTTTGTGGTCCATGCATTCTCATTAAACAGTCTCTATATATGCACCAAATAAACATAATCTGATTAATCACTAAAAGCTTCTATAACAATTAGATCATATTATTTTGAAATAACTCTAAAAGTCAAGTTATGACCTCACACTAATGAACCAATCAACAATTAGGGTGTGCAATTGTACTCCCTAGAATCATGCTATGTTGACTGTTGACATAACCTCCATTCAAACTAAACCTGACTTATTTGACCTAAATAGTCTTTTACTTGACCATATCAATCAGCCTTGATTTGAGATTCCTAAAATGTAGTATAAATGCACTTTAATATAGAGCTAGCTAGCCATTGAATTAAATAACTAAACTATAAATGTCATAAACCCAAATGACTTAATAAAAACTGTATTATAAATTAAACAGATGATACAGCTATCCATAACAATGATACAAACAATTAGAATGCCACATTTCCTTGAATGCAACTGATTTAAAACATATATTAATTTTAATAGTGATACTTTTACATAATTCTTTTCAGATGGGGATATAAAAAAAACCCTCTCTCAAAACAAATGATTTCAACAGGTACTGTGATTCATTAGGCAGCATTACTACATGGTTGCTAGATATAAGTGAAAGTAAATAGTCTATTGCATTAGAGGTATTTTTTACATTGTAGAAGGATATTGACTATAGCAAGAACATTTTATGAATTAATAATATGCCTGAAGAAATCTGAAATGCAGTGTATCTGATCCTCTGAGAGAATTTCAATATACATATATACTTTAATCAACAACACCCTGGGACATCCATACATATCCAAAATCATGTCAAAAAAGCATATATTTAATCTTTGAAACCCATTATATCCTACCACTTCATCTAATTTTTTTCAATGCACTACATTATCGATGTGGATATCTAGATGATACAAAATGTTTCCTATTGCACTCTTTTTAAAAACAGGATAGGTAGGCAGGTTGCTTGTTTTAAAATATTATGTATTATAATGTTTAATATATATATATATATATATATATATAATGACAATGTACTAAATACTTCAAGTGCTGGCTAAACCAGATCAATTAGAAGCTGAGATTTTTTGGAGATTTTTTTTAAAAAAATTTTACCCTGCAGAGAAAAAAGTACTAGGGTTGGCAAAGAAAAGCAGTGATGGATGGCCAAAGAGAAATACATATTCATTTTTTTTCCCTATTAGATGATAATCTCATAATGAGGTAAAGAAAGGGAATCTACCATCTTCTCTTAATGTCATTCAATTATTTGTAAAATTTAAACATAATTGCACTTCCTCTATACCTTTCGAGTATTCAAATCTCCATATTTCTGCACAATAACATAATATTGGTTTAGTCATTGAGTCAAATATTTTAAACATTTCTCTCTAACATGAAAGTGCCCCAACCTGTTTCAAAAATAATATAATTAATATCTGTGTCACAGATTTTTAGTGGCTTATGCATCTAACATTTGATAAGCCATGAACAATTACACATTGGTGTAAATAATAATCCAGACATTTATAGTAATGCACCTCTTGTATTCGTTCTGCTTTAAGATACAATGCTTCAGTTTTCCTCACATACAAACCATTCCTAAATACCAGTCTTTTTGTCTTGTTGATGTTTTCTTCCAATCCAGTTCTGTCATAATTACAATGATTACAATTCTATGGGTTTTAATAGCTCTCTGAAATAATCATACCAAACTGTTTTGGAGGAAATTTATGTCTCTTTTATAAGAGTTGGTCCTTTCAAATATATCCAAAATAAATGTGTGTTTGTTCTGTAACTTGTCTCCCTTTGAACCTCTTGTTAGTAAGGTTCTTTTACCATACATAGTGTATTAATACTTTTCTTGTGCTCTAAGTACTCTATCCAATCAGTACAGGAACTGGTAAGTCAATGCTTGGTAATCAGATATATTCTACATGGTTTTTTTTTTCCCCTTCATATTCAATACACCTGGGTAAATCATACTTTATGCAAAACCTAACCTAAAAATAGCTACTTGTCAATGTTTAATTATTACAGGATAAATTTGAAAACATCCATAAATAAGAAAAGTTGTTTTATACAAAAACAATATAATAATGCCTCCATGCTAAGAAGTACCACATATACTCACTTATTAATCGAGTCAAACTGCAAACATCAAAGATCCTGATCTGCCATAGTGTAATGCACCTGCAGATCAGGGTCCATATTGTTTGCTATTACTCCTAACAAACTGTGCAGACTCAAATCAGCTGGTGCAATGGCAGATCTGAGTCTGTGCAGTTAGCAGTTGGACTCATTTTATAAGGGAGTATATATGATATGATCTTAATATTGCATCAGTTGTCTCATAAACTATTAAACCACATCAGACTGGAAAACAGATTAAAAAATTCTTACAAAGATTTAAAAACATAAAATCCCCTTCTGTAATTTTACCAAATCAAAAAGAACTAGAACAAATCAGCCAGCACTGAATATACCTACAAGATTATCAGTTGCTTGAATAGACAGTTACAAATTTAATTTTTTCCTCCCAAGAACCATCAGATCAGAATTTTTAATCACAACTAGTATTACAACCAATGAATCTTCATAAAACCAACCTTGTGTATTTTCAAGGTGCATATATTTACAGTGTTTGAATGTTTGTTTTTGCCACAGCATGGTGTATTAATGTCTTTTTTATAATGCATCACATCCCATTTTTTCTATCACATGTATGTAATATCTTAGAAATAGTTACATAATGGCTGCCTATTGAAGAGATGCTCTACTTTCTCTTGCAAAGATACTGATCTACTCTAATCAACAGTGTGTTGTCAATTCTCTAGGTACATGTATGACTATAGTACTCAACTACTGCCTCACAGCCCCTTGAAAAGGGTTTAATGCCACGTTTTATTATTTCTTCAGAATTGTATGCATGTATTTTGCTGAAATTATGTACTAAATTATGGAGTTTTAATAATTTTTGGGTGTGTATCACTAGAAAATTTAGCACATGGTAAAAGATGGAAGAGCTTGAAATCTCAACTAATATCATTCACAAATAAGTCACATTTAGTGAGTATGCAGGCATTCAATTATAGCCCTGTACATGACTAGAAGTCAGTCCAAATGTTGTGGTCTGCAAGAGAAAAACATCTGACATCATAGGGTCAGTTTTAACAGTACATGTATGAATATCTTGTTCTTCAAAGTGGAAGTTGAATGCATACACTCCACATTAAGAAAGGAAAAAATTTATGAAATCAGTAAAGACCTTACAAAAGGAACTCTTTTTGACAATTTCAGGCCATTAAAGCAATAAAGTCCTTATCAAGTGAACTCTTTTAGATGTTTTCAGGTTATTAAAATCATTAATACCCTTATGAAAAGAACTCTTTTAGACATTTTTGGGACATCTGGATTAATAAATTTTGAGACACAGCACCATGTACAATTCACAATGCGATCTAAATATAATAATAGGTTTCAATGCACATGTGATTATTCCTTACTTCCTAGCATGCAGAACATTTAGAACACAACAACACGCTCATAAGCCTTCTGTAATTCACATACTGGCTCTTTTATCTGTAGTGGTTTACACTAAGATGCATTATGGATCGCATGTTGACCAACTCTGGTTTTACTAAATTTTCTATATTTTCACTGAGCTCTGAAACCTTTTTGACAGAATTCTGAAAGAGTTTGATCATGTAAAGCAAGTACAAAAAACTAATTACTCCTGGATGTTCTGAAGTTTCCTGTGCTTCCATCTCTGCTGCTTCCTCCCCTGCAGGTTCCTCTTTGAGCTCCTGGGTCTCATCTGAGGATACAGTTTTGGGCTCATCATCTGCTGGTTCCTGGGCTTCTATCACCGGTGGCAGTTTGGCTGGGGATACACTCTCCTTCTTTGCTCTCTCTTCCTCTGCCTGTAAAGCAAGTTGAAAAATTTGTAAAATTTAAACTACACAGATATAATGGTGACATTTCCTTATCATAAAAGAGTCTTGGTGATATACATGATGTGCCATGGGAAAAACATGATTTTGACTCCAATATGATCCTGTTGTTGTTTTTTTTATTATTTATATCATTATCATTAAATCTTTAAATGAAAATATGAAAAGGGAAAACATTCTTTAATAATGTGATTTGTAATTGTAACTAAAGCCTGTTAAACAGAAAATGGTCACGATCTGCATAGCGCCACAATTAAACAGCCAGATGTTTCTATAAACTCTGATCCAAGAGATGATTAAATGATAAAGAGGATTGGCAATAACCAGCAACCATTCCACAAAGTAATTACCTGACTGATAACAGCTAGGGTGATTTTGTTTGATATTAAAATATTGCTGTGAGAAACATATTAGGTAAGTTTGCATAAAGTACACATGTGGAACATATCATTTTATCTTAAGTCAGGTAAATCAAACATGGATTCTGAAGCAACAAAAGCTGTTTTACTTTGATTCCTTAAAAGACTGTTTATGCCATCCAGACCATTGGCTAGTTTATAATCAACTGCAAAATTTCTTGTAAGTCAGGTGTTTTTGTATTTCATACATAAAATGCAAAACTTGATTCATTTGGTGTTTAGTAGTTGGAATAACAAAGTTAGGGGCAGTGTGAAACTCATTTTTGACATCAAAATGCTACAATGCAGCTGTGATTCATGGAAGGATGAGCCATGCATCCCTGAAGTTAGCAAAGCCCAGCAAAACTAAATTTCAGAACTCCTGGTTGATGGAGTTTGATTCTCTGAAGTGCAGCAGTGAGGAGGAACATTTTATACTTTGTACATAAAGCAAGTACTATAATTAACATTAATGATTCTGGAGTATAAGGCATCAGCTGACAGTAATACCACCCCGCATCACAGCTAATGCAGAATGAGCCATTCCAAGACAAATTCAGCAAGTTGTTTGGGGAAGTCTGAACAGCAGTACCATTCATACTCTAATGAGTCTGAAAATGAACATTAACAACAGTCTTTACTGAGTGTCAAGATGAACACTAATAATAGTACCACCCAGTCTTTATTTAGTGTTAAGATGAACACTAACAACAGTACCATCCAGTCTTTATTGTGTTAAAATGAACACCAACAATAATACCATCCAGTCTTAACTGAGTGTTAAGATGAACACCAACAATAATACCATCCAGTCTTTGCTGAGTGTTAAGATGAACACCAACAATAACACCATCCAGTCTTTGCTGAGTGTTAAGATGAACACTAATGACATCTACATCACCTTCAAACTTTCCAGTGAGCTACTGACAGCAGCAAAGACAGCATCAACAAGTATAATATAACACTGTATTCCACTGCTCAATGGACTTTAAATACAGAAACATTAAGCAATTTTCAAATTTAATGTCTGTGTGGTTCTTACTGTGTACATGAGTGTATGTATGTGCATGCATGTTCTATAGGTTTGTACAAATATATAACTTAAAAGTGTACATGTTACTTATTTGGGTCACATGTTCCTATTGAAACTACACATATTTTTTTAGATAAAAACAAATTCCCAATACTACCAACAATGTTGGCAGGCATGTGTATGGTTAAGGAAGTTTGACTCTTTGTCTGTAGGAGAGTATTCCATACAAACACAGCAGCTGGAAGGCAATATTAAATATACTACCATTATTTAAATTCATCCTATTTGTATCTAGTATACCACCTACTACCTACCTATAGGATAAAAATTTAATTAATTATGCTTACAATTACCCACAAAACTCCCATTCTAATATTATTGCAACAACAGATGTAAAGCTAAGAACAATTTCACTTAAATCTACAATTAGGATTTCACCTTTACATTTTCAATTCCTCAACATGTATACCTGCTTAAGGGAATGGGTACACTACAAATTTTTATGAATTTAACAAGGAAAGTACCAGTATATCTGGTAAAATAATTTTACTGTATTTATATTATAAAGAACCAGTTTTTGTTGTTTGGCAAATTGATAAAATAAGTGTTCTGAAATCATTCATTACAAAAGTGCTCTCATTCCAAGGCAAGCTTTCATTACCATTGATATAGTTCACAAGATGAGCTTGTTAATGTATCTGTCTTGCATATATATGTATATATCTATCTTTGCTCTGTAAACAATATATACATTATCTTCCCCAACTAACAAATATAGCCTTCCATTTTTCTATTAAATATATCTTTTTTCATATACCTTTATGTTTTTAATGTGTTAATAAAGATAGTACAAAGAAAATAATACAAGCTCTTTATCTATTAAAAATATTTTAAAAAACGCAAAGAAGTAAATCCCATATTTATTTTTAGCTTATTTTCAACTTTCATTGTGATATACTGTTACATTTTTTGGAAAGCTAAAATTTCCCAATGGCAACTAAAATTTTCCAGTTCTGGAGCAAGCTGAGTCTAATAAAATGAGTCCATACTCAGTGTGCTGCTATAAATATATCAAGCTTGTAAAGTTTAATTTATTACCATATTGCAAAGGCTTTTCTTTTCATAACTTCACACTAACTACAGCAAATACCGAATTGTACAAAAGTTTTAGGCTATTTACATTACTGGAATCTGGATCAAATCAAACCTTAAAATTATTAGGAAAAAGTATATCCTTATCAATATTCATGGAACAATAAAATACAAAATTTTTCATTTCATCAAACAATGAGTATTTATTTTACTGTTTAAAATAATAACCATTGGTTATAATTCTTTACCTTTTTCCTTTCTAACTCTTGTTGAGCTATTCTAAGTGCTTCCTCTTTCCTCTGGGCACGCAGTATTTCCTCCTTCTCAAACTCTATCTGCTCCTGTTTTAGTTTTTTTTTTTCTTTCTTTTTCTAAAATAAATATCCAAATATTATAGTTAATAAAGTGAACTGGAGTTTGTATCTGGCAATTCCGTCTGTTACCCTATATGGTGACAAGTAACTAATAATGTTAAGAGCTATGGAACCAGCCTTTGAGTGATGGCAAATAAAGAATGAAGGTTGTTCAATAGCTGAAAATAATTACAAGAAAAGATTTATGAATTTTTTAGAAAAACCTATGAATGAAAAAATGTTACACAATAGATGGCATCATTATACAAACCATTGTATTGCTGTTGTAAAACAAATACTTAATGGGAAGATCTCATTGTGCCACAATTATTTATGTTAGCTCCGACAAGTGATTATTTTTTATAAAAAATCATTGTAAAGGTTTCATCTTGGATAATGGAGCCCCAGGTGGCTGAGTGGTCTAAGGCACTCACCTTCACAGATCACTGACATCTCACCTTTGCCTGTATGAGTTTGAGTCTCAGGTTCAGCCAATGTGGGTATGTCAGAAAGCTAGAAAGCTTGCCAGTAGCTTCCCATTGGCTGGTGGGTCTTCATGGGGATTTCTCTGGTTCTTATTCCACCAAATATACTAGCTGACATATATAGCCTATTATGTATTGAAAAATGGCTTTAAACCCAAACCAACCAATCAACCATAGATTGTGGATAGGATACAAGCATGTTGTGCCAGTTTATACGAATTTGGACAAACATGACTATTATAGTCAGTAGGAACTGAATCTGTTGTCTGTGACCTTATACATTCAGAAACAGTTAGGAATCTGTAGAAAATGTGTAACTCCATGCAACTTTATTTTAAGTTCATGAAGATGGATTGAGCAGAATACTTATCATGGATAGTGTAACTAGAGATGATGTCGCTTTTTCATTATGCAGGCCAAACAAGAACTCCTTGTATATTAGAGTGAAAATGTCTAACATAAAGCAACATTATTTCAGTGTGAGAAGAATACAGCAACTAATCAAGATATTAGACTTTCAGAAACTTTAGCACAAAGACTTAGCATTGCTGAGAGAAATGCAACATTTCTACATACAAAAGTGAGACAGGAAATTCCATCACATCAGAAAATAAGCGTCAGACACTATTATCCAAAGTTTCAGTTGAATACAGTTGATTATATATGTGTAACTTTCAAACTTTTTATACAAAACTTTACACTGCTGATAATAATACAAAATGAATTCTGATTTTTAAGGCAAGACAGAGGTCCTTGCATATACATCAGGTTTTAACTTAAGATCTAAAGAATATTATCCCAAATATTTAATACAACATGAAAAATGAGTTTATCATTATGAGAATTTTCTGTACCAACATAAGTTGTGATATTTTTGTAACTTGATAACCTGCCAGCCTTCTTCACCCTCTCATAATAAAGCAGAAACCAACTTGAAACATGAAAGGTTAGCAGATCTTTGGAAAGCTGTATTAACAGAAACCTGAATCATCTTTGGAGTTACAGTCTGTATGTAACAACTGCAATGGTTTTCAAAATATGCGGTGCTTGATTAACTCATTTCCCCATGACTTTTCAGTTTTGACATAAATTAGGCTAGGAATGCCATTTGAGGGGTTTCATCTAACTATATTCAAATATGAGTTTCTGAGAGATTTTTATTTTGCTGGATGCATAGGTGTATAAAAGGCATTGTTTCTAATTGGCTATTTTGGCTGTGCAAGTGCAGAATGTTGAAAATTGGACTTCTTTTGTTTTGTTTTTATGGGGTGGAGTGGGGTTTGCTTACTGGATGATTTTTCTGTCCTGGTCCCATTTTTACTCCAAATCCTACTTTTTGCAAAGGTTCATCAGTCCATGTGTAATCTGAACCTATCTGCTTTACATCTAGGAGTAAAAAGTCTAAAATCTGGACACAATAACCTGTTCTGAATCTAATGATTTTTTACCTGAAAAAAAAAATCATCTCACAAGTACAAGTAAGCTCTTTATTATTTGATCTTCACATTAAAGTAGATACTTACTTCTTTACGATATCTTTCATTGTCGATGTATTTGTATAACCACTGTGCAATATATTCTATAGGATCTCTAGGCCTTTTCTCTGCTACTTCTGTCAAACATTCTGTCAAGCAATTTCCCAGGTTTTTCTTCAGATAGGCTGAGTCCATTTCTGCTGATATTTTCTACTGGAAGTTTTTTTTATATAATTTTATTATTTTTATAATCATTGTGCAGTAAGTGCTAATCAATGACAGTCAACAATTATCAAATATATATAAATTAGAGCTTGGTGCAGTGAATGATATGTACAGTTGTATATCATGGTATTTCTCAACATACCATGATATCCACCATGGTAATATACCACAATTTATTAGGTAGTATCAATTTAATGTGCTGGGGCATGGGCTTGACACTGTTTCAAATGTCTGACTGTCAATATTTGTAAAAATATATTTTGCTGGTTTATAGCAAAATAGCACGTTAATATATCCATTACATTATTTGTAAACAAGCAATTAAAAAAAGTCATTTATCTTGAGATAAAAGAAAATAAGTAACTCAAAATAAAATTGCAGTCCCTCCAAAAAACAAAATAGTACCTTACAGCAAATGAATTTGCTATGTATATGTTAATTATTGAATAAGCTGTAGTCTAAAAATTGTTACTAAAGTCAGATGATTAAGCTAACACTATAGCTGAAGCACTGTGAAGACTCCCTGCTAACATTTGAAAGTAATTTGACAAAATAGGACATGTTCACACTGAAGCTGGCTACACTATTGATATAATAGGCAGGGAATACCTGTGCAAGATATTTACCAGCTAGGGACAGTAAACATAAAACACACTTACTATGTGAAAATATATGAATTCAGTAATTTACTGAACATTCCACTCTTGTCTGACATGTTAATGCACTATACAAGTATGTTTCAAATTTATCTCACTTTCATATACTAATGATAGGATATTATTAATATTTTAAAAAAAGAAAAAAAACTGAATTGATATTATCATTTATATCCTAGGACACTTTAAAGTAAATGAATAAATACATTGCTATATTTTCATACAAAGACAAAGAACCTGAACAACAGAACTGTGTTAGATATAAAACAACAGGACTGTGTTAGATATACAACAACAGAGCTGTGATTAATAATTTCTTAAGAGCAGCTATATTCCTCACTAGACTTGGTATATACTGAAATGTGAAGCTAGGGTGAGGTGGAAAAGAAAAAGGAAATAAATTATGTTGACCTCTTCTTTGAGATAAATAAAAAAGATCAAATTTTACTTAATTTTGATTCATAAAGAATAAGGTCATTTAAATTGGCATAAATATAGTTAGCTAAGCAGCAGCACAACTTATGTAGTGCCCTAAAAAATATAGCTGATTCTTTTTTCCCCAAGTTAGGTTAGTTTTTAATATAATTATGAGCAAGTTCTCAGAAAAGAATATCAGAAAAGAATATCAGAAAAGAATATTTTTGAATAACATTTAAATATCTATGCCTAGGATCTGTAGTGGTCCTTAACAGCTCTTCTGCTAATGTACTACTTCTATGTTTAAATGAATATGACTAATGTAATTTTTACAATATAAAGAACAACATGTTAAATAAATGTGTAATAAATCATGTTTGTAACCCCTACAAATTTTAAAAACAAAACACATCAAGGATATAAAAACTGCACAAACTTAGTTATTTCATTCACTTATTTATAATTTCTAACCCGACTATTGCCAAGTAGTCCTTAACACTGTTCAATTATTGTTATTTCAACACAAAGTGAAACTCCCAATCTAAACAAGCAGACTGACTACCTGATGTTCATTTCTGGTTTCTAGAATAGTCTATTTCAGTAAAAACTCCGCAATGTCTAGTTATAACATTTCTAAAGCAAACTGGACAAACAGATAAGAGGAACTCTTGTATGCGTGTGTTCAAATATATGAAATTGAAAATTTATGGTATTGAGATTTTCAGACTGAGCTTCATCACACCTAATGCTTGAAAACAGGGACTAACCCAAGCAAATATGGTGAACATATTACTACAGATACTATAGTACTAATATTAATACACCATCTTTGTAGACTAATGTTAGTACTCCAACTTCTACTTGTTGAGGTTCTGACATTGTAGATAGTTGTGGCATCATAAAGTAATAACAGAACTGGGACTTTGTGTGATTTGGATTTTTAACATTGCTATAACAATTTTTCAGTCATATTGCTATGCTGTCTGCAGTGTGGCAGTTTATAGTGATGTTTAACACTGAGGCATCATGCTGCAGACATGTAGCATGATGTCTCACCTAGTCACAGTACCCTGACACCTGGCTGACCAGTCCTAACACTAACCTCTTAATGATCTAACGAGGCAGCTGTTAGTACCATTTTTAGACGTCTCTTGTATGGTTCGGCTGGCAGTTAGTACACTGCAATTATCTTACAGGACAAGCAAGCTTAATAAGTTATTTCTCATCCTGACACCTCTAACATCAAGCCAATGTACTAATCTAATTGTTTGATAGACGCTAGTATTTGATAAATGAAATAAATCTTCAGGATCTTTACCTTCTTGTTGGAAAAAAAAGCACAGGAGTCTGCAGTTCTATCAATAATGCACGACAAAAATTTCTGACTACATGAAATCACCTTAACGGTATTATTGTATAATACCGTTAAGGTGATTTCATGTAGTCAGAAATTTCGTCATGCTTTATTGATAAAACTGCAGACTCCTGAGGAAAAAAGCAATAACTGAATGAGGCATTTTAAAAAATGGTATTAAGAAACAGATTTAAATCAATAATAGATACAGATTTTGTTGTCTACTATCCCTTTTTTTATATAAGTCTGGTTTCGAAAGATAGCTTATTAAAGTACACACTTACAAAATTCTGAAATTATATAACTTGTCATTTTTGTGGGAGTCGTTTCTATTACATGAAATGTAGATCCTCGTAAAGAGGTGATCCGCAGAAGGAGTCATTAATATCATGACTATAACAAAAACTTTTTACTCAATTATATATATTAAGTGGTAATACCAAAGTAGTAAATGAAAGAAAAGTCATGTCCTATTAGCAGATAGTGTTTCAGTGTCTAACCTCTGACATTACTTTAACGACATTGTGCCCGAAATTTGCATACCGTTTCGAACTAAAGCTATCTCTGATTGGATGCTGTTCACATCAAAAATGTTAATTTTTTTTCGTAAAGAAGAAGAGAAGCGCGATATTAGATAAAACGTGTGTCTGAATCTTTACTTACCTCAACTGTTTACAGTCCTTCTCAACGGTTATGTACAACCTCGATTTCGAATGCAACTGACTTCCTTAGCAACCGCCGTCACTTCCAGCTGATTGTCCAGCAGCGCGCTCAAGCACGAACAGAGAGACAACAGGCAGTTTGAGTGGCAGGGTAGGTCGCGCTCCTTACTGATAAGTCTTTCATAAACTAAAAATAATTGAAATGCAGTACATTGGAATAGCAGGAGAATCGTATCATCCTTCCAACATCTTGTTAACAAACGAGCCATGGAAGGGACGTGTTCTTTTCACAGGTAAGTTGGCACTTATCCACGAGTAAACTGTAAAATTGTAGAATAGATTGGATCAATATAAATAATATATGTTATTGTTATATATATGAATGAGTGATATACATATATATATATATATATATATATATATATATATATATATATATATATATATATATATATATATATATATATATATATATATATATATATAATTTGTGTTAGCATGCGAGTGTTATAAGCAGTATAAGCTGTTGGCATGTTTTTTTTTTTGTTCTGCCATCATGAGTTTCTTTTTTCAAAATAAAAATCCCCCCCCAGTTGAAAATCTGAAATCAGATTTCACAATTACATCAGCAACATCTTCAGTCATTTTATAATTTCTATAAAGTAGTGTAAAATACATTTTAAGAAGTTATTAATCGAGAGCCAAAAATTCGGCGTCTTTTTTCTGAAACTACTAAAAGATAAAATAATAAAATAGTCTGAAACCGCACTTAACTATTGAAACTTCCTAGACCATGTGTGGAATGATAAGTGAGACCTCTATGAAATACATGCATTTTATTATATATATATATATATATATATATATATATATATATATATATATATATATATATATATATATATATATATATATATATATATATTGTTACGTAATAAGGGCTCGTACCGAGTAACAAAGAAAAGAGTGAAAACTAAAAGGCTTTGTATATTTCAACAAAATAATTTATTTCCCTAGACAACAATATAAAAACTTGTAAATTGGACTTACAATCTGTGAATGTAATCCAAATATGATTCTAAGAATAAAAGCACAAGTCCTGTCACTAAAAAGTTCTATAAGAATTCAGGTTCAAGTCCAGACGACATATGAATATGGAGGGCGATGACGTCAGGTGTAGTCCAATGCATGAATAACAAAAATTCCTCACTTGAATCCCCGTCATTGTTTCCGAATAATTCTAGAATTAATTTCCTTGATTATCTTTCAGAATTTAAAAAAATAAAAATAAAAAAAAAGAGTCAACTTGCTGAGTGTCCAGGAAAAAAAATTGTTGAATCCAAACATCAGACGTAGAATAAAATATTCTGGCAACAAATTTAAAATAAATGCATACATACACTTTGTTTCTTTAAGGTTTTGAATGACTCTGGCCAAATCAATATTAAGAATGCGTATTTACACTCAAAAACATCACTTCCAATCTCGCGAGATTGGTCATGGGGTCTCTTATTACGCTAAAATTCACACGTAGACCAATGTCACTATAAAAAAACAATCATAAAATGGTTGTTTACAAAACTTTGATCACTCGGAGGAAGTTTGTCCGTGATGCTGACCAATCATTTTTACTTTCTGTTGATCTGTTACCAAATGTAAGAAGAACTAAATGCCAACCCTCACGTATTATATCTTTGTCTTGAAAAAATACAACCTTTGTGCTAAAAATATATCTCACTACCAAAAAAAGAGAGAAATACTCATTGCAATTAAATACAATGAAATAAAAAGAATTTTATACCTTACACACAAATAATTTAATCACATATACGCAACAATATATATATATATATATATATATATATATATATATATATATATATATATATATATATATATATATATATATATATATACACACACACACACACACACACACACACACACATACATACATGCACATACTCACGGACCTCAGAAATACCTTTTTTCGCAAAAAATATGAAGATTTCGATACAAATATGCAGAGGAACTATTTTCTGATTCAGTCAAAACTTCAATCTAATTTCGTGACAACAAACTAGTAATGTAATGTTATATAGTGACTGTTTTCAGCCAATTCATCTCCTCTACAATTTCACGTTTCTATTATGCTTTTCAGTAAGGGAATACATATAAACACCGAAAAAGAACTTTTGTATATGCTAAGAAAGAGATTTTTTAAAAAAGGCACATCTTGCATAGCTATTTTCTTATAATAATTTTCCTTGATGATGTATTTTATAATTGAAGCCAAAGTCCGAATAATATCTAAGTAATATAGTTCCTTCAGTTTAATAAAATAAATATTTGTAAAGCAGTTTTGCCGATGGTTATTCGGGATTTCAATAAGCAGTCGAATGCATACATTAATCGATTATCCACCTGATAACCAAACTAAACACTTTCAGTTTTCAGTCGCATGAATAAGGTAAAGTAACGATGATTAATTTACCTGTGCACGTGTGGGGCACTAGTGTAGCGTCATTGTTGACTTATAAAGGCTTTATCACTTATTTTGTGAATTAGTTCCGATTTCCAGTACAGTATTTAGACAAATAAAGTAGTATGAGAATTGATATTTCTTGACCACAGCATAAAAATATTATAAACTGAAAATACCTTAAAAGTAACCAGAATTGCGCCTCAGTCTCTCAATCTCAGATATAGTGTATTGCATTGCATTTCCAAGTGTATGTGTGTTATTTTGTTAAATTTATTAATATAGTACTAAACTGCTAAGACAATCGACACCGAAATTTTGTTTATGGGCCACAACGGGGCCTCTCTTCTACGCGGGGCCCCATACACACGTGCCTCGCGTGCCTATACCTTCAAACGGAACTGATATATATATATATATATATATATATATATATATATATATATATATATATATATATATATATATATATATATATATATATACATACACGCACACGCGGAGCTCAGTACTACCTTTTTTTTCGCCAAAAAATATGAAGATTTCGATACAAATATGAAGAGGAACTATTTTCTGATTCAGTCAAACTTTAATCTAATTTCGTGACAAACTAGTAATGTAATGTTATATAGTGACTGTTTTCAGCCAATTCATCTCCTCTACATTAAATATATATATATATATATATTATATATATATATATATATATATATATATATATATATATATATATATATATATAGAGAGAGAGAGAGAGAGAGAGAGAGAGAGAGAGAGAGAGAGAGAGAGAGAGAGAGAGAGTTTCTTTAAAATATACTAAGTTGAATTTATAAGGTGTACATCTGCTATTACCTTACAATTTAAGTAGACTTTTGCTATTTGAAATTGTTAAAACAATTTTTAGAAATGCACAATGAATTATATTAAACAGTTACTGCAACTTTTCTGGAACGTAATATACAGTAGTCTTTGTTTTGTAAGGAATGTACACTTTTTTATTCTGTACCTCCTGTGTGTGCATCATCATCACACCTTATATTCGGCATGTCCCTTATTCCGTGCATTTTATTAATGCCTTTGATTCCACAGGTTTTTAGCGTGCATTTTCATCACTTTTTATTCCACATTTACATTGTTCCTAGCGTGCATTTTCATCACTTTTTATTCTACATGTCCATTGTTCAGTGCGTTTTTATCACACCCTTGATTCTAAATGTCCCGTGTTCCGTGCATTTTCATGACACCTTTGATTCCACATGTTCCAACGTTCCGTGAGGACAATAAGATCACTCTTAATGCAAACTGTTTAGGTAGTAAAAAGTGTGACGAAACTGGATGTCACTAACAGTAAATGAAGAAAGTACCTGAAGGTACTTAAGTTGACTAAGAAATATACCTTAATGGAAAAATTTCCGCCGCTTTAAATATCAGTTAAAAGGGAAAGGATATAAAGCGAATTCTCGAAAGGGAAATTCCAATGTATAAGAAACACATAAGTTGTTGTTGTAAGGCTTAACTCCATTTTTCAGCACAAGATAGGCTATACATGGCGGCTAATATAAATAGAGTGGAGAAAGAATCAGGGAAAACCCCGGAAAGAACCACCGACCCACGAGAAGTTTAATTCAAGCTTTCTCACATAACCACATTGGTTAAGCCCGAGACTCGAGTCCCACGCAGACAGCGGTGAGATGGCAGTGATCCGTAACGGTGGGCGCTTTAGACCACTTGGCGAA
Source organism: Potamilus streckersoni (assembly GCA_016746295.1). Lineage (NCBI taxonomy): Eukaryota > Metazoa > Mollusca > Bivalvia > Unionida > Unionidae > Potamilus > Potamilus streckersoni. The sequence continues at coordinate 217,495 of JAEAOA010000401.1, forward strand.
TTAATCAATTTCTTATTATCCTTGAATATCAACCATTTCGATTTTTAGATGCTGTTCTATGTTTAGTTTTAAGATGTGTTGGTGAAGACCAGTTCAGTTTATTTTGAGTTGGCATTTTGTTTTCTTAAAAACGTGGTTTCCTTGATCAGTTCATACTAGATTTAATGAGAGAAAAAAATCAAATAATCTGCTTAAAGTATTTACAATGCATATCATGCAAATAGTTATCGTCTTCACATTGTCAAGAGTCAGATACGCAAAAACATCAGCGCGAGCCATCGCTAGCATGAACCCCAATCTTTATAAAAATGTTCTCGGCCAAGCATGAATGGATACGTGAACTCTACCTTGAAAAAATGGCTTGAAGTCATAACACTTTTTAACTATTTGTCAGTACCAACTAGTTTAACAGAGCACTGAGAATTTCTCCTACCTGTACTTTATACATTTGTAGGTAAGCTTTTTGTAGGCCGTAGCAAAAAGTAACTAATTCTTTTCACACGAAATATGTAAAGCGAATCTTAATGCTAAGCGCCAACTGAGGCAGCTGCCTGTACCATTTTCATAAATCTTTGGTATGACTCGGCTGGTCTTCAAGCAGTGCCGGATTAACCCTGTGGAGGCCCCTAAACAGTTGAAATTCCCGTTCCCTTAGCAAATTGCCTAATAAGTCAAGATCAAAACAAGTCAATATTATTTTGATCCGTTGTCACGAGGCCCCTAAAAGGCGTGTGGCCCATTGACCGGTGCCTACTCTGCCTATTGGGTACCGGCACTGGGTTCAAACCCTGGCCGAGCCATACAAAAGTCTTACAAAAACGGTACTATCAGTTGCCTTTCATTGCTCTAAGCATTAAGTGGTTAGTGTTAGAACAAGTTGGTATGGTATCAAGATAATGTGACTGGTGGGACATGATGCTTCATGTCTGCGGCATGGTGCCCTAGTGATAGACATCACTATAAACTGCTACACTGCATATATCGTGCGATATGACTACACTTGCTAAAGATACGCTACAAAAAAGAATCAATAAAATAAACCCAACAGGTACTTTTAGCTACATTTAATGACGCTGACCTGAAAATGTACAGAGATTGTAAAACTTCGCGACGCTATGTCGAACGAACTATAGGTTACCACATCGTCGGTCAAACTAATCCAATTAAGCGAAACATTCAAACTTTTTGAAGCTTTAATATCATTCATGTAAACTTTTGTCATTTCAACGTTTTTTATGTCTATTGTTTGTCTTGTCTCTTTTAGGGTTTTTGTTTGACAAAGACTCGATGACAGTCGAAAGCGCTTATGCTAGTTACAAATAAGCTTCGCACTGTCAGTTGTCAGTTTGTTGTATTTATCTTAATGTATCCCTGAAATGCGCTCTTCCTTGCTGTATCCAGTGCACTTTAAACACTTTATTCACCATAAGGCAACTTATATTTTTTATATAGTCTCTCTCTCTCTCTCTCTCTCTCTCTCTCTCTCTCTCTCTCTCTCTCTCTCTCTCTCTCTCTCTCTCTCTCTCTCTCTCTCTCTCTCTATATATATATATATATATATATATATATATATATATATATATATATATATATATATATATATATATATATATATATATATATATATATATATATAGGCCCGTGCGGTGTCACGGACCACCGAGTGAGGGTGGAACCAGAAAACAGATACATAGGTATTGGGACAATGTCCAGGGAGGGGAGCAGCGAAGTGAGCTATTTGTGGAGAGCAGCTCCCAACACCCCTTTCCCTCGACCCAAGACCAGCCGAGTAGGGGAGATAGGGTGGCGCGTTCCGGCCCATGCGGACTGGTCCATGCCTAATTCTGGCAGACAGATCATGGTAAGTGACATGTTAATGTTGGAAGATGACTTGCCTGATAATTTTCCTTTGCGTAGCATTCTGTGTAGATTTTACCAACAGACCAAGATCTGGCGTACCGACAAGTCCCTGAAGTCATTTAACTATTTAGCTTTAGTTGAGCTCGACGTTTTTAAATCATAAAAGAATTTATGTTTATCATGGACTTGATGGAACGGTAGTAAGAACTATGAAACCATTATTGTCTCTTTTAACCCCTCTAAGTTTTCTTTTCCATGTAGTTTTTCCACATCGCTTTTTCCCCAACTCAGTGGTTATTCTCCATGCTCTCTTTGGCTGTCTTTCCGCGTTTATTAATTACACTTGATGTTCGTGCCTTTCTTGGTTGCTTGGACTTTATTCTACCCAAAACATATACACTCAAACCGTGTACTGACTCAAAAATCTCTAATGCCTATCAAATCTGGCTATTTTACTTTTGGTTCGCAGGTCCCCCCACACACACACACACATACACACACACTCATTATCTCTCGAGGTTATGCAGAAAATGTTTTCTAATTTGGTTGTGGATAGTGTCAGATTTGTTTTGTTTTTGGATTGATATTTTAGGTTTTCGTAATTGTGGTCTTCTACTTGAATGCCGCATTCTTATTCCATGTTGTGGCAATTTCTTATTTTATCATCATCTTTGGAAAAAGCATCTATATGATGGAGTGGGAAACTTTAAACATTTTCTACTTTTTGTCCTTTAAACTATAATGTTCCTTTTTTAATCGTATACTCAAAATTTTGTTTGAGAACACACCCGATACATTATTGAACAGCGGTTATGTGTGTTTCATTTTTCTATGACATGAGAATACTATAGATGAAATCCATGTCTAACGCATGCTTTTACATATATCTCATTTATTAATTTTTGATAATGAAATATTTCAGTTACATTTCCTATTTCTATGTTATTTTCAGTGTTACACATAAAGTACCTGGTACCCTCTATGACGAATGGTACAAGTTTTTAGGGGATAATTCCCGATTAAATACAGTAGTAAAATTGATTGTTTAAGAAGCGATTTTAATTCGAGTCACGCTCGTAATCATGATTGAAAACGACAAAGATGAGAGGACAGATGAGAGTTGATTGCAAACCGAAATTCGATGACAACCGAAATTTGCAGCTTCCGTTTAGCAAATTAGATCCCAAACTTGCGAAGCCACACAATTCACGTTTAAATGCAGAAATAAACAAAACTAAGAACCATAATCTATATTGGAAACTCACACTATTTAAAATGTTTAAAGACGATTCTCTAAGAAGTCTGTCGCATACGACTACTCTGTGATGTTTTATCTCCCCAACACCGTTTGCTGGATAAATTTTCGCAATAAATAGAATATAAACAAATTTTAAAAATCTCTAAATTTTCATGAGAAAAGTGTGATTAATTTTATAAAATACACAGTTTGAAGAGTTATATGTAGAAGCTAAATTTGTTGAAGTCGTTGTCCCAAAATTATTTTATCATAAACCAGAGACAGCTATACAACAGTCTGAACTAATTCCGTTCTTCCTCTAAGGGCACTGGTATTGATCTTCAAGATTTCCCATTGTGTTCCTATTTATTTTATCACAGAGCATCAGAATGTTAAAATTATTTCAACACACTAGCTTCTGTGGTAGTTCGCTATGTTCATGTTAACACCAGTGCCAATTTTTTTTTTTTAAATGTTGTGGCATTTTTGTATGGTATACTACGATCAGTTTATTCAACAGCAGCCTCGAGCTTCTCACATTATTTTACTTTTGTAGAACGTGTTTTATTCTGAGAAATTTGAAAATTGTCTAGGAAATACTCCTGCAATGTATTGTCTTACTTTCACTTTTGATCTCTGCTAAGAAAAAAGGCATAACATGTTATCTCGAGTCCAGAATCGATCACAGTTAATTGATGTGTTATGAAAGAAAAAGATTAGGTTATCATAACCTTCTTTTCATTTCTTGAAATGAGAAGGAAATACTCGTAACTTAAGAAATGTCCTTGCCCATGATGTGTGTGTGTGTGTGTGTGTGTGTGTGTGTGTGTGTGAGAGAGAGAGAGAGAGAGAGAGAGAGAGAGAGAGAGAGAGAGAGAGAGAGAGAGAGAGAGAGAGAGAGAGAGAGAGAGAGAGTAGTCCAGGCTTTTATAATGAAGGTGTCACTTATAACCGGGTAGATACAGCTACATCTTTGGGGTAAATGGCGATGCGAGAGGTATGACGGGGATCGACTGTAAGAAAAGAGTCTGATAATATCGCCAACTTGCCCTCAATTTATACACAGTTCTGAACGAGTCCTCACGACCAAATATGGTCATTTATCTAAATAATTATGTTCATTTATTTCGAATTAGAACAGGCTCTCGTCCTTTCCCACGGGAAATGCTTGAATCATATAACGTACTCATCCATTAGGTAGCTAACAAAATGCGTGATCACCAGCTTCTCACCAAGTCTAAAATTTGCTGACCTCTGGATACAAGATAATTGAATTGTATTTTATGGGTTATTTTGCACTTGCTCATAAAAGCGCGATCTTTATTAAATTAGCATATAGTTGTAGTAAGAAAATATATACATTTTAATCTCAGTATACTTTAGTGTAGCGTTGCTTTCAATATAATTGAATGAAAAATTACTTTTTATACGATTTAGAGAAAATTTCAGTCTTAATACTTTTACTAAAGAATTCTGTCCTGATAGATGCTATCTTTAAAGTGTTATTTTATTTTACTATAAATTGCCTCAGTTATGTTTTACTCGCCCTGTAAATACTGGTATTGCAATATATTTCAAAGCCCCTGTCACAAATCCATTGAACCTAAAATATTCAAACTTTCATAGGGTTTAGTTACAGTTTCATCCTCTAAACCAAGTCTTGTTGGATGAATATTGAATCACAACCTATCCACACGTTTGAGCTAGATATATCTACATTGTATTGCTGTACCAAAACTGGAAGACCAATGAAAACATCTGCTTTCTTAGGAGATCTTCATCCATTGGTTCAAAAGCATTAAAGCTAACGCTCTGAAATATATTAGTCCAGTATGGGAAATTTACGTACAAGTAGACATACTTTAGATGAAAAGGGTATAGCGGTGGTCTTCCATACAGCTACGAAACGGATATCGTAACAGATCAAATATGAACAGCATGTGAGCAATTACAACCGCAACTTTTTCAAATAGAAGGCGAGATGCACGGTTATTTGTATTCTGAAATTCAAGCATACAGTTCGTTGCTAGCGGGAAAGATGTCAACATTGACTATCGATGAGAAAGACGAGTCACTATTACAATATAACTTGCTTTATTCCATCTTGTAAGCTGAACATCAGGAAGCACTCAGTCTTCCTAAAATTTATAAAGGAAATGAATGCATTATATGGTACTCGATATATTTAAGGCACAGGTGCCAATATTTTCTCTCTTGAAGCTCACCCTACTTGTTGTTTTGTTTTTAATTAAACCTTTTTACCTCATATCCCATCCATTGTCTTCTTTCGTTATGCTTTATCGCCCACCATATAAATATACAAGTTACATCTTCAATCTGTTGAAGTTTTTTGATACTGGTAGAGTTAGGAGCAAAGGGTCTATGATGGTAAGACTTTACCCCGAAGTCGGCGATGTTGTTTCAGATTGGTATAATATTTGTCTTCTCATACGTTTCATACATGAAAACCTATATTTTAAAATTCCACTTCTTATCGCTGATTTTGTATCTTTCTGGTGTAAATTTTGGATAGTACTTTCTTACTTAATTATTTACTTGCTTTCAGCTTGGGCATTTTCGACAAGAATGCGAAGACAGACATTCTCATCTTTATCAAAATGCTTGGTGAGTATTGCTATGTTTATTAATTTAGTGGGTTCTAATATTTTCCATAAACTATGACTAGCAAGACGTGAATTTAATCGTTTTTAATTTATCAGTTTATAAATTACTATGCTTCATACATATGTGGCCAACGGCCAGTCATTTGTTGTATATATGAAATTCCAATGACTAGCAAGACGTGAATTTAATCGTTTTTAATTTATCAGTTTATCAATCACCATGCTTCATATATATGTGGCCAACGGCCAGTCATTTGTTGTATATATGAAATTCCAAATACTAACAAGACGTGAATTTAATCGTTTTTAATTTATCAGTTTATAAATTACCATGCTTCATACATATGTGGCCAACGGCCAGTCATTTGTTGTATATATGAAATAACAATAGGCCACTGACAAATCTCATCATGAGACTCATCGAGTAATCGCATCTCTTTAGTCTTCTCTCCAACATTGTGGCGAAACGTTTAGAATTATAAATATTTTGTATTGTTTAAATTATATGAATAAATCAGATTTATTCAAACTTCATCTTCCATGTAAGTTTATTAATTTAAAAAATACTCAAAATTTATGTTTATTCTTGCGGTGTTATTTCCAGACGAACTTCTTGTTTAAAAGGTATACACAATAATAAGCTTGGTTATCATCTCATGAGCCCCAACATCAATATCATCACGGGTGAAGGGCTGATTTATCGGCCTAACGCGACACGTGAACGTTGAAGAATTTACCAACCTAAAGCCATACATCTTTGCCGTTTCTGGTCCAACCGTTGCATTTTACATCATTCTCTAAGTTATGTTTTATACCCTAATTTAGTTTATATCCAAGTACAGTGTTTCGTTCTTCATTCCTCCTTTAAGGACATTTTATTTTCAATATAAACGGTCTATCATTTTGATATGAACAAAGACCTGTCAGTTTTATTTGCCTAGTTATTGATTTATTTTATTGCACTGGGATTTATGTTCGTTATCGTAGAGATAAAATACGTCTTGATTTTTAATGCACTAGGTGTTTGAGAACATTTCAATGGCAAATGCGAACTCAAACAAATCATTTTGGCACTATTTTAGTTTAGCAGTAGTTAGACAAAAAGTCGCACTAGATATCACGTTATTCAAACATAACTGCACTCATTTACAAGCAATAAAACGAGTTTTTACTTCGATATACGTTTAGCTAACTGCAGTAAGGAGTGAAAGCAAAATATTGATTGATTCAACAATAAACAATCCTAGCAAATTACAATGGCTGCCCAATACGGAACTATTAATGTAAAACATGTTGGAAATTTGTATTTCTATCTTTTGTTAACTACAGAAAATGCATGAAGTGGATATATTAAAGCATGCATTGATCACGCTTTGTCATTTGCATTAACCAGTGCATCCAGTGGCGTCACTAGGGTTAGTGTCACCCAGTACGGTAACTCCTGGTGTCACCCCCATGGACCTCCTTCCTGCACAAAAAAAAAAAATCGAAAATTTAAACAGTCAGTTTGGTATCACCCCCTCTGATGGTGTCACTCGGTGCGGTTCGCGCACCCCTCCCCGTGACGCCCCTGAGTGGATCTTTCCATTCTTTTGTTTATTGAATTGAGGTCAGTGTAAATTTAGCTTTATAATAATAAAGTGCTTCACCCCATCCCCACCCCTTATCAGGCCTCTTTTTTTCTGCGATGCGAAGGTGACCTTATAGGAATGAAAGTTTTTAATAAGGGAACAAAAATGGTATCAATTTTTTTTATTTTTGCAGAATACATCTCAGCAGAAGAATCAACTTTTGAAATGGAAACATTGGAGTTTCAATTAAGGTGTCTTTATGCATTAATTCCGATTTTTTTTCTCTCTCTCTCTTTTCTACAGGTACCCAGGCCCAGATGATGAGTTTCCACCAGAATCCGACGCTGCACGTGTAATGAATGTATACCGGCCTATGAGTAGTGGCTGGCCATACCGTTCAACACGTATGTCTAAACATAACAGCTTACATTTCAAACAGTCACGAAATCCTGCCGCCACATCGTACACCAACTATTACAGCATCAAAGGTTGATGAACATGTAATTTTTTTCCCCGATGGTACTAGCTCAGCTCAATCTGGCATTAATCCTCTTTACGTAATGCTAGCATGGCTTTTGCTCGGTTTCTACTGATCTCTCTTGGTCATAACACGGTACGAGCAGTAAATTCAAATATAAAAAACTTTCTTTAGCTTGTTAGGTTGATGCTCTTGATACTACATGAAACAATGAACCGTTGTCCAAAAGTTATCACCAGCAATTTTTAATCAAATGGAGCAGTACTTGTACTGCAAGTTTGAAATCTTCCTAGAATCAATTGTTTGGTTTGGTTTGATGTTTTATGACCGCAACACAAGTGGGCTATTAAGTGCTGAGGCATTTATAGTAAAAAGTGCCTTGGCCGTGGACACATCACTACAGTGGCACAGCCAGGCAGATCATATGGTGGAATTAGAACCTGCATGTTTTCAATCAAAAGTTTTACATGCTAACCTGTGCTTCTTGTTTCTGCCTCCATTATTATCAGCTATAATTTAAGAAAAAAATTTTTAAAAAATTTACAAACTTACACAGTTATAGTTGTCCATTTAATACCTTTGCAGAAATGCATTACAGCAATAGCTCAAACAGCTGTGTGAAAATTTACGGACTGTAAAAATGTAGATATATGATCTTCAAAAAATGGAGTCATTATCATAAATATTGGTGCCACCAGATACAACATAAAAACTCTGCATGGATCTGGAAAGGCCATAATTACATCTAGATCTGGAAAGGCCATAATTACAACCAGATTTTGACCAAACATGCTGTAATGAAGCAGATATATTCCAATAGCAGTTTAATAAATCACTATCACTGATTTTATTGACTTGTACTGATATTAATAATGAATGATCAAGATTGACAGCATGTGCAAATGGTCCAGGTGTACTTCAGATGGGCTTTTAGTGTTACCTCATCATGTGACTTTAACTCATATTTATAAAACATTGTGTCCTTTCTTTTTTCTTTTGCTCATAAGCTTTCTACATGAGGTCATTTCTTTTATTATGAACCAATTTGAAAATTGTTCCTCTGACTTTTGAATATATACACATCTAACTTGCATAAAATGGCCACTGCTCCGGTGGCCTAGTGGTTAGAGTGTCCATCCCTGATGCAAGAGGTCTTGAGTTCAAACCTCGGCCGAGTTGTATCAGAGACTTCTAAAACTGGTACTAACAGCTGCCTTGCTCATCATTAAGAGGTTATTGTTAGGACTGGTTGGCCTAGTGTCAGGATAATATGACTGGCTGGGACATCATGCTACATGTTTGCTGCATGATTCTCTCATGCTAGACATCACATTAGACTGTCACTGCAGACATCATAGCAATATGACTGAAGTATTGCTAAAGCTAAATTAAAAATCTAAATCAGACACACACACACACATACACACACACATAAAATTGCCAAAATGAAATAGCCACAAATAAATGAAACAATTTTGTGCACAAATATGATCCACCAAAAAGTACTTTTACTAAATGAATTGTACCTCTACATTTTTTTAGCAAATGTTTTTTATTCATTTTCTTATATGCTTTCAGATCGATTAAAATTTAATCATAAGAACATATAATTTAGTTCAAACCTCCATGATGCCAGCATGACACTGGCCATCGTTTTCATGGTAGGTTCAGATGGCACTTTTCCATTTGGGAAAAGGTCCATTTTGAAGGGTATAAGGACTTTTAAGATGGTGCATACATCTAAACTTTTTCAACTCATCTGATCATATTTTAAAGGGAATTTATATCTAAAAGTTTATTCAGTTCCTATTTTTATAAGTGATTGAAAAAAGTTATTTAGAAGCAATATCCGTGCGCTATGGTTGATCAGTTTCTAATAGATGCATCTGTACTTCAGTAATCAGGAACTGTCAATGAGTAGATCTTTGTACTGGTCACTTTGACATTCTTCATGGGATATTTTGAAGTATTTATCATGCTGGATCAACATTTTCCTTGAATAAAGACAGTTTGATAGAAAGTTTACTTACAAATTTATGTGGCACTGAATATAAAGAAAAATTGAAGGTGACATAATCATGAGGAATTACTGAGAGCCTTACAGGTACTTTATCTTTAAAAAAATTTCTTATAGTTATCCTAATGTGCATCAAATGTAACAGCATGCAAATTAATTCTTTTGCTCATCTTAATGTACCTCAATCTCAGCAGTATGCAAACTGACAGTCTTATAGTTGTCTTGATGTGCCTCAAGCTTAGCACTATGCAAATTAACAGTCATGATGTGCCTTAGCACTATGCAGATAAAATTTTTGTAGTTATCTTGATGTGTCTTAGCAATATGCAGATAAAATGCTTGTAGTTATCTTGATGTGCCTTAACACTATGCAGATAAAATACTTGTAGTTATCTTGATGTGCCTTGGCACTATGCAGATAAAATACTTGTAGTTATCTTGATGTGCCTTGGCACTATGCAGATAAAATACTTGTAGTTATCTTGATGTGCCTTGGCACTATACAGATAAAATGCTTGTAGTTATCTTGATGTGCCTTGGCAATATGCAGATAAATTTTTGTAGTTATCTTGATGTGCCTTGGCACTATGCAGATAAAATACTTGTAGTTATCTTGATGTGCCTTGGCACTAAGCAAATCAACAGCCTTATTGTTATCTTATTGTGCCTTGGCACTATGCAGATAAAATACTTGTAGTTATCTTGATGTGCCTTGGCACTATGCAGTAGTTATCTTGATGTGCCTTGGCACTATACAGATAAAATGCTTGTAGTTATCTTGATGTGCCTTGGCAATATGCAGATAAAATTTGTGTAGTTATCTTGATGTGCCTTGGCACTATGCAGATAAAATACTTGTAGTTATCTTGATGTGCCTTGGCACTAAGCAAATCAACAGTCTTATTGTTATCTTAATATGCCTTGGCACTATGCAGATAAAATACTTATAGTTATCTTGATGTGCCTTAGCACTAAGCAAATCAAAAGTCTTATAGTTATCTTGATGTGCTTTGGCACTCTGCAGATAAAAAACTTTAGTTATCTTGATGTGCCTTGGCACTATGCAGATAAAATGCTTGTAGTTATCTTGATGTGCCTTAGCACTAAGCAAATCAACAGTCTTATTGTTATCTTAATGTGACTCAGTTTTAACAGCATCAAATCAAGAATTTTTCTTCTCAATTTTTAAAGCTACTTGCATATCTTCTGAACTTCTTCTATGTCTATCATACATACAGAATTAGTTTTAACTAATTGCAACTCTCCACTTATCTTTAATAAATGTTTGTTTCATATGGTCATTTGTTTTCTAATACGAAATATTGTGCACATAACACAAATAAGAGATTCAGAGTAAAATCTTCAATAATTTAGTAAAGTCAAACAGTTTTAATCATTTGAAGAAAAGATTGAGAGATGTTAGCACTATAATGTAAAGCAGTTTAAGTGTGAACATGCACAATGTAAATAATACAGAGGTACCACTAATAAAAGAAATCTTCTAGCATCTTTTGCATAATCACCTACCATATATACCCACTTATGAGATGAGCTATACTGCAAAATGCATAAACCCAGATCTGCCATCACATAATTTGCCAGTAGATCTGGGTCTGTGCTTTCTGTGCATTTTTATAGGAGTAATCAGTAGAACAAACAGCATACACCTTGATCTGCAGATGCATTATGTGATGGCAGATCATGATCTTTGTTGTTTGCATTTTGACTTCACTTATAAGCAGGTAGAGATGGTACCTGGTTTAAGTTGTAGAAATTAAATGCTTCAAGCATTATATCACAAAAATACCCAAATACTATTTATTAAAGAAAGACTTTCTGAAGAAGAATGTATACCAAAGACTAATTATTTGCAATGATACTGTCCAAATCCTTCTCTTGTTACATGTATGTATACTTTTAGCATTTTAAATTTCTGTGTAGCTTCGTATGGTCGGGATGTTGGAGAAGCTGAGGGTAGCCAACAACGACTTCAAACAATACAACGGAGATAGAGCACCACCTGCTTTGATATGCACAATATCTATATAATAAGTATGTCTTTTTACGTTTTTTACTTTGTTTTTTCCGACATTAGTTTCTTGCCTAAGGAAGCATTTTGATATGGCTGAGTAACAATTTTTACACATGATAAAAAGCAAAAACAATTTTTAAGAAATTTGTTTATTGATGAAAACTTGCCTTGACGGCATATACCCCATAAAGTCCAGAACTAAGTACGGACAAATATTGTTGAATGTGTTTTAAATGTGAAAAAAATGTTTAGGTCTGTGACATATTTCTAATTCTTCCTAGAATTTTAAAAGTTTTTTAATTACAGTAAAAATATGAATCCAAAACTTTAAAAAAGAAAAAAGTTACAATTTTTTTATCCTGACTGTACAAAGTCGCCAGGCTCACATAATTATAACCAACACTTGCTCTTTGACAGTTACTACACTTTTCCAAAAACGCGTTGTAAATAAAATAAATAAATATCTTTTCATGTATGTTACTACAGTAGTAAAAATAAAAATTATAATCTGATTTAAGACTGTTTACTAGTACTATATTGGTTTTTATTCAATATTTGCAATCAAAGTGACTGAATTATTCACAAAAAAATTAACATTAAAAGCAAATTTTTAAAACTTGGTACTGTGCTTTCCAATTCAATAAGACTGATCATGGATTGCAGTCACTGCTTTCCAGTTTAAAGAGAATAATCATGGATTGCCTTGGTGCTTTCCAATGCAAAGAAAATAGTCATGTACTGCTTTCATTGCTTTCTAATTCAAAGAAAATAGTCACAGACTACCTTCATTGCTTTCTAATTGAAACCGAATAATCATGGACTACCTTCATTGCTTTCCAACTTAAAGAGAATAATCATGGACTACCTTCATTGCTTTCCAATTTAAAGAGAATATTCATGTATTGCTTTCATTGCTTTCCAATTTGAAGAGAATAATCATGGACTGCCTTTATTGCTTTCCATTTCAAAGAGAATATTCATGGAGTAATTTCATTGCTTTCTAATTCAAAGAGAATAATCATGGACTACCTTCATTGCTTTCTAATTCAAACAGAATAATCATGGACTGCCTTCATTGCTTTCCATTTCAAAGAAAATAATCCTGGATTGCCTTGATTGCTTTCCGATTCGAAGAGAATGATCATGGATTGCCTTGGTTCCAATTCAAAGAGAATAATCATGGACTACCTTCATTGCTTTCCAATTCGAAGAGAATAATCATGGACTGCTTCCAATTCAATAAAAATATTCCCTAAAAGATGCCTAAATAAGTTATATAACGCATTCAGTACAAAGATGCTCAACCAGCCTTTAAGGTGGTGCTGAGCTGTATATTCTGAAAAAATCATTTTGATGCTTCAAAACTAATGATTAAGGAATTAACATTATTTTTATTTGGTCACTTTTTAAACACCTCAGCTACAGTATAATAACATAAAGTAAATGTTGTTTCTATTGGAATTCAAATTGTTTGGTGTTTATAATTGTTTCTAAATATCTAATTTTCTTTTAAAATTTTTAAATATATTATTTTAATTGCAGATGAAGTTATATGTGCATTCCATGGATCAGTATTATCAGTGTTATTTATACTTTACCACAGCTGTTGCTTGAGGGACTGTGCAATACCCTGCACTTATGAGTCAGTGCTTCAGCGCAATATTTGCCGCACCAGTATTATTTTTAGAAGCTTGTTGTCTGCTGAATTCCATTTTTGTAAAATATGTTTTTACTATGTATCAATACACGTGTTTTACTGTGATTTTTCATTAATTGAAACAATAAATAATGTATACTGAAGGTATTAACTTTTCACATCCAAAGGAAACAAAAAAGCAAATAGAGTTTGTTAAGCTTAGATGAACTGTTAATGCTTATTAGTTCAAATTTGTTAATTCATTTAGCTGGGGGCTAAGTGAACTTATGGTATAGAATGTGTCATTGCACTGTTTAAAAGAAAACTGGGTCAATCTGAATACAAATTGGCATGCATATTCCTAAGTATATGCTCTACCAAAATTATGTTTTGGGTGGCTCCCTAGCAATGGTGTAGCTGCTTCCATAACAACCATGGAAACAGTTTTTTTGAAATTTCTTTTCCACAAAACTTGGGCCAATTTGATCAAACATGATAGGAATATTTATTAGGACATGTCTGTCAAACTTATGTCCAGAACAGTTCCCCTGGTAACAATACAGCTTACAAGGTGGAAAGCCCATTTTGGACTGCTTCAGTAGATTAGCTAATTATCATCAAACAATAAAGGAATGTCTCTTACCATATGCTTGATAAAAATCTTATTGAAAACCTATTTGTAATTTGCCCAGAATGAGTGAATTCTGTCTACCATGGTTAGCATGTTTTATATAATTTGTTTTATGGTATTTGTGTTTGGTAAAGCTCCTGTAACAGCAGTGTGGCTTCCATTGCAGCCATAAGAAAAATACATTTGTAATTTCTTTTCCAGAATGGCTTTGCCAATATTTTTAAAATGCTATACAAATGTTTCTTAGGATATATTCTACCAAAATTATGTTCTTGGTGGCTATCATAACAATGGTGTGGCTTCATTAGCAACCAGGTGCAAAAACTATTTACAATTTCTTCTCCAGAACAACTGAGAAAAATCTGATCAAACTTATTAGAGCTGGTCTTGGGATTGGTCCCTGGCAATAGTCTTCCTTAACAACCATATGTAAATCCTATTTTTAACTTCTGCTCCAGAAGTAGACCAGTTTTGATCAAGCTGGTAAAAATATTTTTTGTGTTATTTTTTGTGTTATGTTCTTTTAGATATATGTGAAAGATTGTTCTCCTTGCAAAAGAGTGGCTTCCATAGCAATTCCTATTTTTAACTTTTCTAAAATGGCTGCCACAATTTTGATTAAACCAGTGGGAACAATGCATATGACATGTCCTACTACATATGTTTCCATGGTGATTCCTCACAGTGGATGTGTCTTCCATAATAGCAAGGTGGAAAACATATTTTAAGCTTTTTTAGAACAGCTCAGCTAAGTGTTTCTTAAACTTGTTATGCATTTTTGAGGGCATGTTCTAACAGAACTTTTTTTGTGGATGGTTCCCATAACAAAAATGTAGCTTTCATAGCAACTTGATGGAATTAATTATGATTTTATCTTGCCAGAATAGTTAGTCCAATTTTGATTAAATTTGGTAGGATCAGTTCTGAATATATGCTTTACCAGAATTTGTCTTGGGTGGAAGCCCTAACAATAGTGTGGCTACTACAACATCCTGGTAGAAAGCTAGTTTCTGAATGCTTCATCAGACTGGTTCAGTAAATTTGGATTAAAACTTGGCATGAATGTTTCTGAGGTTATGCTGAGCAAGAGTTTGGATCTGCTCCCACAGTAACATTATGGTTTTCATTGCAACCAGGTGGAAACCTACTCATGTCCCAAAAACTTTTGCTATTGTTATAACTATTTTAAAAAATCCTTCACATAATTACTTTCTCTTCAAAAATGCCAGGCTAAGTCTAACCAGATTGGATAGCTTGATGCCAATTATGACCAAGTATGAACACCTCTCACATAACAATAAAAAATGTCTGTACAAGATCTAGTTAAATAAAGTAGAAGTGCAGTTTAAATATATCAAGTCACACAAGTTTCAAGCAAACAAATAGAAATTGTGATTTTCAACCCAAGTTACCTTCCTTCTTACTGTTATGTATGGTTTTTATACTGGTATATGCCAGGTGAGCCATATCAGATCCACTTGGGAATCTTGTTGTTCTACAGCATTTTACATCAGTATAAATGTGCATACAAACAGTATGCAAAAGCAATAAGATACATTTATTATTTTTAAATTTTTTTGTGATATGTTGTTGCTTTTAAAACATACAATAGCATTAAACTTCAAAACGTTTTATACCTTTTTTTGGATTCATTTGCCATAAACATCACCATTGCAGTTTGGTGATATAGTTTTTAATTAGTAATAATTTAAATTATACTTTGTTTCAAATCAAACTGGCAATAATTTTATCACTAATTTCAACATTTAATCTGCAAATAAAGTTCTCAAATATAAAATGTATACATGTCCATCAGTTATGTGATTTACTACAATGAACTGTATAATGGTGCTGGAACAAGCTACTAAATAATGTGAACTTAATCTTAGTTATATGTGTGTTGTTTAAGTACATATTGGCTAAAATTTATCTCCTAATTTACTACTCAACATTTGCTATACGTGTGACATAAAAAAATAAAACATACATAATTCTTGCTTATCCATCTTTATTTTATCATCTGCTTTTGTATTTCTAATGTAGTAAATTCACCAGGTATAAAGCAAATGCTGTATACAAAAATTATGTTTTAAAGTGCTATACCAGTGCAAATAAATGATGGAGAGTTACAATGAAATACAAGTTTCAACGGATTCTTAGAAGAATGGTTCACAGTTGCTAGTTTAAAGTAGTTTTATATTTTACCATTTTATCCACCTAGCACAAACGATGGGAGTTAACCTGTGGGTTACTTTCCTTTATTTATATGCTAGGAGATGATGTTTCTGCATCATTTAGTACAGCTGGATTTAGAGGTTGCTGAGAGAAATTCCTAATATTAATGTGATTGGACAATGCAACTGACAGAAGAAAGGAAAACTCATCTAAGCAAACTGAGGTTTCACCAGAGAGGACCATACTAATGAATAACAAGGAAAACAACAGTTTGATCTGATAATTTTAATTATTATATTAACCTCAAGATAATAATGTTACAGGAAAAAGAAAATATATGTACTTCAGCAGATATAAGCTAACTATTTATGAACATTTTAATGTAAAACTAAAGTTGAACAAAACAACAAATGCACATAAATTTGTATAGTTATATTTATTACTACTACACATGCATTATCAGAAAACACTATTCATTTCTATATAATAAAGGACTACAATTTATTATGACAAATGCAATGTTTTTCTCACAGAAAAAAGGTTTGAAAGGATTTAGAGCAAAAATAACAAAACTTGCTACTGAACAGGTAATGAGAACACTCTTAAGGCTAAGGGGTGCCTTACAGGTAAAATACAAACTAATATTTGAAACAAAACTATTGGAAAGCAGACAAAGTTTAGTTTTTGCACTTTAGCTAATCTGATAGTATACTATTATTACTGAAAATGAAGACAAGCTTATGAATTCCTGATAACAACAGGCAAGTGATCCTATTTATCACATGCATTTTTATTGACTTGGAGCAATACATCAGGGATATCAAGAAGTACCATTTTAGAGTAAAGTGTGAAAGATCACCAAGCACCACACAGCAATATCACTGACACATGCTGAGTCTTTGTAGAAATGTGACATTTCACTATAAAATTCCAGAGCAATGTCATTGAGATGTGCAAAATCTGAGCAGAGCTATGACATAATGAATATGGAATCTTCAACTTCTGCAAATCCCAAATGAAATGTAATCAACCTTTTTAAAATATCAAAGACAACTTGCTCAGTGCTGCTTATGACACATCATTCAACCCATGTAATACATTTCATATTTACTTAATGAGATATAAATAGAACATGGCGGTTGAAAACCTGCAATAAATGAGCAAATATTCACTAAGAATGCATGCTGACACCTTTTATATGCCATTTATTTTTAACAGACATTATCACTGTCAAAGTCTGAGCTATACTGTATCCAAGATATGTTTACATAAAACTATACATTTTATGATTTAGGCAATGATTGTGTTAGCAATAAAAGCCAAAATGACAAAAAAAAATTTAAAATATAAATATATCCTGTTAAAGAGTTCAGAAATAAATGGCTTTAAAAAAATTTAACCACAGCTGCACATATTTACAAGAAAAAATGACCGTCACAGGAAAACAAACAACAAGGGTCATAATGATGTCAAAAAGGGAAGAAAACAAAATCATAACATAAAAGGTCAATACACTGGACAGATAAAAAATATACTCCATAAAAACAGAATTAGAAAATATAAATTAAAGACTTGGCTATATTAGATCAAAGAAACTAAAAAAACAGGCAATAGAATAAATTGCTTTAAATTAATAATTTTAATTGAATACATTTTTAAAACCATTTATTTCATCTAATAGATGATCTGTGTAGTTGCATCCAAATTCAGTCAACATGTATGTAGCAATCCACCTAGATGACTAACTAAAAGCAGTCATTAATAATGGTCTTCACGTACAGGTCAACATATTTACAGTAATGAATCTATAGGATCTACATGTAAAATAGTTGGTCTTAATATACAAGTCATTAACATATGCAGATGGTCACTATTTGAATGAACAGTTCCCTATGTCAATCAACCTTACTTAACACAATGCTTCCTCTTTACCTACTGATCAAATTGGTCCAGTTTACCTGCTAGTTTGTTTTAGACATCTTCCTTAAAAGTAAAAAAGATGGTAATGAAATAATATCACTTTTTTGGTGGGGAGAGACAAGACATAAAATCATTTATATAAACTCAAGAGAAAAAAGTTAAGAGGAAAGTGCTTAGTATTATTCATATAAAAACATCATGTGTGATGTATTGCTGAATATCAGTGTCGAGATTAATAGTTTCACTACAAGTAAATATCTCTGTCTAGATTAATGGAGTTTTGCCACAGGTGAATATCTTTGTCTAGATTAATTAATGTTTGCCACAAATGAATATACATGTCTAGATTAATGGAGTTTCACAACAAGTGATTATCTTTATCTAGATGAATGTGGTTTCATGACAAATTAATATCCATATCTAGATCAATGAAGTTTCACTACACGTAAATATCTTCATCAAGATTAATGGAGTTTTACCATAAGTGAATATCTTTGTCACCATAAGATGATATATTCTATCTACAGGGATCTATCACATTATTGGATCAGAAACATAAACTGTATTTCATTTAACCTGGGTTAACCATGCAAAACAGCCATGCAACATCTAATAACCTATACATACTCAGGTTGTTTTACAGTGTCACAGAAAGCTTATATGAAGTAACATCAAGGTTCCCACCAAACAATGCACTGAATCCCTTTGATTTTATCTAGAAGCACAGTAATATGGAATATTGCATGAGGTTTTATATAACCAGGTTTATTTTAATGTATATACAATACTAGTACTCTTAATCAAAGTTATTGTACTGTATTTAATTTTAAAGCAGATTTCATGTGATTGTCAACAAAATTTACTATGGCTTTGATATGAAATGATCATGAAGGCACAACTTGCCATAGTGTTAAGTCAAGGTCTGCACTGAAAACAAGTAAAAGGCACTATAGATATAAACAACAGAACTTCATTTATCAAAACATTTCATAACAGATTATGAGGTTATCCAAACAACAGAAGAAAACAATTATATAACAAAAACCAGTTCAAACATGAGTCCCTGAAAGTGACTGACACATCACTGGGTGAAAATAATTTGCAGGAATTCAAGATAAGACCATTTCTTCCTTTTAACTGCTGAGTGTATAAACTATTTTTAATATACTTCCGCAATAACAGGATTTTAAATTACTTGGGCATACTTGATGTCAGATTTACACCATTTTCACTTAGGACCAAGCACACACACATCATTGGATGTTTTTTGGTGAAAACCTTATGGGAGCAGTGACAGCACAATTTTCAAAATTGCCATCATGGCAGCCACACCTGATGTACCACTAAGACAGTTTTCATTCTAAACCAAATAGGTATCATAGGAAGTCTATTGGTCAAAAATCCATGTTGATAGCCATGCATTTTGGTGAGTAGAGATAATATTTTCAAGATGGTCATCATGGTGATCATAATGAAGGTCAGTCTGCATCATTTTCATTTTAGGTCTACTAGTGTCCATAAGAACTCTTCTGATGAAAATTTCATGTCCAATGACTTTACAAGAAGCCATAACAAGATTTTCAAGATGGCAACCGTGGTGCTAGAAAGGAAAACAGATTAGTATCATTTCATTTCTAGACCAACAAAACGTAACACCAAATCTTCTGACAAAAACCCCATGCTGATATAACTTTCCAATTTGGAGAAATAACTATAACAAGATTTTCAATAATATTGCCATGATGGTCATTATGGATATTAAGTGAAAGCATGATGTCAATATGACCAGCTATCTAGGAAAAGCAGCCACAGCAAAATTTTTAAGATGGCCATATATGACTCCTGTAACACCTTTCTTCATGTACCGAAGCATGTACAGTGATGCTCAATTTATGAATGATACATTCCTGAGGTTATGGCATCAATTGAAATTGGTGTAAATTAAACCACAAACTGAATGTTTTTTGATCATTATAAATGACATTAAGATAAAAACATAAATCATTCATCACCTACATGACTGGCATAACATGTTTCACCAAAGGAAGTTACCAATCAAGTCTGGTAAAGCTAACCACCGACAAACAATTTAACATGATAAACTGTAAAACATGTCACATTTGTGTATCTACCAAAACAATGCACATTTTTTTCATATTCAATATTTTTTTTAAAAATTATTAAAGTGAGGTACAGTAGCATAGGAGGGTCAAGAAAAGAAGCTAAGGGTCATCAATCCCAAAAAAAGAAGTACAAGACATAAACATTCTACAGTTACAGAGAACAACATTCATAACTTAAATATTCTTTATATATATATATACTATATATATAGTATGAACCACATAAGAGTAAATAGAAGATATGCATTTATATTTTTGCTGCTGCTGCTGCAATGAAAAAAAAATCTAAGGAAAAATACTACTTTCACTAATAACAAACAGTATTCTATAGACTATTTAAACAATATTTTAAATAGAGTACTGAGGACTTAAACTGCAAAATAAAGCACACATTCCTACATGCACAGTGTACCCATATTAACATAATTAGTGTATACTGAACAATGGTTTCTTGTGTACAATACATTAAAACTAATTAGAAAATTACAATGGATTTAACTTTGACAGTTAAGCGAACGCATGTTTTTTATATACATGCAGTTTTCTTTAAAAAAATATTTTAAAGAAATGCACATTAATAAATCTGAACAATTTTAGATAAATTTCATTAACACATGAGCTAGATTTTACATAATTCAGGCATTGATGCATGCAAATACATAAAAGTAATTTTGGTAATACATATATGATATGAGGCTGATTATCTGACAATTGTTTTGTTTTTATAATATTCCACTAAATATAGCCCAAACTGTACGTATGAATGGGAACTTTCTCATGCAATTTAAGTCCATATGGGAGTGTTTTCCACAATAACCCCTTAGCCAGGTATGAAACCAGACCAAAAGCAAATGTGATCCTAAATTTGATGTCTGCCTCAGTTAGGCTTCTGAATAAGTGCCAGTCTTGTATAAATTCTCAGCAAGACCATGGCTGTGTCATAATACAGGATGTGATATCCACAGAAACTTTAAAGCAAAATATTGTTAACATCTGTTAAGTAAGCAAAACTATAATCTAAATAACAAGAAAAATCTAAACATAGATGAGCATGCTATTGCAACAAGTATTAGTTTAGTATTGGTAACGTCCAGTAACCAAAGCAAGTAGTGACCGTCTGTAGTCTCCAGATGTATCATCCTGAAATAAGAAAGAAAAATAAGAAAATTAAATTTGAGAAATTGATTTGATGCATCTGACAATTTCATCTTGTGATAATATCACATACCAGTTGGGGTATAGTAAAAACTATCGTCAACAATTGCATACTTTAATGTAACAGTGGTTTAAAAAACTACAGTCAACCTGAGGTAGCTGATGCCTTCATATAAAGTGTACCAGCTCATCAGTAAAATATTTATGCTCCCTTCTCTTATATTTATGGTTTTTTTTATAACCTTTATTATTCATTCATAATGGGCACATTTGTATAAGCCCAAGAGTGTTCTTCATGGTGAGACTGAATTTAGTTGAAATACCATCATTGCAAAATGTCTTGTTAAGATGAATGTGTAATAAATTGGTACCAAGGATGACAGACTATTTTTTACTGCATGTTTCTTAGCTATTTAGGAAATACGTGTAGTTGACAAAAGTATGATACAGTATTTGGCTCAGCAGAGATTGAAATTCAATACCTTTGTTAAAGTTTTGTACAATAACTTTAGAATGAGAAGAGTCCTGCTGTCAACATCTATAGATGCATTTTGCAATTAATTGTATTATCACATGACATATAAATTATGATGTTTATATCACTATGTTATACCATAAAGCTGCATTCCCTCCAAACCAATGCGTGTGTTCATGAATGATGACTGTCTTACTACCAACATTCACCCAGATAAATTCTGCTCAGCATATTTATTCATGGGGAAAACCCTGCTGAGTTTGATATGACCCCCCCCCTTAATTACACTCAAATTAATAATGGGTGCATCAAGAGTTAAAGCAATATATTAAACACTTTTTGAGTTGTGTTCAGTAAACAAAAGTGTGAATGATGGACAGATTGATGAAAATGTTTAAAATATTCAAAAAGAAGAATGAGAATAGCAAAAGGCACAGCTATGCTTAATTGGGCATCAGATTTAAGAGATATTTCAAATGGCACTTAGTTTTTGCCCTGGAAATGAATGTGCAGATGATGGATACATAGAAAGAGAGAAAAATGGCCCAAAAGTTAATGTTGAAATTGAAGAATTGTGAAGAGCAAAATGTTGTGTCTGAACCACGAGTCTAATATGCATGTCATAGGGATATCTTCACTAGTTTTCAGGTTAAGTTACAAATGCAATTTAACTTGTGCTATTTTGGTGAGGGCTAACAAATCCTTGGTAAAGTTGCAAAGCTAAAGTTAGGAGGGTGGGCCTCACTTCTTCCAAATGATGCCACAGATGACTGGATACTAAATTGAAAGGTCTTGTCGATATATAGCTGCATCATAGCAAATCCGGTTCATATGCAATATTCCAGTAGAGTTATCTTGTAGAAACCAAATGTCTCATGTACATACACCTAGCAAGCCATAGGGCAATAGTGGTTCTGATTACTCAAGTTTGCGAGCCAATGCATTTTCTCAGTCTTAGTAGATCAGTGGTTCCTAACTCCCATCTTGTGACCCAAATCAGGGTTGCAAGTACATTCTAGAGGGTAGGAGAGGGTCACCAGAATTTGTTGTTTTTGAGGGTGGAAAAACTTATCAAAATGTGGAACAGAGTCATGAGGCTTAGAAAAATCTATTTTGTAGGGTTGCAGCCAAAGATGGTTGGAAACTACTGTAGTAGATCCCACAAAACATCTTATGTGCATGTCCAGACAATACACAATGTTTCATATGGATTTTTTTCATCATTTATAAGTATCTAGAAGGATAAAACTATATCTATATTATGGTAGACAAGTTGAACAAGGTACTGCATGCATAATACTGCCAATGGTTTAGGTATAAATAACAGTCAAGAGGTAATTTAAATTTGCAGATGGGGTGACTTGAATTTCAAATCATTCCAACTGAATGGCATAATTTCAGTTACTGTGTACCATATACTCATTTTTACCTTATATAACAAATAAAAAGATAAGTGTGGTTCTGGTTACCTGACCCTATTTTTCCTTTTGGAAAAAAAAATTTGGAAAACAAATTCTGAAGAAAAAATTAACAGAGGGATGTAACTATGATTGAAATTAAATTCAGGAAGTGATTGGCACTTATCTTCTAGTTTGTGTTTTGTTTGAATCTGCCTGGAAGACACAAACCCCACCACCACCACATTTGTACTAACCTACTACCCTCATTTCTTTTCCAATATAACCAGAAACACATACTTTTTTGTGGGATGAAGTTTGGAGTTCACATTATCTCACTTTATCTCTGAGATCTGCCATCCCAAACTGACCAATTCAATCTGGCATGACATATATTGGCAACTCAACAGGTTCCTTTTACAGGTCATTCAACAGCTTCTTAAGAAATGGTTTCACTATTTCCACTGGATTTGTGAGGGAAAATTTTTTTTATTTGAAGCTGCACCCAACAGAAGTCCCCTCCAGTTTGGTTACTTAGAAATGTCTCACATACCTTAAGGGACCATTATTTTGGGGGTAATGGGATGTACCTCCCTACACCTTTTACCTATTCTCCTAAGGTGTTATGACCTGGTTAATATCTAAAGAAGAAACCAAAATTTCCTAGTAAAATATATTTTTTCAATAAGACTTACCTAATCATAATACACTTACACCCCTCCCCGCAGTTACATCCTTTGACAGTGTGCCTTTTGGTCCAGTAGTAACTGACATGTTCTTAGATTCTGCTGCCAAGCCTTATACGGGTAGATTGCTCTGCCTGACTGCCACATAGGTTGAGCAGACAACTTTAGCAAAAAGTAGTATCTGAGAGGGCTGGATATGTGAAGTAGTAGTAGTTCTCCTATGGTATTATGATTTGGTAACATATTTAAAGAAGAAACCATTTTACTTCTATCAATTACAGTGATCCTGATCTTGGTTCTTTTGATCCCAAAACCAACAGGCTTCTTCTTAATCCATGTACATGCCATGTACAAAGTCTGGTCCAGGTATATGATATAGAATTAAGATTGTTGTGATGAAAACATTTTTTTCTTTCCATGACCTTAAACACTGACTTCATAAGCCCCAAATCAACAAGCCTCCTCCTTACAGCAAGAGGACTGTTCCAATGGCCTAGTTGTTAGAACATCCACCTTGGTAGCAGAAGGATGTGGGTTTGAACCTTGGCCAAACCATACCAAAAGACATAAAAATGGTACATGACAGGCTGCCTTGCCAGGAGAAGAGCATTAAGAGGTCAGTGTTAGGACTGGTCGGCCTGGTGTCAGGATAATGTGACTGGGTGGGACATCATGCTGTTAAGTATGCAGCATGATGCCTCAGTGCTTGACATTACTATAAACAGTTCCAGTGCAAACATCATAGCATTATGATTTAAAAATTGTTAAAGTTGCATAAAAAAGCCAAATCACTAACACACAAACACATACTCCATGTGCAAGTCTTTTGCATAGTTTGGTCTAGATATGTGATGTACAACTAATGCTATTGCATGGAAATCATTCTTCTTTCATTTACTGTGACCTTTGACCTTTTGATACAAAAATTGATAGGCTTTTTCTTTACCCCAAGTTGAAGCCATCCACAATGTTTACTAATGGAGAAGTTAAGTTATTATGCAGAAACAAAATTAGTACCAGATAAATAGAAAATATCATAACTTCTTATGCTATTCCTTTATGGCTGGCATATAAACAAGGTGGTTATTCAAAGTTGCAACATAAAGAAATCAGCTTTTGATTATAATATATTTAAAATTTTGTGCAAGGATGAAGTTCTTAGTCAATTACAAAATCAAACTGAGAAGTTTTGTAAAAGAAATGCCTGGTTAATCCACTGTGAGACTTTAAGATTTGATGACTTTATGCAAAAAATGATGAACACTTACTGACATAGTAAAAAAGGAAATATGAATGGTTATGTAAATTAAGTAAAATAACTATTGATTGAAGTAATTAAGTACAGTAGTCCTCCTCTTGAATCTCCTCTGACCAGCATCATCTAATTCTTATGGCCAGAATCCTTTGCTACCAATGAGTTTGTGTTCAAAAGTGCTTTTAAAAAATGGCCACCCCTTTAATTCAACAATATTTCAGTACAAAAATGTACAATGTTCCCATCACAAGCAGCCACTTTTTATTTCCAATTTCCAGAACCAATAACTAATTTATATTGTGACGTGACGTAAGGTACGTAATCAGATTATCATTACCATTGATACATGTCTCCCAATGTCAGGTTTCTGTTACTGAAAGAAATGTTGACTAAAGTACATGTAACACTAAGATTAATATTATATCATTATCTATAAAAGCTGATGTTAACAAGAAATAGGCTCAACAATGATGTGATAGAGTTTGGGCTTCATACATCTGTCAAGTTATTCTCTTTGCTGATTACAATTGGATGCAAGTGTCAAGATCATAACATGGTCAGCATAGGCTAAAAATAGATTTTGTGCATTAACACAAACTAAGAAATTAACCTTGAACAAAACAGGGTACCAAACGAAGACTGAAAAATCAATTGACAACACATTTATCGCTTCCTTTACAAAGAAGGCATTTTGTCCACTCAACAAAAGTTTCATCTGAATAATTAAATTACATACAGTTTGCAACATCCAAATAAATTATTACCAAACATTAACATGTCATCATATAAATAAATAAAAACACATTATTTTTGAAGAAAGTTGGTTGTTCTACTTGACAACATTGGATGGATTGGGAAGGGGGGACTTGCCTAACAATTCTTTGTAGAAAAGACTAAAAACAAAACAATGGTATGTTGAAATAAGTCTATTATTATGACAAGAACCTTTTAATAATTAATGTTACTTTTGAATGAAGATATTAAATGCTTTGAAGTAAGTAGCTTTCTTACTATGTACAATACATATATTTCTCATGAAATATTTTGTCCCCCTCTGGAATGGCAACCCTTCTTATAAGGCCAATTTCCCAGTGCAGAAGGACTGGCAGTAAAAGAGGAGGATCACTGTACTGATTTTTAACAAGTTTCAACTTATTTTATTGATCAGAACCTGAATTTATTTTTATCCCTTTATTTAAATACATGGAGATTAGAATGACATCTGCAGATTTAAATCTGTCCAAGTTAACTGCCTTTCCTCAACCCTCAGAAAAGAATTATATACAGTACTGTATAAAAGCAGTGATGGGATATTAATTGTCTAGCAGGCCACAATTCTCTTGTCCTAGTGATTGCACGTGTTATTCTATTAACAGTCAAACCCGGTTATTTGGATTACCCTGTGGGTATAATAAAATCATTGACATAACAAGGTCCTGAGATATCTGAGTTCATAAAAACAGGTAACATAATTTTAAAGATGTCCTGGACCATTACTCCCGTCTCTTGCTTTTATGTTTACTGGAATCCCCTCCCACTGCATGTTACAATAAAATACACAAAATGCTTTATTGATAATAAAATAAAAGAAACAAAACTGGTGCTATTATCAATTATTCCTTTATCATCATCATGAGTAATTTATTAAAGAAAAAATATATCTATGAACTCCCTATATCAAATGTAACATATGCATCCACACTGTAGTGTGCATCACTTATGTCAGATAACACTTGATGCATGTTTAAAATTGATGTGAATATTGAAAAACAAATCAAATTTGGCCATACTCAAAGATTTGAAAATGTTATCATAACTGAAAAATGGATCCAAGAAAATCACAAACAAGAGACAGTGAGAAAGAAACATCAACCAAATACTTTCAGGCACCTGCCATTTACTCATAACACGGTGTTATGTGCAAAATAACAAAGATTGGGTTAATATATATCTTGCAAATAAAGAACAAGATGTTTTTGGAAATACATGTACATGTACATTCACTGCAAGTGCAAATGACTGGGAGTTTGTATCAATTATGATTCCAGATGACAAACAAAAAAAATGCCTGGGTGGTGAATAAACACATCCGGTAGTTAGCAGAAAACTCATTTTTTGAACATAGACAGGATATCAATTACAAAGGTTATTATTATTGCAAAGCAAACCAACCCTGGAAATTGACTTTTGATTTTTTTAAGTGTGACAATTTTTTTCTGTTTTTTTTATTTTAGCCAACATTAGTTCCCTTTTACCAGTATTCATTGGAACTTTAAAAATACATTAAAACAATGGAAGCCAATTTTTCTGCCAGACCTAAAGAAGAGATATTACAAATAAGAAAACAAAACAAAAGAAGACATCAAGCCTGAGAACTAAATTAAAGGGCCTTGGCTGCCATTGTATAGAAGCCAAGTGCCTCAGATTATCCTTTCCCCAGCATATATATAAGCATATATGTAGAGTGATATTCTGCCTAGTAATAAAGCTGTTCTGCTTATTTTCTGTGGACTAATACATGTATATGCTGTTTCATAAAATGGCTGAATGCATACAAAAAATGAAATAGTTTGAGGCAAGTGTCCCCAGTGCCTAGCATATATATATGAAAACAAAAGTGCTTTTCAATGTTCATTACAAATCAGTGTCAGATTAAACAAAAGCAGACTGATATTACTTCATATTTACTAAAAAAATTGTAGTGCACATTATGATATATTCATGTCCTTTTGTGTTTTATAGATGTACAGATTCAACATGAAAAAGTATTCATTTTTTATTCACATACAGTATGCATTTATTGTACATGTGTAGGAAATTTTACCGTATATTTTTGTTTCCACTACATTATGTTCTGTTTAAAAGTCCTAGATAATTTGAAAATATTGCTGACATATTTTGCTATTTTGTCATAAAATGCTATAAAATAAATCCTCCTGATATTATGTGCATATGGAACAATAACTTTTGAATATTCAGCTAATCAGCAATTTTCCATCTGCACATAGATTATTAATTTGTACATGTACACATTCATATTTCATTACTTGTATCTCCTTGATTGTTGTTTCTTGTATACATGTATTTTGAACATAATTCAGATCTGAAAAGTACCATCAGAAACAAAAGGGAAATGGTAAAATCAACATGTAATTGAGGTCTAAGATTCTGTGTTTTTGCAAAATAAAGTTACATTGTAATTTGTGCACTTTTGTCTTTGTGAATCCTTGAATATTTTATATTGAGAACATGATATATTCTTAATAATCTAATTGATTAAGCTACTCTTATGAACCAAAAATTGGAAGAATATGAAATAAACTGGTGACTACTGCCATAACTGACCAAAATTTTGTGTGAAAATCAGTCACTTTTGCTGACCATTTCTTGTATAATTTCTGCTAGATTGACATTAAAAAGTTGCATTCCATCGACTTATGCAGATCTACATGTTACTTTGGACTGAAACTTATGCCCAACATAACCAGGTTATGGACCTAACAGTGGTCGAGGTAAGTGGGCAAAAAGTAGCATCACAAAGATGGATTTTTTCAGGACCAAACCAAATGCTCAACATATGTGAGTTGTTGAGATAACAGAGATCAAGATAAGTGGGCTTGACTGTATATATTTTGACAAACATTTACCAGCTAAGGTCTATTCTTCTTCTTCCTTGAATCCACATCAATTTTCATGAAATTACATTTAATAATTTTCAGGTTTTCTTGTGTCCACACAACCACAATAAAGTAGGCATGTGCACAAGCTCACACACAATCCTGTATCTGCTTGGATTTCTTTTCCATAAAAAAGGCACTTAGCAATTTAACACTTCTTATGCTTGGCATGTGTTTCAAGGGCTAACCATTTTTTATAAAGTTAGTTTTCTAATGACTCATTTAACTGTCAGATTCTCTGCATGAAGAGTTTTTACATAACCTGAATGACTGTCATACAGCCATTGTAACAAATTAAAAAAAACAATCAAGATCCAGTAATATCAAAATGCCAAAAGAAGCTTGCATTTCTTTTAAATTGCATCTATAGCATTAATTAATTATAAAACACCACTCATCTTCACTGTCTGGTTTACATAAATGATAATAATCTAGAAAAAAAAATAATAAATTTTAACTGCAAGAAAAAAGTACAGAAAGTTAAAACTGATAATAAAATTTTCAAAATTCAAATATTACAAAAACCTATATGAAGGTGGCAAAATTTTCAGTTTAAACAATATAAAATTGAAATTTAAAATTTGTTAAATGGTGTATGCTAGATACTACAGTATGAATAAAGGTAACATGGCTGTTTATTAACTTTCTACAGTCTTCAGAGCCATAAAGGATAATATATTGATGGATTATGATCTCCAAATTTGTCTTAAAACTGATTCTGAATGCTTGGATATTATGAAGTTACACAAAGTGCCTTTTCTAAATATTATTTTAGTTTAGAGAAACTGAATAAATATTTAAAGATACACCAAAGAAACTTCTAGAAAAAGTAAAAACAAAAAACAAGTTTACAAAGTAACTGTCCCAGTATATCTACAAAGCTTTGGTGAGATAAGAATAGATGCTAGTATACAAATCAAGGGTACAGTTTTCAGGCTGAAATGAAGAATTTCAACTTGCCTTACTTGTTCCTAAACAAACTGATTCTATTATCAAAAAGAAGGTAAAGAACAATAATCTATAATTGAGCAAAATAAGATAAGCATTTGACTATACTAATTAAATCATACAGTCAAAGAATGTACTACAGAGGAATGACAACAAGAACAAAACAAATGATGGTATAGCCAGATTGAATTATATATATATATATATATATATATATATATATATATATATATATATATATATATATATATATATATATATATATATATATATATATACACACATACATACAGAATTTCACAAATTAAATTTGTTTTTTGCAGTTGACACATTTTCTTTTAAATAATTCTCTAAATTTGCTTAATAGCCTATAATTACTAGTATGACAATGAAGAATCCAGGATATAATTTGCGCCTACATAAATTTACATAAAACAACAGATGTCGTTATCACTCATCAATTTCTAGGTCGATAAAAAATATTTTAAGGCATCCACAACAAGCTGAAAAAAAAACTATTTGAAACATAATAAATTTAAAGATTTAATTCCTATAAAACAGCCATATAAAGTTTTGCAAACACAATGTTTTTTTTGTTTTATTTGCTTGTCTATGCTTTGTATCTACCTTTGAAAAAGACTCAGTAGGAGTTGAAAGTGCTCAGGCTAGTTAGATACTAGTTTTGCAATGTTCATTGTCAGTTTATTGTATATATATATATATATATATATATATATATATATATATATATATATATATATATATATATATATATATATATATGTGTGTGTGTGTGTGTCTAGAAACCTGGATATAGGCAAACAATTATATAGATCACTGGAGCATGAAACATAGGTCAGTGAGTCCCAACTTTCAGAAATACAGTACTCTTCATGATGCAGTGTAAACTAAGTCACGAGACTGCAGATAATATTATCTGAGAAAATGAGCTATGACAAAGGTTATTGCAGGTCAATGGAACATAAACCACAGGTCAAAATAACCTCGTTGTGACTGAAGGGTTTAGTACTCTACTTGACATATCTACATATCACTGTTATGTAACTGAGAAAAAAAAGTGTCTAAAAAACTAAAACTCAAAAATTAAGCTAGGTCAATGTGCTAGGAAATAAAGATCTAAGTGACCTTTGTTTGACTGAAAGGAACAGCATTCCTCATGATGCATATTTATCCCATGTTACATAACTCTGCAATTGAGAAGCTGAGCCTAGCATAAACTATCCCAGAGAATCTCAGCTGAATGTCAAGGTAGGAACAAATACTAGAACCAGAAAATACAGACAAGTGACCTAATGTTCACAGCAATTGATGTAATACTCCTCACAAAACATTAACAAGTCAGATGATTCTAAATGCAATAGAGTCTGAGAAGATGGCCTCATGCAAACCTGAACTCACGTGTCCATGCTTGATGGATCACCCATCTATGGTCCATATGCTGGAATTTTTTTGCAATCTGACTAAAAATGGAGCAAAAGGGTGCACATTTTGTAGTCAACAAAGTTAGAGCATTAATATAGTATTTCCTCCTTCAGTAAATACTGTCATGAGTGACCTCTGCTATGAGCATCCACCTGTCATTTCCAACCATAATCATAATGCATGGATCAATTTTATTATATACACGCTGTTATGAGCAACCACCTACAGAGATGTCGTGGCAAAATATGCATTTTCACACTGCTATGAGCGACTGCATTGGAAATATGAAGATAAACTCTGACGACCTTTATTTAATCCCTGTAAGAACTACCACTCATATAGTTCTAAACAAAAGAAGTAATTTTTTAAAAAAAATAGGCTGGCTAACGATGTGTGAATATTTTAGCTATGCTTATAATGTTTTATAGTCTCTGTTGTAAACCAAACTAAAGTATATGTAGATTATTTCCTAGTCTAATTCCCTGCATTGTATCCTCTCTGTGTTGTTTTCCCCAATTCATATAGGGGTGAGGAACACATGGAGCATAAAAACCAGGGAACCAGACTAATCATTCCTGCACTTAACCTGCTTCATGGCCTTAATTGCAGAACAAGAAGAAACGGACACCACTGACCTATATGTAATTAATTGCTATAATGACTGCTTGGTTAGTAACGATTGTTCTGATAAAAAAACAAGCATAAAAAGAATATTAAAAAAGTAGGGATTGTTGCTACCAGTGATGGATGCTACAGTCAGTAAACCAGGCTAATGTACACATCACAAATTTACATTCAGGTGTCCAAGTTGACATAGTAGTCACATATATTGTTTGTCTTTGGAGTTAATCCATATTGCTGAGGGTGAATAAGGTCATTGTCTATTAAATCAGCAAGTTGTTGTTGTTATAGGGTTTAACGCCATTTTTCAGCACAAGATAGGCTATACATGGCAACCAGTATTAATGGTGGAATAAGAATCCTGGAAAACCCTGGAAGAACCACCAACCCACAAGAAGTTACTGGCAGGCTTTCTCACTTACCCATGTTAGCCAAGTCTGGACAGAGGTGAGATGGCAGTGATTCATAACGGTCATTGCTTTAGATTACTCTGCCAATCTGGACCCCTAAACCAGCAAGAGAGAATCATTTGTGGGATTTAAATGATAGTGTTCAAGACTTGTGATGTTTGTTGTTTATTCTCTGATTTTAAGTGATTACAGCCAAATCAAATAGCTGTCATCTATTCAAGTTGGTGCAACTGGGTTACACACTTTGCTTATAGAGTTAATCCTAGTATGTCATCTTTGAATGAAGCTGTTGACTTTTGTCTCTAAGTAAATGGTGTGTTTCTGGAAGAAATAATTGTTTCTTTTGATTTCATTAATTGTTAGATATGCAATGCACATGTATAGATTTTTCATATTTTCCCACAGCCCAATCAAAACCATCTTTATGTTCGATATTACAACTGAGCACTAATAATTTTAACACCTAGAACCTTAATGACAATGGATGAACCTCCAACTAATAAGAGACACATTTTAAGGCTGGAGAAAATATTTATTTTAACAGAAAGTGAAAAAGTGCAGATTACTCTCAAAAAGCGGTTTAAACATTAGGTTGTTATAAAGAAAAATAAGTAATTCAGAAATGATTTCAAATATAAATGTTGTTGTTGTTGTTGTTGTTGGGCTTAATGCCATTTTTCAGCACACGATAGGCTATTCATGGCAGCCAGTATTAAAGGTGGAGGAAGAAACTGGGAAATCACCTGAAAGAACCACCCACCCACGAGAAGCTACTGGCAAGCTTTCTTACATATCCACATGCACGGAATCCTAGACTCATGCAGACCGAGGTGAGATGACAGTGATCCATAACGGACAGCACTTAAGACAACTGGGCCACTCAGGGCCCCTCAACGGACAGCACTTAAGACAACTGGGCCACTCAGGGCCCCTCAAATGTAAATGTGATTTCATGCTTAATGACAGAAGTACATCTCTATTGCTATATAATTTTGTTTTTGGATGAATGAATACATTATTTTAGCAAGAAATATTAATAAAGAATAGAATATCTGTACAGTGTGGTTATTTTTCTTGAAATTATTCTGAGACTGGACCTTGGAAACTGGTCTTTTTGTACAAGGCTACTATGAAAGACCATCTGTCTTGAGAAATTGCTTTTTGTTGGCAGAAGGGGCAGTCTCTTATAACAGGAATTACTTTATTAGATAACACATAACATTTAGAATCTAGCATAACAGTTCCAAGAACTTACTGTATAACAAGAAGTAACAAAAGTCAATTCTTTATTACTTAGATCCATTAAGTGTTCATCTTGTAATGTCAGTTACAAGTTTGAAGTCAAGTAAGTTCCATAAAATTTGAAAGTTTAAGTATAAAAACATTCAAATTGGGAATAGCTAAGCTGCTAAATGGGTCAAATGAATTACAACTCTTACTCTTCCTAAAATCCATGTTGGTAATGGAACACCATACAAGACATACACACAAGCATATTATAAAGATTACACAGTCCGGTCTTCAAACTAGAAAACATTTTGCTGCCAGACACATGTAATATGCATTTTAATATTATACACATTTTAGAAACAGCATGTCTTGCAGAGATTTTTTATGAACACTTTCATTATTTTAATACAGACTGACAAACACTATGGTAGCATCCTTCACCTATTAAAGCACATAAACAATATGCCTGTGCTAAATCATGCAAAATTTCTCTGGGCTATGTTTAGGCTGACCACAATTTAGGATTTTCCCCTAATTTCTGGAATTTTCATTGTCATTGCTGATTTATACTAGATAGAGATGAAAGATTTCGTGCATTTCTTTGAAATGTTACAAGTGTGGACATATACTGTATTTTGAAAGTCTTTGGGTTCTGAGTAATCTTTCATACTTTTGAGCAAATTTTCACTCAAAATGTAAATATCTTTAAAAAAATCTCTTGGAACCTTGTTAAGATTAATGCTTGTCCTGACAATATTTATTTTTTCAAAACAATTTTCCTGAAACTTGTGGTCACCCTATATGCACCTGAAGAAAGGAAATGAATGATTATAAACTGAGGATGCTGCTATTGGAAGTTACCAGTGATCCATAGCCCTTCAATAGCCAGCCCCTATCATCCCCAGTATTAAGCGACGGTAGTCGCCAGAAATATCTCCCTGAAATAAGGAAAAGGATTTAATACAAGAACAAAAAGCAAAACAGGCAAAAAGTTCTTTAAAGCAGCACCTGAATAACTGTTGTTTTGATACCAAATCCAATTCCATAGACAAGAACCAAAACAAAAATATAATAGAAGAAACAGAGGAAGCATGTATTGAAAACATACAAGATCATTATCTGAATGAGAATTACAGACAAAAAAAATCACGTGTGCAACCGCAAATCCTATTGGCAGAAGTAAAATAGATATTGAAAACTGACATAAATGTGGAAACAATCAAACTGATTTAAGTCAAACCTACAAATTTGTACTTATTACCTATGCTCACTTGCAACTTTTGAATTGTCAACTTTTCAATTGTCACTATTCAACACAGGATTCTTTTTTTTATAAAACAATTGTATTTTATGCATATATATGAATATTGCTTTTAAAATTGCAACTTAGAAAAAACAATATAAAACTGTTGTGGACATTTTCATTTATTTTTTAAACAAAGCCTTTGTTACATTAAAACAAGATTTTCCATGCTGAAATTTCTTGAGAATGGGACTAAGCAAAACTATTTTACTAAAGAAAAACATTCAGGTCCATGCAAACACGAAAATTGAGGTTGCTTAAATTGCATGTAATTGTGACTGGGTTTGTGAAAATATAAAAATCAAGGTGGTCATAGACTCTTACAAAACATCTCTCAAAACATTTCGGGACAAGAATTATTTGAAAAATTAAACAAAACAAAATACATTACTGCATGAAGTGATAATTTATTAAATTTCAGTTTATGCACAACATAAAGATCTTAAGTTATTGAAGGTACACATTGCCATGTTGCCATGGGGTTTGTCTGATAAAGACCATTGAAGGAGGAACTGCCACTGGTGGTGTGGTAAGATGATGTAATGTCAAATTATAAGGCTCTGTCAGTGGGTAACATCTGGATATGGGTATGTACATGTACTTTCCAAATGAAAGGCAGACCTGGGAATTATGCAAAAGACTGTTATTAGCCTCTTGCTGTCTTCATGGGGCTTGTGGAAGGGGGGGGCATGAGCAGAACTATTCCCATTGGGGCATTGGCAGCAGAATTCAAAAAGCCAACCAAATTAGATAATCTTACGCAGGATCATACAGAGTATCATGTGATCAGTCTTTTTTCTGGTTTTTCAAATGTACAGACAATGAATATAGAGTTTTACCTCTCTGGCTTTTTAAAGGTACAGACAATGGATTTAGAGTCCCTTGCATTTTGGTCCACCACCACCTCAGTCTCCACCAATTAATGAATACAGCATGGGTTGTGCCCTTATGTTATTCATGCATATGGGGCTACCATAGGATAGGATCATTTTTCCACAATTAGATACTCATAAGCTATACTAATAATGTAAAGGTCATGCCCATTAAATACATTTATTTTACAGTTATAAACGGGAAAAATATAAGAATTTTTGCTTGATGCTGGGATCAGCCTAACTCTGTTCCACAAATCTGGGAGCAACCTAGAATACACTCATATGTGGGGATAAGTCTAGCATAGACTTGGTTAAGATGGGATCAGCCCAGAATATATTAGCATTAGCATGTTGGGATCAGCCTTATACATAATCTACTTGAGCTAGGATTATCCCAGAATGCACTTGATTGTTGTGATCAGCCTAGCACAGACTTTACTTGAGCTGGTATCAGCCTAGCACCAATTCAACTTAATCTGGGATCAGCCCAAAATACACTGTAATGCTGGGACTAGCTTAGTATTGATTGGAAATCAGTCTTCTACATTGAGCTGG
This sequence comes from Potamilus streckersoni, assembly GCA_016746295.1. NCBI lineage: Eukaryota > Metazoa > Mollusca > Bivalvia > Unionida > Unionidae > Potamilus > Potamilus streckersoni. The sequence continues at coordinate 253,829 of JAEAOA010000401.1, forward strand.
GATTCTGCCTAGCACTAAATCTACTTGAGCTGGAATCGGCCCAGAATACACAGTAATGCTGGGAACAGCCTAGTACCAATTGGAAATCAGTCTTTTACATTCAGATTCCAGCTCATGAGTAGCCCCCACAAAGAGAAAACTAAATAGTTTTTAAAATATTTAAATTAAGTATAGATACTGTTTTAGTTATGAGTTTGATGTTGTAGAATATTAGCAATAATGAATAGTGGCATGTTGGAGAGAAAGGGAGAGAGATGAATGCATATACTTATGTATCATGTAGTTCTAACAATGCATGTATTAAATCATTTTTTGTACAATGCAGTATACTATTTTGTTGTGCATAAAATACCATTTAAGTAAGAAATTTATAGCACTTTTTGATACAACAAATATGGCTTTTCTAAAATATCAGCAAAAGCCATAAAATATAAAAATTAAAATGTTCTTTAAATTGAGATGTTTTATGAAAAAGAACCAAGATGATCAGCACACTTACACGAATGAAAGCCTCTAATGCTTGTCCATAATGTCTCTGGAATTCTTGCTTTATCTGGACCATGTCCACTTCTGCTCTCGTCACAATTATTCGTATCAGTGTCTTATCATCAGTTCCTAGGCCCTGTTCATATAGAAGGATACATTCCATGTTCTGTGCTATAAATCTCAGTAAGCTTGAAATAAAAACTTTTATCCCATTAAAAATACATCTAATAGTGTCATGTCATATCATAAATGGATCCTATCATAAACAAAGCATGTTGCAACTTCACAAAGAACCATGCTACTTGGCATTAGATTAAAAACAAACAAAGGAACTCCTTGAAGCATATAATTTATACAACTTATGATACATTATTAGACTTATTTCACGAATTTTATACGTAATGAATTTACATGTATCACCATCTATTAATTTAAATCTTAGCAAAAAAACATTTAGAAAAAATGTAAAATGTACATTTAAATTTAAATGTGATTTTAGATTTGAGTTTAGGTGACACATGTTTTTAAATTTACCATGCACTGTTGTCATGTAACAAGGCTCTGTCTTGTAAAATCAGGACCATGTAAATTGCTCAAATTTATAAAAATTCCTGCTATTAATTTGTTAGTGATAAAATGCTTCAGCTAAACTAAGCAAACACAGTATTATATTGAAAACAACTTCAGATGAATTTGTTCCCTGCCCACCCTAGTGTGGTCACAAAAAGTATGCAGTGATAAAATCTGACTTTGATCTTTTTACACAGCTGTAGAGTTGGTTACCTGGCAGAAAAGAAAAGTTTACAGGTACATCTCTAGCTCAGGGGACAGGGGAAAAATTTATCAGTGACCGTAACCAGAAAGGTATAACCTTGTTACCCTGTGCAACATGACCGAACATTTAATATGGTATACATAATACCTCTAATCATATGAAAGTGTATGAGGTTTCATTCCTTATCAAACAGCTTAAAAGTTAAACAGTGAAAACAAAAGTGTAATAAATGGTTGGATAAATAAATGGAAAGACAGAATGATGGAAACATGAATGCTACGCATTCCATTTTTGTAAGAAGGATGGAAACAAAAGCGGAGATTCCATGAACATAGTGATTCATTTAAACTGTGTGCATTCCTAAAAACAATTATTGTTTGACATCTGAGATAGAGAAATTAGGTTTTTGTTGGCATCTTATAAACATATTTCCCCATTTACATTTTTTAAAATATAAAGCTTTTTGATTTAGAAATATGTATTGATATAGTAAGAAGTAAATTTAGCCTTTGAACATATACATGCTAATATGCTATGTCAATCATCCAAGTCTCTGACTGCAAAAATGCCTCTGCAGGCAGCAGGTTCTAGTGTAATTCATTTCATCTTCATTGAAATTTATTGCAAACTTGAACATTATATGAAAATCTGAGCTTCTGTTAAATCCTGATGATTTTTATACAAGGACACAAAAAAATGTTTCAATATACAAGTTTCTCAACATTAATGATAATACTTTAAATGATTAACAACTTTGCATCTTAGAACTAATAAAGTAATCAAGGACTTCTACATACTATTTTGGTTTCAAGTAAAACCAGTTAAATTTTTTACTGAACAAATGTTACAAATTTTAAAATAAGCTACTGATAGAAAAAACAGCTTTTTTTCTTTTTCAATAAACAAAATGTACAGAATTTTTTTGAATGAAAATATCCATTAGTATTTTGGAGAGAACTTATTAAAAAAATGTGAAAACCAAATAAACTGTTACCTAAGTCTGTTCAGTTTTCTATACCAACATCATCCTTACTATCTCAGTAACAACTTTTATTCCAATCAAGAGCATGTAGTGCCTTTCAACAAATTAATCAGGTGTTGACTTATGTTTTTAAATTTTCTCACATTTTTTTACATTTAAAATACTGAAGACTTGTATTCCAAACTAAAATTGAAAATACACGTATATAGCCAGATAGACAAGAATTCATTCATTCATTCATTCATTCATTCATTCATTCATTCATTCATTCATTCATTCATTCATTCATTTACTCACTCATTCATAGATGAAAGCATGGCCAATACTACTATCAGAAGAGATGAGACACCTGCTTGACAGCAGGTACCATTTACCTGTAGACTTGATGGCTACCTGGGGCAGTTAAGATAATAAGCAGTCTACTGCAATATATCAAAGTATGTTAATGATCAATAATTACATCAAGGTCTGAATTATGGTTTCATGTATATTAATTCTGTCTGACCATTATTTTTCAGAACATGGTATTTGTGTGAGATATTTGTGAATGATCAACTAACATACATACTGGATTGTAAGTTGAGCCCATATGCAAAATGCCCACACTTGGATCTGCATATGCTGATAGATAGGGTTCTACAGTTTGTTAGAAGTAATCAGTAGAACAAAGACTCTGTTGATGCATTATGAAATGTAGTTGGACTCCACTTATAAGCAAGTACATATGTCTATGTACATATCCAACTAACCAGAATTATAGGTTATACTAATGCAGGTTCAAAGCCATACAAGTCAGTTAGTGCTTTTGTGGTAAGACATTCACACTACATTAACAGAGGGCTGAATTCACCCATACTACATGGAGGATTCAAGTGAGGAGTCCAGAAGTCATGACCACAATGTCAATTGAACACATTCAAAATGGAACATTTTCTGCAACTTATTATTTAAACAGGCAGTTTTTGACATTTTATTTTGACCAGGTATCCTTAAACCAATTATCTGAATATGAAAATTTTTGCAACCTGGTCTAATTTGTATTTTTTTAAAAACATTTTCTACTTTTTCCTTTTTGACACTAGCAGGGCATAATTGACTGTTGACACTACTGACCAACAGATCTCAATGACCTTGACCTCTTATTTATTATCAGACTTAACATAATCTTTACCACTGATCTCTACATCCTAAATCATTAGGTTTCATTTTTACCCTAAAGTACAAGCCATCCATCCACAAAGATTGGTGAAACTTACTCTAGAATAAAAAATTATTCTGCAAAACATTTTACTTTGCCTTACAATGACTCTGACCTTTAAACATTTGAACTCAAAATCAATGGGTCTTCTTAAGTGCAAGACTTCCTCAGACTTTGAGGTTGTCTAGAAGTTAAGCTATTATGTCAAAATCATTATTTTTCTTTCTGTGGCAGTTACTTGAACTTTGATCTTTTGACACTAAAATCAATAGGCTTCATTTTAATTTTTGCAATTGTAAATGGTTAAGAATGAAGTTTCCTCAAGAAACAATTATGTAGTTTTCAGCCAAAGTGAACCTGACATTAGACCTTACAATTTATATGCATCTTCCTTTTCTCAAAGTGCAAGCCATTCAAAAATTTTAGTCCATATTGTGATGAAAAACTAAAGTTATGACATTGAAATAAAAATGGTAATGGATGAATTGATTGCACAGATTTATTTATGGAAGGCTGTACAGATGTCACAACATTAAAAACCATGTTTTGGTGGCTGTATCAAAGAAAGACAAGTATCACTTGATGTTACCTTCATTGCCTGGTAAAGCTTCTCGGCAAAGTATAATGACTTGTTCCTCACACATTTCACTATAGAATGAAAATTTAAAAATTACAAAAAAGATTTTAAAAAATGAGATGACTGCTGGAGAAGCATAGCTGTAAAAGGGTATAGCATTTTTATATATCTATACCTTCATTTAACATCCAAAGAACACTTTAATATCAACATAATGTACATATAACCTTAACAATTGATACATGAAATTCTGTATATTTCAAATGACAAATTGTAAATTGTGTTCACTCAAAAGAATTTACTTACTGCTATCCTTATCAAATAAAATGCTGTTCATATATGAATAAAACGTGATAAAATCCTCAAAAAAGAATAGTTTCCAAACAGTATATCATTAGGGATATGCAGATGAAAATATGCTAAATAATAAATCAAACAATAATAAAGTCTTATTAATTCTTGAGATGTATTTAAAATAATATTATAAAATCAGAGTTGCATAGATGCCATGTCATGCCTCTTTGTAAATAAACCAGGCTCAACATGAATTCTAGGCTGTCAGAAACAAACAGCAAAAGATTTAGAAGCTGTATCACTTTCAAAAGTAGTTTTACTCAAAATATTTTAACACTGCTGATACAGATGTCATCAGTGCTGACACTGCCAAAAAAGTAACAGCTAATGGATCAACATTTACAAAAAAAAAAGTCACTGATCAAACAAAAGGTTCAAATAGTTTCTTGCAGAAAAGAGAAAGTGTTAAAAAAGGGATTTCTCCCAGTAATGAGAGATGAAATATTTTACCTATTGCAACCATTCCAATCTCCAAATTTCCTGACATTTCACTCTTGATGGATGCCTCTATATCACGGCCAGACAAGCGGCTGTAAGCATCAAACACTGCTTTCAGTTGATCAAAGCTCTGAGAAGCAATTATGCTATTAAACACAGACTCATCCGTGCCCCATCTTCTTTCCCCAGCTTGTAACAAGGCCTGGAAAAGATAACACTTTTTAAACCATACAGATTTCATCTTATCCATCCATGCTAAAAAAAAAGCGATGAAAGACTGACTGAGAGATACTGAAAACAAAGACAAAAATGCATGATGAAAGGCCATATAAGAGTACATCCACAAATTTTCAGGTAATTGATACACAAGATGGTGGATATATTACAACCTTTTGCACAATGTTAAGGATATCTAAAAAAAAAAAACAACAACCAAAAAACAGTATGAATGTGAACTCAGTAAAATATACTATTCTTTACATTTTATCTTCACCTGTAAATATTCCTAAATGCACAAGATAATGTAATGATGATATCATTAGAATGAATGCATAAAAACTGTAGCCAACTTAAAATACTGATTCTAAATTACAACACAAAACTACAAAAATAAAACACAGAAAATGAAAGCTATTTTATGAGTTTACAATATACCTGATTTTTCTTATGGAAGAAAATTATTTCAAAGAATGCTTTCTTTATACATAAACATTTTTTTAAAAGAAAATTTTGCATTTCCAAAATGAATTTTCACTTGATGATTTGCAAATAAATAATACCTCATAGCTCATAGCCAAGTGATTTCATATACAGTTCATAAGAAATATACATAACAGTCTTTGCATTTGCTCAATACTTTTTGAACTGTTTTAATTGTTTATTTATTAAGGATTGTGATACCATTTACTAGCACTGCATCTTACATTTCTTAAACTCTCTAGAGGTTTATGTTCCAACAAATGGCATAGGAAAACATAAACATATTTTTGTTAATATTTTAGCATCTTTGATATATTTCATAAACAAACTTGTGCTGAGATGTGTTTTAAAACTGTACTTTGTAGAATTGCATGATCTTAGATAAAGGACAATAAAAACAAGACCTAGATGAAATTAACTAGTTTTACCCAAGTCAGAACAAATGATTTCAATAAGCCAGATTTTAACAAAATAAACTAAAACTGAATTATAACACATTTACTGCAAGCAGGCATATTTTTTTCTAAATTCATATTCAGGTTTACCTGTTAATGAACCTTTCATCAAACAGTGAATAGCCCCCAAAGAATTCAGTAGGAATTAACTAAATGACAAATAAAGTAAATGTGCCACAGATACAAACACCCTATAGACATATATCTATTAAGTGTATTGTTCATGTCACAAGTACTAAGTGTTTTGGTTTTTAATAAATTGAAGTACCTGAGCATCAGCATTAGCCTTGTTCATATCAACAGGCTGATTCTCTAGCCTTCCTCCCTAAAAATACAAGGCATACATCAAAATAATTATCTAGTAATGAACATATTTATGATTTTTGTTCAAAAAGAACATCTTTATGCTTAATCTGAAGAAAAAGAACCTCAAAATAGAAACAATTTCTTGCAAATGTTAGAAAATATTATAAATAACAAACCACCTGAAATACCAAAAAATGTAGATAAGAAGGTAAAGGAAAATAGAAACTGTTAGGTAATAAGCTAATATAGACATGTAGATAGACACAAATATTTTAGTTTATATTAATTAAATATACCTAACAAAATAACATACACAGGAAGAAAGGCACTGAACTGAAAATTATAATCTGAAAAGTATCTCAAACATGTTGTCTCACTGGCCAACCACCTACATTTATGTCATGTTAGAACATACAGAATTGCAGATCCGTATTATTTGTATAGAAGATATTCATACATGGTGGATTTCTGTCAAGTTTGGTCCAAACCAACAGCAATATTGTTCTGCATTGTTTCACTATTTGTTTCTTTCATGATCATATGTCTAAAGTCAATCCAAATAATTATTCAAAACTTTATAATTTATGACAGGAAAATTCCAGTATCCTTAAGGACTAGCAATACTTACGACACTCATTGATACCATCAGCCTCTTGAAATGGCCTGATGTGTCACTAATAATATCTCGTTCTAGCTTCTGTTTATACACTGAAACAAGTAACTTAAATAAACTCAAACCTGCCACAGAAAATACTAAAGAAATAAAAGAGCTCAAGCTGCTTGAAATTTGAGATAAGAATGTTAAACAAGAAAAAACTTTAGCAAATTTAAAAATCGAATGCACAATGCTTAAACCATGTTTCTTTTTTATACAACTGAAAAATAGAGCATAACCGATTAGCATTTTTCTACCGATTTCCGATTCCGGACTTTGGGCATGAAATTTTTCTGATTCCGGATGCTATTTGATAAATCAGAAGTGCCTACTACCAGGAGTTATTTGCCTCCAGCACATCCGACCAAAATCTTGTCTCTGCATCCCTGTCATCGTGAAATGCATTAATATCTAGCTAAGAAAAATCATATATATATATATATATATATATATATATATATATACACTGGAAATCCCGAGAAAAAATAAAATGTTATAGCTTCTGACAGCTGTCGCTAAACATTTTTGTTCAATACAGCCCTCTAGCATCGATAGAGAAAGAAGTTTTAGCACCACAGGTGCTATTTGCAGCAACAAACGATCAACAAGTCCACTGAAAAAATGAAGATGCTACTATTTCTTGCAAAGAACTTGGAAGTTATAAATTTTTATTATTAAATTTCTTTATTATCTATATTAAAATATGTGTGTCCTGCCCATGTGCATTAAAATATTTTAAATTTAAATCATTCGTTCTAATTTAAGTATTATCGTTTCTCCCCGTTGTGTCGACTTCTTATTTAACTTTATTACCGCATTATCAAATAACATGCAGTGTTAGACACGGTGCTATATAAATTTAACTTTATTATTTTTATTATCTGAATCGGTCGTTCCTGCCTTGTCTGCATCCAATTAATCAAAAGTTCATACTATCCGGTGGAATCAGATTTCTGGATCAAAATTCAGTTATGCCCTACTGAATATAAGGTCAAATCAATGTGATGTAACAATTTTTATGAATGTCATGGTTGGCTAGACCATGAATTAGTTAATTAATCATTTTCTTTACAGCCATAGGATCAAATCTATTTGTTCACCAATATAGAGAACATGATCTTTCACGTTTTCTTAATTAATATTTTTGTTTTCATTTTAGATATCTGTAAAGTATCCATGAAAGTTTCTTTTTTGAGCTGATAAAGGGGAATTTAAATACATATACCAAAAGGCTAAAAACTGCTACAAATTTGTTCCCCCAAGAAAGTTAAAAGAATTCATATATTTTACCACAAGTCAAAAGAATGAAGAATAAATCCCAGGGGATAAAAACTGCCCACTAAAGTTACTGCTTGGAAACAAACTGACTAAAGAAGCAAAGATGACATGGAAAGTATAATCAATATGCACTATATCTATAGTAAGGTCCATGAATATTTCAGCAAAAAATAATATCAAGAAACAAAGATTAACCTTCTGGCCAGGGAATCAAATGAGAAGGCCAGGGCCTGCATGTCAAGCATACAATCCAAACACTTCTGAAAATATGTAACCAAAAATTTCTCAAACTCAATGATGATGGTATAAAAAAAAGCAGAATAAAGCTACGATGATACAGCTATACATAACTTTAAATACATTAATGTACAATATTACCAAAATATTTATGATAATATTCATGATGAAACCTTATCTAAGTCGTACATTCTGTAACACTAGCAAAAAGAAAAAAAATAGCTAGCAAATAATGAATTGACAGAATTTAAGATTTTAGTGTCATTTGTTACTTCTCTGATATGCTTCATTTATAGCCTGGATCTCCCTGTTAGATCTTGAACATAGAATCTCTATAAGGGCATCGTCATCAGTACCAAGTCCCTGGAATGAAGGAATAAATTATTCCTAGTTAAAGCAGATTCATCAAATTTTTTAATTTTTTCAAATATAGTGCAAAACTCATAAAATATTGATTGAAGAAAAGGAATTTTTTGTATAATGTTTCTCAGTTAATACATACCCAATCACATTAACATTAACAATTAAACCCTACAAATTCCCAATTCCAACCCTACCTCTAGAGAAACAAAAATAGAGCACATTGACATAGGGAAGTAACTACAGTAAAAACTGTCTTGAGTGACCACCGGTCATGAACAACCAGAATTGTAATGCATAGATTGATTTTATTATATAAACGCTCTGCTATGAGTGACCACCTGCTGTATGCGACCAGTGATCGTGATATCTTGGCAAAATGTGCATTTCGACACTGCTATGAACGACCACATGACAAAGAAACGAGGACAAACTCCACCATCCTTTGTTTAATCCCTGTAAGAACGCCACTCATACTGTTCCAAAAAAAAAAAACCTTAAAAAATAGGCTGACTACCAATCTTGATTTATTTGCAAGGTTGGTAGTGTTTAATAGTTTCTGTCATAAACCAGACTAAAGTATATAGAAATTATTTCCATGTCTGGTTTCCAGCTTTGTGTGCTCCTTGTTTTGTTCTCAGTTATTTGTATAGGGTTGATCAAATCAGAAAGCATACAAATCAGGGAACCAGACTAATTATTTCCGTAATTAACCTGCTTTCTGACCTTTCTAGGACCTGACATCCCTATAACTGTATCGCAAGAACTGACAGACACCAGTGACCTTTATGTAATTATTACAACAACCACATGATTAGTGTCAATTGTTCTTATAAAAAACAATTATCAAAAGAATATTTAAGAAAGGATTGTTGCTACCAGTGATAGATTCTATAGTCAGTAAACCAGGCTAATGTACATGTCATGAAATGCCACTGAAGTGTCAAAGTTGACATAGTGCTCAGGTATATTGTTTGTCTCAAGTAAATTGGTATTGCCGGGGGTGAATAAGGTCATTGTTTATTAAACTAGCAAGAGAGAATCATGTGCAATTCGATTAACTTGCTCAAGACTTGTGATATGTGTTCCCCCCACACACTGTTAACTGATGACATCCCAATCACAAAGCTGTTGTCTATTCAAGTTGGTGCAACTGGTTTGCACAATTAGCTTATAGAGTTAATCCCTTTATGTTATCTTTGAATGAAGCCATTGACTTTTGTCACTGAGATAATGACCCTGTTTCTGAATTTGATAATACATTTTATTTCATTAATTGTGAGATATGCAATGCACATGTATCGAATTTTCATATTTTCCCTCAGCCACAGTCTTTACATTCAATATTATTATTATATAACTGAGTACTATTAATTTTAACAACTAGAATTTTAATAAATGGACCCACCTCCAACTAAAATGAGACAAATTTTAAGGCCGGAGAAAAGAATTACTGTTACTGAAAGAAGTGAAAAAGTGCAGACCACTCACAAAAAAGCGGTTTAAATGTCAGTAAAACAAATTTAGGTTGTTATAAAGGAAAATGAGCAATTCAGAAACAATTTCATGTGTTAAACTATCTTCAAATGTAAATGTGATTTCATATTTAATGATATAAGCATATCTTTATTACAATACAACTTTGTTTTTAGATGAATGCATACAATATTTTAGCAGCATCTATTAATAAAGAATAGAATATATGTACAGTGATTGTGGTTATTTTTCTTGAAATTGTTCTGAAACTGGACTTTGGAATTTGGTATATTTGTACAAACCTGCTATGAAAGATCACATGTATAGAGAGACCACTTTTTATTGGCAGAAGGGGCAGTCTCTCATAACAGGTTTCACTGTACTAAAAATTATTCCTGTTGCACCATTAAGTGTTTATTTACATAGCATAAGTTTACCTCTTTAAGCTTGTGCAAAACAGAACAGGATGCTCACATTTGCAATGATGGGTAGTGGGGCCTTTAGTAAAGTGGTTGGGTAGGTATTCTCTGAGAAATATAATTAACTAAAAAATTCCCTTTGTCAAACATTACCTCATCACATAAACCTAAGATGAATTGGTAGGACGGTAAAATGCAAGATCATCATTCTTCTGATGGAAATAATACTGACCTGAGGATAGGATGAGCCTTTATCCAAAAAGAAAAATGAAATACTATGAAGTTAACTCTCATAAAAGCCAACATCTGTGGAGTTTAGCACATGGGTGTTGTCTTTTTAACAAAGATGCCTGAGCAAATCCAGTGAAAACTACCAATGCCATGCCAGAATGAATGCTATGCTGTCATAAATGGAGCCTGGTGTTTATGTCAGCAGCTACCTGAAGCCTGATGAGATTCAACTCTTATCTTTGTAGATAGGAGCTGGAAAAAGTAGCTGTACATGCCAGGCAACTTACTCCACAATGTTACAAATGGAAATATTAGATTTGAATGCAATAATTGTTAAAATCACTCAAATTTTGTGAACTGAGATCTTCAAGAGTCCTATCTGATGCTGTGAGAGCTCCGAATATGCTGATCTAATAATCCTTTTTAGCCATGAAGCTGTGCTTTTGAGGTTATGTATTGTTTTCCTGCCTTAAGAGGAAGAAAGATCTGTTATCAGAAAAAGACTTTTTGAGGTACTGGAAATTTCCATGTGCCTCAGGATACCACCTGAGTGTGCAAAACAGATTCTTCAACTTTGCTTGTCTTGATTAATTAATCAAAATGAAAATGGTCAAATGATTATTTTCTGATTCCCATAGATGGCAACCTTTTCTTGTAAACAGTATTCTACAATGAATAAACCATTGGTAGAGATAAATGGTGTTCACAGATAAGGCAGGCAATTCACTCACAATGCATGCTGAAGCTAGAGCCATCAAGAAGCAAACCTGATATGATAAATGCTTTAGTGAAGCCAAATACAGATGCTAAACATAGGGAGAACTGAACCATTTCAATACCCAGGAGAGGTTTCAGTTGGAAAACAAGGTGAAACAGCAGGGCCTGGACAAGATGAAATTAGATTTGTCAGATAGTTCCTTGCTGGGATGTTCATCCCCACTGGGTGCACATTTGTTGAAAGACAGAAGGAGAATGCCATTTCATATGAAGCAGCTACCCTCTCCTTGACAATGAAGCTGCTGTGAGGATGTTCAGATTGCCTGATTTGTGCCAGATCTATATGGACATATAGTCATGGGCAAACCTGGAGATAATTTCACATGCCCTAACACAAAGTTCCAAAGATTTTGTCCCCTCCTCACCTGAGAAGGCAGTTTACCCCCAACAGAATTGTATGACATATTTGGAACATCTTCTCAAGTATCAAGTATCCAATGTATCCAAGTGAGAAAAGTGTATAGAAGGAGCTTTATTTCAGAAAGATTGAAATAAAATGTTTTCTGCTATATCATTCACTAAACACTGATTTAAAGCACAAGCCAGAGAAGATTGAGATTTTATGATTGGGTGCTACTATGTGTATTCCAGCTTCTAAGCACTCATTTCTTTGCCTGTGGAAGTGGTATATTTTGATCAAAATCTTAAGTGATAATTTAAATGACCTAGGATATGGCACCTCTGTGCAAGGAGTGTCATCTGCAAAATCTGTATGAAGAGGTGGCCAAGACAGAGCAACTCTGCTGTTGCACTGAGAAGATTAGGAAGATGAAGAAACTGTCTCCATTATATAAGTCCTGACAGAAATAAACTTCAAAGCATTAATACTATGACCAATGTACTTGGGCAGAAGTCAAAAGGTTTGGAATGCCTACAGAGCTTGACAAAATCATGTTCCTGTTTACTATCTGACCTAAATTGCAAAACAAACAATCGGTGGTGGTTTATATCCTTAACTAATGAAACCAAATGTTTCTGCAAAATGTCTTTCCAGGTATACCAACATCATTGTGAAGGACAACTTCTTGAAGTATGAGATTACAAAGTCCAACATCTTGGCAAATGCCCAAGTGCTGAAGCTCAAACTGAATGAAAGGGTGAAGAATAGGTATGAGATATCAGGTGTATGAAAATATACCTCAGTCAAATCAAGGCTAACTGCATATTAATTGTGCTAAACTGATAGTTGCACCAAAACTGTAAACTCTATTTTATACTCTTTTGAGCAGCAATAACTGATCGACCTGGTCCAGATCTATAACTGGTCCCAGTTTCCTGTTGGGTTTTGGGACCTGAAAGATTAACAACATTGGTTATACAGTATGCTTATTCCCATACAAGATTATCACCAGCTTGTTCTGCCAGATGGAGAATGGCCAAGGATTTCAAATCTATGAGTAAGTCACCACAATGTTTCTCATCAGCATAGATGTTGAATACTTGTCTCTCAATCTTATAAATAAGAGGGACATACATATTTATGGCAGTGATACCCTTATCCAGACTCAGAATATCCAAGGAGATGGTCACTGACAGCTGGATCATCAAGAAAAATCTTGGGCACTACAAGAGTTTCAGATTTTATCAGAAAGGTGGACAGTAATTCCTCAACAATTGTGGAAGATTTCTGAATGATGCTCACTATCCACACTGGTAATGACTGAAAATTATATGATATGGTAACTTTCTTCAACTACCATCTTGAAGCTAAACTCTGCCTTCTTCCTCAGTTGAGAGGATATCTTAATTTCGCACACCTTCCAGGTTGGATACAACATGCCAAAAGAAAGTGGCAAAACTACCATCACTTTAAGTGGTGTGGAACTTGCCCATTGGATAGGCCAACAAGGCTAGTCAGGCTATTGTCAAAATAGAATGAGGTTCAGATTGCAAGTGATTAGCTGGAACAGATGGCTGGCCTGGTATGGAATGAAAGGTCTGCAAGCAGTTTTATGGCCCATTGATAGACTGATCTGCAACTGTAAACCAGTCATCACAAGCATATGTGAATTGCAATGCAGTTTGACTGTCCAGTATCATTTAACCAGGCAATGGGTGGATGGTACAGGTTTTGCAAACTAATGGATAACATGTAGTTGGACTATAATCCTATGTACAAAAGTCTTCCAGGCCATGAGTGGTCAGGTAAGTTGACTTAAGACCAGTGGGCTGCCAAAAGTAGAAGAAAAAGATCTTACCCCACATTTGTCATTTTGCCAGAAGATAGTGAAGATAACAGTCTTGACACAAAATCCCCAGAACATTTTACATGTAGCTTATTGAAAAAAGCAAACCATTTAATTTTAATATTATATGGGAAGTGTCTATTGTAACAATGTCTGTGATACTGAATGTGATTCTAGCCATCAGAGTTGTATGGGCAATATTCAATATGAGTGGGATACAATTATGGGGACCACTCAATGTTTGCCACCAAATCTAAGAAAAAAAATGAAGGCTCAAAATGACCTCTTCTCTTAAGTCGTTGAGATGTTTCTCTATGACTGTGAACCACATGTCCACAGTTTACATGCTGTGACATCTAGGATTAGAAGACACATTTTAAGTACTTTTTCAATCGATAAATCGATCGATCAATTGAGAGATGCAATAAATATAACTAGGTGAAATTTACAAAGAGAAAACACTATAAAATAAAAAATGAATCAATGAACTACATAGAGCTTGACTATGCAATCAAAATAAAAATAAAGGTACATATAGCTTACATGTAACTTACTGAGCAAAAGAAGGTAACAAGAACTGGAGAAAAATATTACTAAATTAATTCAAAATTACAAGAATGACAGATACACATGATACAACACTAAAACTGTCTCAATTAAACAAATTTTTGATGGATGGCTTGAAAAAAAAACGAACAGATTGAAATGGATTTAGGAAGCACTCTGCCAGTTTTGAGTGAAAACTTTAACTGGTAAACATCTGGTATGTGCATGTCTACCTAGCAGGGGCATGGAAGGTAACTTTAAGAGTTGCTTCCCTTATCCATATGATTGATATATATATATATATATATATATATATATATATATATATATATATATATATATATATATATATATATATATATATATATATATAGCATACATGCCAAACCCTGGTGAGGAAGAAGCGTAAAACCAAGTGGACAAAAAGAGTAAAATGAGCAGAAAAAGTGTAATCCACATATAACATAATAAAATTCAATGCGCATATGTACAAAACACATACATGTTTTCCACAATTTTGGAGTTTGGAAGAATCTGTTTGGACAAAGGACTAAAGTTGTATTCTACTACTGTTGTAGTCAGTGTTCTATTAAGAACTCGGTAAATAACGCCCCTGCATTTATAAAATTTGTTTCCACAATTTAGTTTTGCTGTAAAAAAATAAGTTATCTTAGTATTGGAATTGGCAAAACAAGCTGATTCAAGGTGTCTTTGTTTTACACTATGACCAATATTAAAATCCTTTCCACATAGCCTGCAATGAATGTGATGCTATCCTAGAATGGCACTGTATTGTGTTATTCATGTATTCATCTTGGAATTAGTTTTTTCTGGGTTTTTTTTCTAATCCATCTGTGAAATCATTTGAGAAACATTTTTGCTGTAACATATGCATCGACTAGATTAAATAGGACGACTTTTACCGCCAAATTCCTACAGAATGGTTCTGTATCTCACACTAATTTTTAACAAAAAATATGTGAGCAAAGATTAAAAATTCGAAAATCAGCCTGATCTGTTGTAAGCTAGAAAGATGCTATAAATAGAAACAGAGGTCAACAGTTTAAAAGTACAAACCAGCATGTTTCTTGGAAATAGGGCAGCTGCTATAAATAGAACATAACACTTAGGAAAGTCACCACTAGTCAACAGACAAGTATACTTTTATGTCATAGTTACACAGAAGCCATCTTTTCTAGAAAACATTCTGTGCAATTAGTGAGATGTTAATAAAAATGAGAAAACAAATTATTCATTTTTTTGAGAGGGGATATACTGAAGCGTAATCCAAATACATTTACGCATAAGGTGTAATTTAGTGACAAAAAGCATAATGATTACACCAAAACCATAATGGTTGGCATGTATGTATATAGTTGCACCAGCTGAGACTGATATACAGAACAATCTCTCACTGCCAGCATTAGAATGGTAAAGAACCAATATTCCTTTCATAACCGGACTAAGAAGAGGAAATTTATGTCTTCCAGTTATTGGGTTGTTTAACTGGGAAATAAGATGAAAAAAAAATCACTTCTGTCTGCATGAAGTACATTGTCAGGTTGAATGCGAACTTGATACTTCAGGTATCCTCTTTCTAATTTATTGGCAGCCTTTTTTGCAGCAAGGTGCATCAAATGACAGTGACAACCTGTGATGTACACAGATATTTTTTTAAAATTGAGAATGCAGCTCCTTTATGAATTCCAGTTATCACTGATGCATTATCAGCTGAAAACCCCCTACAGTTCTGCCAATTTATATCATGTTTATTCAAAGCATTATCATGCAAATCAAACATGTTTTCTACGGTGGAATTTACTGTTAATTCTGGTAATGAAATAAGAGCACTTTAGACCATCTTCATTGTCAAAGCCTCTTACACAACTGAGAACAACTTTTTTTCATCACAATCATTATGCTGGTCTGTGGAAATACTAAACAACTCAATTTTCATGGCTTCTGCAATTTTAAGTGAAGTATCTTCAGCTAAACACCAAACAATCTTAGATGATTTTGTTCATGCACATGCATGCATTTTGCAGCTTTAGAATCAGGAAAAATCTGTTTGATCATAGGACCAATGTAGTCTTCTACTGCTAGGGACATGTTCTATTAAGAACTCGGTAAATAACACCTCTGCATTTAAAACATTCTTGTCCGTAATTGAGTTTTGTTGTTAACAAAGAAGTTACCTCAGTACTGGAGTTAGTATAATTCAAGCTTTCTTTAGTTTTCAAGTGTTGATCCACATCAAATTTATCACCATGAATAATATTAAAAATCCTTTCCACACAGCCTGCAATGGGCATGAACCTGCCCTAGAATGGAATGCTGTGTTATGTATTTGTTTTTTATCTTTCTTTAATTCCATCTGTGAAATTGTTTGAAAACAATTTTGATCTATCACACACATTTACATGAATAAATCTGACTGATTTTTAGCACCAAATATCCTACATACTGGTTCTGTACCAAATATGAATTAAAAATCGGCAAGTAAAGAATACAAATTAGAAAACTAGTCTGCTCTCTCCTCACTAAGCCATACTGCTACTATAAATAGAATCCGAGGTCAAAAGTTTTAAAGTAAAATCCAGCATGTTTCTTGGAAATAGGGCAGCAACTATAACTATAACATTATACTGTTGCGAAAGTGTATGCAAGACTATGGATAAGCGTACTCTTACATGGCAGTTATGTAGAAACCATCTTTGCTAGAATATTGTCTGTGGGATTAATGATATGTTAATAAAAACGAGAAAACAAATTTTTTATTTTTTGGGAAGAGGGATATAACAAAATTGAGTAATACATTTACATTTACAGGTATGGCATAATTTAGTGGAAAAAAGCATAATGATTACGCCAAAAGTGTAATGGTTGGCATGTGTGTGTGTGTATGTGTGTGTGTATGTATGTATGTATGTATGTATGTGTGTTGTGTGTGTGTGTATGTATGTATGTATGTATGTATGTATGTATGTATGTATGTATGTATGTATGTATGTATGTATGTATGTATGTATGTATGTATGTATGTATGTATGTATGTATGTATGTATGTATGTATGTATGTATGTGTGGTATTTGTAACTCCTGGTATATGAATTTATCTAATTATTATAATTTTATTTATGGCTGTTATGTGTAAAGAATGTCTTTTTATGTTCTGCATGCTTTATTTGAACCTGTTATGATTATAATATTGCATAGGATCTATAAATTGATGTTTATGTAGGTGTTGACACTTGTTAATAATAATCTGAATAACAAGACATAAATGGTGTTTATGCCTTAACTTCTCAGTGGCTGATGGGGTTTCAACAATTCTAGAATAATTCTGTAACTTCCCATTGGTTGGGCTAGGTCATATGAATAGGCCAAAGCAATGCAAAATGAGTTTGACACATGGGGTCTATTGTGAAATACAGTTTTAATATACAGTGTATATAAGGAGAGAATTAAGCTTCATTCCAATTTTTGGAGTCATTCATACTTATTGTGTTCCTGTTGCATGTCTGCAGATGTGCTGATTGTTGTACTTTAATTGTATTTGAAAGAAAAGATATTTTATTGGACTGTTCAGTGGAAATAGAAAGTGCTCATTATTCGGACTATAATATTATTCTGGAACAATTAATTATTCCTTGGAATTCAGGACAATTCCACCTTGACAACATCATGGTTCTTGAAGGACCTGTACATTTCTAGTTTTGAAATTTATAAAGAATATTTCATTAATTAAGGACTTTCATAGAATTTTATAAGGAGTACTTTTGAATTCAGTTCATAATACTGTAAGTTCCTCTTAAACATTTCATTTATAACTTTAAAAATTAAATTGTTCATTGGTTGTGCTTTTCTTTTCTGTTAATTAATCTGTGAGCACAGAGTCGTAACAACTTAATGAAAAATTACGTGGACAGACAGAAAACACCTACATCTACTGATTATCAACATGAAATATAACAGCATGAAAGATGGCAAAACACTCCACAAGAAAATTATAATTTTATCAAAATAATAACTACATACTCTCATGGCACGTCTCAACTCATAGGCATCATATTCATCTGGAGGCATCATCAAGCCCACAATGACATCCTCAAACTTCCCACCAAGCTCACTCTTCAAATCCTGAATCAAATCCTGCAATGGTAACAATTTCAAACATGTACAATATTTATGAATCAATGCATCTAGAGTATTTATCCACTAGTAGACTTTTATCTTACAGTAAAAAACATGGCATGGGCAGGCAGTAAAAGAACTACAGATTACCAATATAACAGCATGAAAGCAATCATTAAACTGTGAGAGAAAACTAATCAAATTATGAAACATGAACAAGGTGACATAAAACCCTGATCAGAATATTGGCTGGAAGCAAAGTTTGGCACTATTTTGGATATGAACAGGGAAAAAAATCTTACATTCTTTCATTTCAGAACTCGAAGGACTAATGATATGGAAGAATGAGAATCAGTCTAGAAATGGGTGAACATACAAATAGAGAATATATTGGTTTGGCTGGCCAAGAAATGTTGGTAATGAAAGAAAGATTTTATTATAAACATTCTTAAGTGAGCTTATCAAGTTGTCACTAAAAACAAGTGAGACAATATCCTCTTGATGGAATTTCAGTTATTACTGATTTGAGTTTGAAAAACTCTACTGAAATTTGTACATGATGCTCTGGTGCAGAATTGAAAACACATTTCAAACAATTGTAGATCCTGAAAATGATACGACCCATATAGTTTTCTCCACAGAAAATCTGTCAACAAGGATGTGCCTATACTGATAAATATAAGTTTATCATAAAACGTTTTCAGAAATTTAAAGCTACAGTGGTCCATGAACATGCCCACCTCCCCAACCAGTGCCCACCT
Organism: Potamilus streckersoni; assembly: GCA_016746295.1. Lineage (NCBI taxonomy): Eukaryota > Metazoa > Mollusca > Bivalvia > Unionida > Unionidae > Potamilus > Potamilus streckersoni. The sequence continues at coordinate 273,159 of JAEAOA010000401.1, forward strand.
ACTCTTTACAGTCAGAATCTCTTGGCACCGACAAGTTAGTGTTCAAAAGTACCCCTCAAGTAAGGCCACACTCTAACATGACAAGCAGCCAACATATTAGTGCACAAATGTAAATTTACCCTTCACAAGCGGCCACATTTTATTATTAATTTGTCCAGAACCAATACTTAATTATGGTGAGGTGAGTAATCTAAATATCTTTCCCAAAGTCTGTTTCTGGATGTCAGGTTTTTTTTATTGAAAGAAGTGTTGGTTTAACTACATGTACCACTAAGGTTATTATTATATCATTAACAATGGAAATATTTGCAGGAAATGGGGACAGCATTGTTTTGATAGAGCTTTGGGCTTCACACAGTAGATTTTCGACCAGACATTTTAATTTTGAATATCATAACATGGTCAGATAGAAATGTAGTCAAAATAACTTTGATAGAGCTTTGAGCTTCACACAGTGGATTTTTTTTAAAATTAACAATTATGACCAATATAGTTGTCAAGTTAATAACATGGTCAGATAGGCTAAAAATAGATTTAGTGGATTAACATGTACATACAGAGAAACAATTAACACTGAACAAAACAGGGTACCAGACAAAGACTGAAAAATCATGTGACAGTTCATGTTATGACACTCCCTGTATTACAAGGCATCTAGTTTAGAGAGGCCGAGTGGTCTAAAGCGATTCGGCTAATGTAGATATGTGAGAAAGCTTGCCAGTAGCTTCTCGTGGGTCGGTGGTTTCTTTCCGGTGATTTCCCGGTTTCTTCCTCCACCATTAATACTGGCCGCCATGAATAGCCTATCTTGTGCTGAAAAATGGCGTTAAGCCCAACAACAACAACAACATCTGCAAAATTAAATTGCAATACTGTATAATTAGCCACATAGTAATAAATCATTACAAAAATTTAACATGTCATCACAAAAATAAAGAAATAATACTTTTGAAAAAAAAAATTATTCGACTTGATGACAAAAGGGGAGAGTTCACTTGAAAAAAAAAAGATCATAAAAAAGAGAATATTCTGTAGCAGCAGGAAATTGGAGTAAATGGAAAGAGAATTATTTTAAATGTGAAACAGTGTATGTACCAAGATTTTAATGTTTTTGAAAGGTTATGTAATGTGCATGCCAACAATATCCCACGTGTTTCATGTGTAAGTACAGAAACTATTAATTTATGTTACTTTGAAATAACTGTTTTTAAGACAAGGACATTTTAACAATTAATGCTACTTTTAAATGAAGATATTAACTGCTTTAAGTTATATGTAGCTTTCCTACTATATACACATATACATACAGATATATAGTCCCCCTCTATATAGGCCACATATCTTATAAGGTGATTTTCTGGGTGCAGAAGGTGTGGCCATATAAGGGGGGGGGCCACTGTATTGAATTTTTAATATCATGGTGTTTGCATAAGTTTGCTATAAGAGCATTATTAGCACTGCAGGTCCTTCAATGTTTAGATGACTGTAAGTAAAAATTTGAATAGAATCCTTTTCTCCACCAAGTTTTGAATAAAATTGGATTATTGTTGCATATATTTTGGGAATGTTAACACTGAACAAAACAGGGTACCAGACAAAGACTGAAAAATCATGTGACAGTTCATGTTATGACACTCCCTGTATTACAAGGCATCTAGTTTACAAATATTTCATCTGCAAAATTAAATTGTAATACTGTATGATTAGCCACATAGTAATAAATCATTACAAAAATCTAACATGTCATCACAAAAAAAAACTTAATAAATAAATCCATCAACTTTTAAATAAATTTTTAGACCTGATTAAAAGTTAGCATCAACATGCTGAGAATTTCTTGGGAGGTTTTTATTCTTACACAAATTTAACAAATGAAATAATAATGATAGTGTGTGTGTGTGTTTTGGATTTTAAATATAGCTTTAAAAAAATTTTAGTCATATTGCTACAATGTCTGCTGTGTGACAGTTTAAAGTCACACTATCATAACAACAGACTGACCAGTCCTAACACTAGCCTCTTAACACTGAGCACCAAGTGAGGCAGCTGTTTGTACCATTTTTATAAGTCTTTTATATGACTCAGCAGGGGTATGAACCTGCAACCTCCCACATCCAAGGCAGACAGTTCATCCACTAGGCTACCAAAGTGGTAATAATAATACATGCATAGATAAAACTGAATAACTAAAACATTTTTTCTGATTAAATTACCCAAAAGAATAAGAGCATTTCCTCACTGTGACAAATGATTTTAAGTGTATGAATTCATTACAACCTTGATATTAATCACTGAAATACTTATCATAACTCAAATGACTTGTTCCAAACTGGCATGAAGCCTAATGCTGCCATGTCCCTCAAAACTTCAATTGAAAACTCTGATAAAAAAAATGTCTTGTTCATAGTAGCTAGATCTGACGAATTGCTGCTACATATCAATATAGCTAGTATATAGCTAGATTTTTGTTTTAATGATATATTCTTACCTTATGTCTGTTTTAGGATCAATAGTGGATGCTCAGTATATCAAGATAATAGTAAGTTTTGTTATAATGTGTAAATCTTTATGAATAATTGAGATCCCCTACCCTTCCAAACATTGTCTTGAACATGGTCCTGATCTGCTGCCTTTGACTACTGGTTCTGAAGGCCAGTACATCAATTATGGCTTTTTCATCAGTGCCTGAAAAAATGTTTACAGGTAACCAAAGGTATCATGATTCACAATGCTATCAACTCATGATGACATTATGTGCACTGGATTGCAAATTTAATATATCACAATGGGGCTGATGCTATGCTGTTTGAAAAGAATTTCTTGTAATTCGGGAAAAAGACCATTTCTTCTCTTTAACTGCCAAATGCTGAAATCATCTATACAACTAAACAATGAAGACTAAAATAAATGAATTTATGATAAAAATGTCATGAAATTTGTTATTTCATTTTACATTACAGATAATACATAAACCAATTATCCATTTTCTTTTTGATAAGTTAAAAATTTCACATATTGTTGGAGAATAATAATGCAACATGGAATGTTTTATCATGTACTGTATGCTAATTTTGCAACTGCCAGAAAATGCATGCAGTGGTGACTGAGGGCCCATCCACAAAACTCCCAAAAAAAATATTGTTATTTTGTTAATCATCACTTCATACAGAATGAAAGAAACTTTAATGGTTACAGCCACTGCCTTATGACAGGAAAAAAAAATCACACTTTGTTCTACCAGGAAATCAAAGACAAAGTAAAATTCTAGTTCTTTTTAGATGTTTTTATGGATATACCCAATCAGAGAGTATCATAGTATGTCAAGTATGTTTATATCTGGCAAGCTTGATTCATGTATTCTGTACAAATTTAGTTTCTTATAGTGCTTAATTTAATTTTTTTTTCCAAACCTTATAAATCAATATATCCCAAGTTTTAATTTTTTAAAAGATAAACCATTAAAAAGTCATTCTTAAATTGCTCTGGGTGGGCTTACAATCACCAATCGACATTTCAAAGTCAGAACACAAGGAAAGAGGTGAACAGAAACAAAGCAATAGTAGTTCATAAAAAAAACAAAATGCTGTAGCAATCTAATTTTAAAAAAACCCACCTTACAGCATGAAGAAAACACAATCAAGTGAAATGAAGTGTTCCAGATGAATGCACAAAACTGATTATATGACATGAATTACCAGAAATGACTGGAAAGAACTAAAATCAACATTTCTGAATAATAGTACATTATATACCAGAATCGATTTTTCATCACAAATTACCAGAAATCACTGGAAAGAACTGAAACACTCTACGTTATATGCCAGAAACTAATAATATGTTACATATTATTAGAAAAAACTTGAATAGACCAAAAAAAGTCTCATATGGCTTTAACATAAGCAAATTTTTTATTTTTATTTTTTTTTTTTTAGGAAAAATCCTGTTTCTGTCTATGGAAGTATGATTTGTGAATCTGGAATGTTCATGACCAATTCAGAGCAATGGGCATCTCTGTATAATTTATCTGGCTATATCCATACCAAGGATCTACTTTTTCCACTACTCTTTCCTGCCTAGAAATGAGAAAAAAAAGAATCAATCATATATGCTAAGGAAATCAAACTTTGGGATGAAAATTTGTTTGCTACAAAATCAACAAAGCCTCTTTGCTGCCTACAAATTATACCCCTAAGCATAAGCATATCACAGCAGCTCTTAGTACCAATTTTATAAGTCTTTGATATGGAATGGCCTGGGTTTGAACTCGCATCTGTTGCCAATGCTCTAATCACTAGGCCATTGGAGGTACACATTTTATCAAAGAAAAGTAAGATAAATTTGCCAAACAGATCGTTTTAGAAAGACAGATTATTCCATTATCTAAAAATAAAAAATAAGGAACTTGTTTGGCATTTCACAATTAATTCTACATCTATGATAAAGACAATTCTGATAGTAATGTACCTTACGAATGACCACTTCTGAAATGTCTATTTAACTTTGAGGAAAAAATTATATTTTTAAATTGTTATATTTTAGGCATATTTTCTTGCTCTACTCATTGCTGAATATTTACTTTGAAGTAAAGGGTATTAAAAAGTACCATGTCATTAATTGTCCATAAAGACTCTGTCACCAAATGCCCATAAGGTAATATCTAAATGTGTATTTCACAAGAGTACTGTGAATGTCATATTATATGCCTGCCTCATGCTTATTATTCCTCTAGGTAAATAACTGACATTTTTGCACATAAACAGTTTCTTCTTTTAGTGACATGACCTTTGCTGCTTTGACCCCAAAATCAAAAGACTTCTTCCTTAACCATATGTAAGCCATTCATCAAATTGATGCCAGATCTGTGATATAAAACAACTGTTATTGTGTGGAAACCATTTTCTTTTAGTAAATGACCTTAAACTTTTACCCAACAAATCAAGAGTATTTTTTACCCCAAGTGCAAACCATCCACAAAGTTTGGTGAAGTATTTTACACAGAACTATAGTTATTATGTGCAAATAATTGTATTAGTTCCGTTACAATGACCACGACCTTTTATCTTTTCAGCATGAAACTGATAGGGTTTCTAAACCAAGTGCAAGCCATCCACTAAATTTGGATATGATATGGAAACTGGAGATAACCAGATATGGAAATTATTGTGCCATCACCAAATTGATAACTGATAGAAGGACAACAACATGACACTATGTTCTGGTAGGGATATGAAAATTAATAAAAATTGAATGTGCCTAAGATCAAAGACTCTTAACTAATATGCAAATAAGTATGTTGGAGAGTGAAATTTCTCAGAAAGAAACATCATTGCAATCACACCAGTTTTCTGCAATAGATAGTCTGCATAACCAATTTACAGTAGGTCTTATATTGCTAATTTCCCACCCCCGATTCAAATAGTTTCATCAACTTATCATTGCTGTCATAAGACTATCACTGCAATTATTAAAACTGTATAAGCATTTTTTTTTTCATTACACAATAAGAAAGAAATTCCAATCATGTCATTTTACAGCCTATTTCTCCAAAGAAATTAACAGCACCACTATATACAAAGGTAAAAGGTGACATCATACTGACACCATAATGTTACAATCACATCATTTTAGGTATGCTTACTGTTTACATTATAATGTCGATATGAGACAACTTACTGCCATCCTTAATCCAAGTAAGAATGCTGTGGCAGTGCTCCATGTGAATTTTACTGATTTGCCTGTAGATGTGTCATGTAAAAAGTACTCTACTTACCAAGACCTTTCATGGCTTTTCTTAATATCTGTGCATCTTTTTCTGCATTGAAGTTTGCTGCTGGCTTCAGTGTGCCTTCAGTCTGACAAGAAAGCATATGAAACAAATAATAATTTGATTTTTCTTTTCTGACTTAAAAGAAACTATTTGATAACTAATTTTCATGATATAAACTGCACCTTCATTCACACTGTAATTAGAAGATACCAATACTAAAACATAGAGCCATTACTTCAATCAAAACAATACTGAAGAGCGAAAATCTAGCAAGGTTATCAACATGGACATGTCAGCATAATTATGTGTATAAAACTTTTAAATCGGCATGTCCATTCATGTTTGTATGATAGTGTGGGTTTACCTTTTTTAGTATGTCTAGTTGTACATATAAAATACTGTGGATTTACCATATATACTAGCTTTCCATTTATCATAATATAAAAAAATTTCTGATGCAAACTACTGGAGTAGTTTTCAACTTTGAATTAGTTACACCAGTAGTTATAAGGAGATAACTCTGTACAGCATCAATGATAGCTGATTACTGTATTTCAATGCAGTGTTTCTCTGGAGGGATGGTGGCATAATGATGTCCTTATTTAATTTTAATCTATTAGTCATCATCTCACAATACCAAGTATTCTGGAAAATTTCCAATTTAGATTATATGATATTACATTTACATGCATCTTTCTCCCAGTGTGGAAGATAATTCAAATACTTTCTAGTTTCAATAACTATAAATAACACAACTGTCAAGAAAATAAAACAGAAACATCTGTATTATTTGATGAAAACAAACTTTGTCCAAAAGTTCCCATATTTATGTAGGTTTTGTGCTGCTTTCTACAGAGCTAGTCACATCTGACATTGCAAAGTTTTCAGAAAACTATGCATATGTTGATGTGAAGAGTGTGATTTGTCATATGAGAATACCAAGACCTACCTTCTGTGTGTAGGAACCTCCACCTACTTGAGGTGAACTATATGAAGTGTGACCTCCACCCATTGACTGAGGGGCTGAGGGGGCTGGTTGACTTGGGGTACCATAGTAGGAACCATAGCCTGCACTAGGGTTACTGGCATGGGGGCCTGTGCCCCCATAGCTTGTTGTGCTAGGTGGCATTGATGGAACTTGACCTGCTGAGTAACCTGTAGAATAGCCTGGGTTGGCACCTGGGTATCCAGCTCCTGGTACATTGTAGCCACTGGTTACTGGGGGTTGTGGGTTGTAACCTCCTGGTGGTGGGATTGGTGTGTTGTATGAGGGACTGGACCCGTATGAAGCACCCTAAAATCACAAAATAAAATAATTGCAGAAAGATAATTTTGAATACAGTAATGGCAAACAGCACAAAAGAAATTCTAGTCTGATAACTAAAGGTCATAAAGAGAAAAATTTCCAGAAAACAAGAAGCCAATGTATGCCTGAAATGACTCATCTGGCTGTCATCTGCTTAACAGCCAAATGCAAAAGCAGTTGGCCAAGAATTCTACATGAATCGGTAAGATTATTTCTGCAGAGATTATTTTCCAGGTATTAGTACATTAAGTTCCATGTATACTTCTTTAAAAAAAAAATTTTTTTAATGAAAACCAGCACAACAATTTTAAGTTTGGATGCATCAAGACTATTCTCATGTCAGAACACAACCTATCCAAAAACTACCATAGGTTATTTTACACGTTTTGGAAATAGCTTGAAATGACTGGAATTCTCACTGCAAATGACAGAACCTGCTAAATTGCATATCTTTGCTTTGTCATCCAAAGCAAAGGCCAAGAGCTGAATACAATATATGTTTTTTTCTGTTTATGCTTTAATGCTCCTTTTTGTACTGAAATACAGTAATGTTCATCATAGGTTAGCAAATTTCAGAAGAAAACTGAGAAAAATATGAAAGACAACAATAGGATGCAATAACAATTGACTGGCTTCATTAGTGTATACCTTCAAATGTTGCTGATTGCTGATGTTAAAAAAAATTGTTTCAAGGTTTCACTAGTTTCTCTATCTTTACCCATAACTGAGGGCATATCAGCATTAATTGTATAACACTGATATGTCCTCCTATGCCAAGATGTTTTGTGTCAATGTTGGTTAACTTCTGTTAAATGAAGTTCTTAAAATGTTTTTCTGCTTTTAATAACAACTATATTTAATGGAGGACAGCATCATTCCATAAATTTTAAAAACATTCCATCCAGACCAAAGAGTGTTAAGCAGTTTCTCAAAATAGGTGATAAAGAGTTTTGCTAATTTAGTTAGAGGAGGCATATTTGATGGCAGATTTGCATCACTTTGTGCAAGAAAGGTATTCATGCTAGAATGTTTCTGTTAAATATGGTCAAATTCTCCTAAGCAGTTTCTGAGAAGCAATCATTTTAATTTTTTAATTTTCATTTGTAGTAATGGCGGACAATCAGTGGATTGGCATCATCTGATTGTGGATTGTGGATCACCTTCATTAATGCATATTTGATGGCCCTTTTTGCCAGGATGTTCTCTGTCAAATTTGGGTAAAAACTGTTAGCAGTTTTGGGGAAGAAATTTAAAATTATTGATGGGCATATAACTCACAATGTATGTAAAGCAATACAAGTGACTTAATAATCAATAATATGAGTCAAAATTGTTATATAAATTCTTTTCAAAAGTCAATGATTTTCTCTGATCACACTTCATCTAAAAGCTTAATGGAGTCTAAATCAAAATATTTCAAAACATAGAAATTAGGTCACACAATCTAACATTCATATGGTGGAAAACTTTTCATCCAGATGTTTTTACATACCAATTTAAATGTATATGTGAAATAGAGTCCAAAATATTGAAGTTGTAATGAAAAAAAAAGCTGTAAAATATGAAGGTTACTCGTGTGTGCAAATTAGGTCGAGACAAGTTTTAGTATTGTTGAGGAACTCTTCTTAAGATGCATCCACATACGAAATTTCATAAGTGAAATTGAAGAAGGGTCTAAGATATTAAGGGTATAATGAACAAATAGATGAGCAAACCGGCAAAATGCATCATTCACTCCCAACTTAATTTGTGAGATAATAAGCATTTCATTCTATACTATCTTTCAAAAGAGATCCAGATCCTCAATTTAAAATATGTCTCTGCATTCTGACCTACATGTCAGTGATATCCAGTGCTTGAACTTGTGTGACTCGCCCAATGAATGGAGATCAGTTATTTGTAGATGAAATTAAGCCAACTAAGGAAAAAAATTCAACAATCTTAATTTTTTAACATCTTGGGAATAAGAAGAAGATAAGTTTAGGTTTTTTTTATTCAAGACTGTTATAAGCAGATATGATATTTCTCACTAAAAAGCCATTGGGTTGCAACATTGTTTTGAAATGTGAGGAATGGATTCTAAGAAACCCTTCACATTTTTCTGAAAGTAGGAGATGGGCCTATCATCAAACATAATCTTTTTTGTAAGAATAATGATATTTACCCCATATCCAATCTGTCCTGGAAAACCTGTAGGTGGTGCTGTACCATATGGAAGTCCACCAGGCTGTCCACCATAAGCTGCTGAGGAGGCTAATTCAGGTGTTGGCATAGTCATCTGATAGAGAAAAAAAACAATGCTTAACTTCCCATAATGCTTACATCCATTCATGTCATATATCCAGCTAGGTTCCGAGTGCATACTATCTACAGTGAAACCTACCTTAGCAGATACTTCCATATAAAGTAGACATTTATTAACCCCCATTTTCTCCAGTTTATTTATTTATTTCAACCACTGCCCTAGTGGTTAGAGCGTCCACCTCTGAGGTCGTGGGTTGGATCCCTGGTCGAGTCATACCATAAACTTACCAAAAATGGTACTAACAGCTGACTCGCTTTATGCTCAGCATTTAGAGAATAGTGTTAGGAATGGTCAGCCTGGTGTCAGGATAATATAACTGGGTGGGACATTACGCTACATGTCTGGCATGATGCCCCAGTGCTAAACTTAACTATAAACTGCCACACTGCAGACATTGCAGCAATATGACTGAAAAATTGTAAAAGCTACAAATCATAATCACATCACATCACATCCAGTTTATTTACATGTATATCATATTGATATAAAAAAACACATGTCTGCAAAGAATAAAAGTTATTGATGGTTTCTGAATATGCAATATATACTAGCTTCCGGGTATTTAAAATGTACCTCAATTTACCAATGACATACCCTAAACTGCCTGAATACAGGACTTGGAAAAAAATCCACAAGAAGCATTCTTGTCTGGATTAAATATTTTCATGATATCCCCAAAAACACATAAATTTTCCATTCATATTATACATACATTTATGGGCACCATGCAACATAATTTTAACTAGTACAGTGAATTTTAACTTGCCTGGGCTGATGTACAAAAGATTTTTTTCAGCCTATACATAATCCATTCCCTAAGCTGACTGATTATGAAAGATTACTTTTTAGATGATACTGCCTAAAACTGAAGTTTGGAATCAGCAAAGTTCGGTCAATGCAACTGCAAATCACAATATGGATACAACTGAAAGTACAGGACAAAGAAGTCCTGAAAGCTCTGCCTAAAGTGTTATGTTATTTTTCAACTTCTACACCTGTTCATCAAGCAGTCAGATTTGACTAAAATTTTCTTATTGTCAATCAGTAAAGTGATTCTGTGTATTGTTATGATGTTATGTATATCTATATTTCTTTGTAACTCCTAGTACATGACTTATCTATATTATGTGTGATTTCTGTTCATGACTGTAAATTGTAGTCATTATATTTAAAGAAGACATTACACAGACAATTTTGTATATGAGTATAGATTCTATTTTAAAATATTTCAGTGCTTGTAGATTGCATAGATCTATAAAATAAGATGTCATGTTTCTAATAATAAAACCTGTTGACACATTTGGGGCAATTCTCACTGGTTGGAGGAGTCAGGTGAGAATTAAGTTATTTCCCACTAGATGGGTTAGGTCATATGAACAGTCATTGTGAAATATTAGATTGAGTAGTGAAGTATCTCATGTGGGATATACTACAACATATAGTCTAACAGACACAGCGATGCATATAATGAGAGAACTGAGCAATTAATTCATTCATGTTTTGGATTCATTCCTATTTCAGACTCTTGTTTCATAGGTTAAAATCAGTCTGTTGTGTTTAATGTTGTGCTCAGATAATTTGATAGGAGACACTGGTTAGGATGATTCATCGGAATTAAAAAGTGCTGACCGGACTAAAACATTACTCTGGGACAAATGTGAATTATTCAAAGGTGTTCTGGTGAATACCGCTATGATAAATACATTCAAGGATCTGACATTTATTCTGAACATTTAATTCTTTTGCACCTTAATACAACTTTTGGATTATTTGGGATCCAGTTCATAATACTGTAAGTTGCTCTTAAAGTTTCATTTTAGAACTCTGATAATTAAATTATACGTTAAGTTTCAAAAAACTTGTTGCTTTTGCTTCTGTCCATTTCTTAATTTTTTACCATAGAGTCATAACAAAAATCTAAATTCCATCCACAAGTGAATACCCTACATTTAAAGTGCATTCAATTTATATTTCAATAGAACAGCCATTATTTATTGCCTGACAGTTTTATGCATATTTACCTTAAGAGTCTCTCGATGAACAGTGTGCAGTAATAAAGGCAGCAGCTATTTTCACTAGAATGCATCATGAACTCTAGCTGTTTTGTACATCTGAATCATCAGGTATGAATCTTACCAAGCACATTAAAATGATACATACCAGTGATCTTCTTAGAGAGTTAAATTTGCATGACAGCTGACAAATACTTAGCAATTCATGTATTCCACTCAGCAACATAATAAAATGGTCTTCATTACAATACTCAAGATAATGTCTTTCTCTCACACCAACATAATGGCTTTGGAAGCAAGATGTTTTGTGTTATAGAATTCAAAGATCCTCATACATGGAAATTATCAGGGAATCAATCATGAGCTAATGATATAGCATGACTGTTGTTTCAATGATGACTTCTGAGTAAAAATTCCAACATTTCATAAAATGAGCCATAGGGTACTTGTTAACCAGATATAAGTTTTCTGCCAGTGCTTGTAAAGGTAACACTCACTTTGTGTTCCAGTTTGACAATCCTTTCAATGGAGAAGCAAATATTTATTTTTCCGTGCCAAGCAGAAGTTGACTCTTCCTATAAAGAACTGACCTTTATCCTGCAGCTTGTTTTCCAATGTGACAACTCTCTGTCAGAGCAACAAGTGTAGAACAGTGTTAAGTAACAGAGGGTAGTTATTTTATTTTGCTGCACAATTGATATGTCCTCAGTTGCAACCTTGAAGAGATTTTACAAATTGTATAATCAAAGCTCAGTCTCTAAATAAGCATCCTTATATGACAGTGATGTAAAGGAAAGAGTCGGATGATATTTATGACAACTAGACATCAATGATTTACTAGATGACAAGATCGAGGATTTCAGAACTTTATCTGAAAATGAGGATGACCTTTTGGACTTTGTGCCAGATGACATTAGGTAGTGATATTTATAAGATACTGTGATTATAAAAAAATATGTACATATTTAATGCAATTTCTCTTTGATTGGGTAACTGATCATCTGGATCAATGGGTATCTAATAAAAGTTTTCTAAAATTTTGACCACTTTTTTTTCAAGTATAATAAGTCAAGTTTCTGTGAATTGATCATAATAATTTATATCTGTGATCTAAGAGTCTTAATTTAAGCATCTCCAAAATGATTGCTGCAGAAAACCCACAATCTATACTACCTTTTTCACCAGAGCAAACTCTAAAGGCAATTAACATCAATATTAAACAGTCAAACAGCTCAATACCTAAAGTACCTTTAAATCAAGATCATGCTACTTCTGTATTCAAAGTGAGCTGCCTGCTGGGATTCTCAATAAAATACAAAAAAGTATTGTCACATTTGCCCAACAAATCCTAGAGTGTGCCAATGAAATATGGCATTTTTGATCATAAGTTCTTAAAAGAAACTGGTAAATTAATATTCACCTCACCTTATGGCTGGAGATCCACTTGTTAAAAATAATTACCATGGTTATTTTTAATCAATTTAGTTCAATGAGATGGTACCCAGTGACTCTATTGATTATTGATATACAAGGTCTTCTGTAATTATGACATATCCATCAAGTTATTACGCTATGACATGAACTAATTATGAAACATGAAGCTATTGTTTAAACTGACTAAAATAATACAAAAAACGTGACTTAGTGATTTCATTCCAAGACCACTTAACACCGTTGCCTGTAGATCATTATGAAATACAGAAAGTAATCAACCCGAAAGTAGAATGCAAAGTTGAAGACAAACCCCCACCTCAACAAATGGTCAGAGATCCTAAAACCAGAAAACATAACCAAAATTATTGATAATTCAACATGTGAAAATGCAGAAATTGTCAAACTGTTGCTAGTTATGTTAATTTGAGCCCATCTATGGCGAAATGTGAAAAAAAAAAACAACCAACAAATGGTCAGAGATCCTAAAACCAGAAGTCTATGCCAAAAATTATTAACAATTACACATGTGAAAATGCAGAAATTGTCAAACTATTGCTAATCATGTTAGCTGTGAGCCCATCTATGGAATATTGTGAAAAAGACTTCCATATTGTGAATGATATCAAACTTATGATGTCAAGAGGAAGTGTTTAAAGCACAATATACTTTAATTGCTTATCAACATCAACTTTGCTGATCCAGTCAGAAAAGAGAACGATGATAGAGTAGTTAGACACTGGCTGATATCAGAACATATTGGAAAACAGACACTGACTAACATCAACACATGACGAAAAGCATGCCTCTAGGAAAAATGAATACAAAATTTGGGTCAAGAAAGTCATAAATGTTACCAGATTACACTGTAATTCGAAAATCATTTAGGTACTAAACAGAGGTGTGCAGTAGTACTGGTATACAGTTCTATTTTTTTTTCTGGTGGTGTGTACCATGATTCTTTCTTGACTGTACCAGCAAAACTAAGTTTTCATAAGCATGAAATGCACAGAAATTCACAGATAATCCAGTTACAACTTGAACATTAACAACATGCTTTCATTTTCATTAAACAATAATTCAACAAATAATCATCAATATTTTTTTATAAAAATGTATCTCAAATTAATGTTGGATACTACAATACAATTATATTTAAAATCCTTTAATCAAGTTATACATGTGCCATGTATACCAATGTGATTGCTAAATAGGATGTTGTGAATGATATTCAGGAAAAATCTCAACTTTGGAAAAATTCTGGATTAAAAAAAGTTTTTAGTTACCTAACTAGCATATTTTAATGTATTCAGTACATGAATTCCTTGCAAGACTCTGACTCATCCAAAGATTTTCAGGAGAGCAGTACTGCTGTTTTCTTTTTGAATTTTAATTAATTTCTCAAGTCCATTAAATATTTTCTTGCTTTTGTATCAGTGTGTATGATGTTGATAAATGATCCTATTAAGCAGTGATTTGAGAACACTGCTTGGTACATATGTTTCCAATTTTCTTTTATATAGCTGAGGCAAAATTTGGGAGAATCTATATCAGAGATCAAAATGGAAAGGTATTTTGGAGTGGCACTAAAATTAGAATTATTACATGTTTATTTCAACCTCAATATAGAACTTTATTGAAACTTACCTGCTGTCCTTGGGGGTAAGCAGAATATCCTGGTGCAACACCTGGCTGAGGAAATCCAGGTTGTGAGTATCCAGGTGCACCAACTGGCTGAGGGTAACCACCAGGCTGAGGATAACCACCTGCCTGTGGGTAACCACCTGGAGGGCCACCTGGATAACCAGGATTTCCACCATATGGATAGCTCATGATTTTCAAATAGGATGATGTCTGGCACAAATCTGAAAAACTAAAATAAGATTACTTTTTCATATTTTCCTTGTATCAAAAAACAATAATGAATGAAAAAATCATTTAAAACACTTGCATTCCATACAATTTTTGTCTACATGTTTTTTGTTCATGTTTATCTTTTCTACAACATCAAAAGCAGATGTACTATATTAAGATGACAGCTGATACGAAAGTCACTTCTTTTTATCTCAAGTTAGTGTTAGCAAATTTGGATTCAAAAGTATCTTTTTTGTTGATCCACAGAATCCACATTTTACCGGTTGGAAATAACAGGCTTGAGTAACTTTAGAAAGACGGCCATTATTCCCATTATGACTGCTTTTATAAGCATAGTTCATGCAAGAGTGATGCTTACAGTCCACTGTTCTAGTGCCTACTCATTTAAACATGCAAGAAAAATGGATGACAGTATCAGTTGTTTTCATGTGATGCCACAAAATGTGTGCAGTTCCATATCTGCCATTTGGATTACCTAACTGCATCTAACAACATTATTCCTCCCAAATAATTATGAAGGCATGTTTCATTTTGTGCATAAGGATATCTGAATATATTACATTCTGTTGTATGTCAACTGCATGACACAGAATGCCTTTGCCTTACTTTTCCCCTGTTTTCTTCAAGCAAAATATTAATATTTAAACCAGCTTTCACAAAACAAATGATACATCAATAAACAGATAAATAAACAAATGGATATAAAAAACAGGTAGAAACATCAATTTTCAAGTGCTGAAATCAATCATTTGGTTATCGTTCAAGTCAAAAAGCCAACTGTTAAGAACATCTGAAGAATACTTGGTTTTAACATTTGACTTAAAGTCATGGCCCATGACAATCTTACAGACATCATACAAAATATTTTTTTGAAAAAATCTCAATATTATCTGTTTGTCTGAAATAACTACATGTTTATTTGATAGCAATATGCATGATTATGGCTCAATTTCACTGTTTCTTAAAATAAGCCAAGACACTTCCAGCTTTATTTTTACTTTTGTGCTCAAGGAAACTTAAGTATAATCTATGTATCATTTTGATGAAGAAAATATCCTTATCGATAATTGAATCTGATTTTTATTTTAAATAGACTTGACAACCAATGTTGACAAAGATTTGTTAAGGATTCTAAATGGGGGTGATTGTTTGCTTGTGCATTGATTTGTGGTATTTGCTTACACAATCGTGACATCTGTGAAAAGAACCCATGGCCTGATAGCAAACCATAAATTATGTAAATTCAGTTTTTGCTCACCCTTACATTGCAGAGAAAGAACTCATAATTCTTTCTCGTAAATGACAGTTTTGAGTGTGTTTCATAGTATTTACATCCTGGGATGGGAGATATTTTTGTACATTTGTATATTCTTCCTGAAAGTTTTGAAGCAAAGGTTTTTTGCAACACATATAAAGAATGTTTTTATGAGTACTAAACCCACATAACAAAAGTAGGCCACTTTGAACAATATTTCATGCTTCACTAAAAATTGGTTTTAAGTTTGCATTTAAAGATATCGACTGAGCATTCTTCATGCTATGATCATCATTCTAGATGATTGTATGTATCTCTTTTAGCATTACACTCTTACAATAAAAGAAGGTTACTGTAGCCAATATTTCATATTGTACTGGGCTGGTCAGGTTTCTGCAAATTAACTCATGACCTCTGAGGATTTTTGCATCATGTATATGTACTGCTATACCTGGAATCAGGAAACATCTTGACAAGTACAATACACTCATTACACAAATAGGTCACTGCCACCCATATTTTAGATTTCAACGACTTTGGTTAAATCTGATGTTTCAACTTTTACCCTAGAATCAATATAAAAAGAATGTAAACATCTGTTGGTACCACAGATAAATATCATAGCCATTCACTCTATGATGAGGTTACCAGTTTCATGTTTCATAAAATATAATAAGCACAATGTAGAAAAAATGAAGATTAAACTTTTTCATTTGGTATAAAATGAAAAACCTATATGAAAAATTGAATTAGATTAATTTTTAAGTAATTATGCAGTAATACAGTCAAGATTTCTTGCTACTTATTACAACTGCACCTGTATTTTTGGCAAACAGACATAATTTATGAGCTTATCGTTAACTTTATTTATGGACAATAAATTAATAACAATTAGCTTTTTTTAATTTAAATCAGATCATAAACATGGAAGCTAACATTAAAACATGGCCTCCACTTTCAACTGCTCATCATGGTCACAAGTTTTCAATATAGCCTTACCTCCTTTTCACATTATCATTATGTGGTATGCCTCAGTTCAATTCAGTTTTATATTTCAACAACCTTTTAAATGACAATTGTTTAGTTATTACTAGCAAAATCTGTGCAACCATACCAATTTACTTATAACTACTTTATCACCTCTACTTGAAGAAATATGCCATATAGTTACAGTGTACAAAACCTTGGGGAACACAGTGGCTGAGTGGTCAAGGATGTTTTACAAGACTGATTTCTTATCAAATGAGGTTAATAAAGACACCACAATGACTATAGAAAAATTCAATTAGTCTTTATAAATGGTGTAAATGGTGACATAGTCTTGAGATAAGGTAATATTTTCTTTATGAATCACAGCTTTTCTAGGAACAAATGACTGGAAAAAGGTCTGAAATGCAGTGAATTTAACCCAGACAGAAATGATCTGCCCATTTTAATTCTCACCAGACGGTTTCCAAAACAGACAAATTCTAACATTAATATATAGTTTTAAAAAAAAACTTCCAAAAACAAGGCCAATAACAAGTTTACAATATGAAACGAATTTTGATCCAACATGTTTTCAAATAAGTGTTTCAAGTTTAAATTCCAACAGGATGACATTCAGGTTCTTAAGTATATACAGTAGTTGCATTTTCTTTCAAACATTCCTTTTTGCAAGCTTCATTTGGATACATGCACTATAGAAGAGTACATGTACTAAAAACAAAACCACCACCTTCATAGCAGACATGTTATCATGAAGCATCTGGCAAGAAAATTCTACAATCAAGATTAATCTGCCTGGGGATGTACAATAAAATGGTCAGAGGAAACTTTACATTATATCCTCTAATAAAATCAAAATCTAACTATAACAGAGCTGAACATACCAAAAAGATATTCTGGTGCCCAATAAAAACTTTTTGACAGTATCATGGTGAATCATGGTAATTTTAAACTGAAACATGAATATGCAAGGTCAGTGTCCCAGTACTGGTTTAATTTTCAGTTGAATTTATTTACATTATAGTCTTTCAAAAATAACTTAGAAGGAAATTAATAAATAATTACACTATTATCAACGTTTACTCTTATTTATTTTAAAACATATTTTTCATTATCATGCTACTCATTATAATAAATTTTGTAACAAGCTGTCTTAATGCTTAATTACTAGTCTAATTACTTCCATAAATGACCATTGTAATGAATGGTCCTGAAAACAAAAAACTGACTCTAAATACAGATTTCAAATTAAATTATCCTTTACAAACTTTTTTTTAATCAATTAAAAACTTTTAAAATTTCTATTTAAAGTCCATTCAGGCTGTGATTTGTCTGATGAATAATTTTTTAAAATTTAAATCCATATAAAAAGACTTGTTTCAAGATGAGTATCATCTGGCATAATTTAAGTACATGTGAATGTATTGTGATAACTGCAAAGAAACAAAAGCAATGCAACCAAATAGTAAAGTTATCACTCCTTAATAAACAAATTAAGGGGCCCTGAGTGGCCCGCCTCATGGTCTAAATCTATGTCCATTACGGATCACTGCCATCTCACCTCTGTCTTCGTGGGTTCATGGGTTGAGTCTAGGATTTGGCCTATCATGTGCTGAAAAATGGCGTTAAACAAATTGACTCTTCCACAGGTCATGGCAGCATTGACTAATTGGATGTAAACTAACCACACTGTTTCAGCATGTATTTAATGAACTGTGTTATGTTGCTTGTTTCATATAGGAAATACATTGTGTATGAATCATTTAACTACATTTAATGATGCTGACCTGAAAATTCACTGAGCTACTGATGCTGATATTTGTGATGCTGTCTGGAAGAAACTATACAATACCTTAATCCGTGTTTTTATTCTATTTAATGCACTTACTTTTCTATTTATTTAATTTAGGATAAACCTATGAATGTACTTTTGTCCCAAAGATTAAATTCCAAACTTCAGTGGGGACCGTCTTTTTATTGCAAAATAGTGTTCTTTATTATAAACTTCCCCTTTTTCTCTCCCCCACTCATACATAAGAAATTCCTAACTCAAAAATACTAATGGTCAAATAGACCTGTAAAGCTGGCCTGGAAATTCCTGAAGAAAAATTTAACCATGGTCAGTGAAGTGTTAATTATTGATCACAGTGACCCACTTTCATGTTAAGAGTGTAGTAGTCTGAGATGAACACCTGAACCATCTTTGCTAGCCAAGGATTGTCCATTCACTTGGTTTCCCATTGACCCTTTGAATGTGCTGGATGAAACAATATCTGCTGCTTTGATATATGATTAGATGCAGTAGAAAGTAACTGACCCATTCAAATTGTTATAACTTTTATCCAGAAAGATAACTGGGAATAAATCCTTGCTGTCTCAATAGACAACAACACATATTCCATGCAAGTTTCTCCAACACGTTTTTCAATAGAGTTATGGCAAGTAGATATCATGGAAGTAATGAATACCTAACAGGTCACATGAGTTCTGTCAGTACTTGTTCAGTTTTGGCTAGTTATATATGCTAAGGGCTGATGTGGAACAATGTGGATATTAAGTCCAATAAAGTATTACCAAAGCAAACACAAAATTGGGATGAAGAGGAGGTAACCATGACTTAAAGCTTGAATGTAAATAGGATCCCCTTATTACAGAAAAGGTTTCCTTACCAATCCCAGAGAGTATACTGTACTCCCTCATTACAATGCCATTCATATCAATAATTCAAAATATTAAACAAGAGCTATCCAACATACTTAATTTAACAGGTAATAGTAGGATTAAAAATGTCTTTGTACTCTTTTAGGCATGTAATCACTGTGGAGATCCCAAAAGCAAGAACACCTAGGTACAGACTTTAGGCAGGTAGCAGGTAAACAATGGAATTCTCTCCCTAATATTAAAGCAGGATCTGTTATAACACAAATTCGGATATAACTCAGTCAAGGTGTGGCTCCCAACATTTCATATACATGTCTTTTTTCTCCTATACAAAAAAATTCCTTTCTTAAAAGTACAAGAAAAACAAAAAAAGTTTATTATCATTTTAGGGAAGAAGATCACATACAAATAAAATATGATTGTGGCGTGGCTCCTGAAATTTTATATGCAATTTTCTCCTACACAAAAAAAAAACAGTGTAATCTTCCTAAAAGTACGAAAAATAACATGTACATACATGCCAACCCCTGGCAAGGAAAAATCGTAATCTAAGTGGACAAAAGGAGTAATCTGAGCAGAAAAAGCATAATACACATATAACATAATAAAATTCAATGCACATATGTACAAAACACATACATGTTTTCCGCAATTTTGGCATCAGGAAGTATTTGTTTCAACAAAGGACCAAAACTGTATTATACCAATAATTGTAGTCAGTATTCTATTAAGAGTTCGGTAAATAACGCCCTTGCATTTATCAAATTTGTTTCCAGAATTTAGTTCTGCTGTAAAAAAGAAGTTACCTTAGTATTGGAGTTAGAAAAAAGAGCTAATTCAAGGCGTCTTTGTTTTACACTAAGACCAATATTATATCCTTTCCATACAGCCTGCAATGGGCATGAAGCTACCCTAGAATGGCACTGTATTTTGTTATTCATGTATTCATCTCTGAGTCATTTCTTCCTTTTTTTTCTTTCTAATCCATCTGTAAAATCATTTGAGAAACATTTTTGCTGCAACATACACATCAACTAGAATAACTAGGATGACTTTTTTAACCGCCAAATTCCTACACAATGGTTCTGTACTTAAGATTATTTTTAACGAATATGTGAGCAAAGATTAAAATTTAGAAAACCAGTCTGTTATATCCTAAGTCAGACAGCTGCTATAAATAGAAACAGAGGTCTTCTTTGAAATAGGACAGCTGCTATAAATAGATCATAACACTAAGGAAAGTCACAGCTAGTCTAAAGACAAGTGTACTTTTATGGCATACTTAGAAACTGTATTTTCCTACTCAGGAACCATTGTTAATAAAAATGAGAAAACAAATTATTAATTTTTTGAGGAGGGGGATATACCAAAAAAGCATAATCCAAGTACATTTATGCATAAAGCATAATTTAGTGGAAAAAATGTAATGATTACGCCAAAAGTGTAATGGTTGGCATGTATGTATGTTCAAAGTTTATTCAGGAATCATGCAGGGCTTCGCCAATGTCGCAATTGGTTTGGAGTGGAGAAATTCAGATCTCCATGAAAGGAAGCCACAAAGCTGATATAAAATGCAATAAAATTTATCTATTGTTACATTAACAAATTTTTTGTCCATATTGACAAACCATCTTAACAGTGCATTGTTACATCATAATCCACTTATGTTGATATATAGCATGAATACTGTATGTTTTGAAATATCTGCATTTTTTCAAATTTACATTTTCTGAAGATCAACTGGACAAGGCATTATCTTATAATCTATCTTTCGTCAGAATTTTGGCAGTTCGCTAGTAATTAATATATTGACATAAACTGACATTTGTATATGGATGGTAAGTAAAATTTCTCTTCTTTTCACTCAGAATTAAATTCTTCAGAATATTCATATTTTCTGTAGTAATCCCTGTCATCAGACCAAAACATGTGTCTCTATCATTGATTGACCGTTATATTTCTGGCGTATGAATGGAAAGCTTCATCATTCCACTACCACAAATGCAAAAAACAAACAAAAACAAAACAAACAAAAACAAGCTCTCATTTGTCTATTCAAAAAGCAGCAAGGAACAGTAACCACATTTGACCATATGACAGCCAATTCATTTTTAAAAAATGTACCCAGATAAAATAGCTGAAATTTCAAAGAAAACATTACCTTTTAAGCACCAATTGTTATGAAAATGTACTAACAAATGGGAATAAAAAATAAGTCTCAATCACGAAATGCAATTTTTTTACATTGACACCAAATTCAGAAATGTGCATTTGTTTGGTTCTCCAAAGCTGTCCTTTAGTGATGACTTCAATAACGAATGCATCCTTCATCAGAGAAAGCTGACTACAATCTTCAATAAAAACAAAAAACCTGTCTTCAAAGGAAGTCAGTATGGAACCTAAATAAAAACAATGGTATCTGATGGATTGTTTCATTTTCCAATGTGACTGGAACACTTTTACTGTGCAGTTAAAGTTTCCTTTTTACAGGAAAAAAGTGTATGCTTATGAACTCTATGATGCCACTTTTAAATAAAACTTTTACCAACTTGGAAAGTACTGAAAAATTAAATGTGCTTCATCATTCATTATGTGATTGTGCTATTTTTCCCCCCACTAAAATCAGACCTATATGACCTGTGACAAAATTATTGAATATTTTAAAGAAACATCACAAATAAAAATGTTCCGAATTACATGAAGCTATTTAATCATGTAAATATCGTACTCTACAGGGCACGACATTGTGTTTTGATTGTGGAAATTCATACCTAAGAAAATATTTATTATACAACTTGGACAAAATTGGAGTGAAAAGAAAACCAACTTCTTGCAAGTTGCAAAATCTTTTTTTCATCTGTGTTGTCAAAAAACACCAACAGCCCCAGAATCAGAGGAATTTATCAGTTTTAAATGCTGAAATTCAAGTATTGTCAAATACTGTCACTACTTTAAAAAAGAGTTGTGAAAAAATTTAATCACTTTTTAAAACTAAAGACATAATCAACACAATTAAAATCTGAAAAAAAAAATCAAGAGGCAGGTCCATATTTTGATGAGATATGATGTGATTATGATTTTTAACATATCTTTAACAATTTTTCAGTTATATCGTTACAATGTCTGGAGTGTGGCAGTTTATAGTGATGTCTAGCACTGGCGCATCCTGCCTCAGACATGTAGCATGATGTCTCACCCAGTCACATTATCCTGACACCAAGCAGACCAGTCCTAACACTAACCTCATAATGGTGAACATCAAGCAAGGCAGCTGTTAGTACCATTTTTGTAAGATTTGGTATGACTCAACCAGGGATTGAACCCACAACCTCCCGCATCTGAGGCAGATGCTCTAACCACTAAGCCAACGGAGCAGTTTGGTCCGTATTTTGAAAACAAATTTACTTAACATAAGATCAAAGTATAACACTCTTAAGTCTTGTCATAAATGTTGAGTGTAAAAAGGGATTTTATTGGTAGAATAGTTCTACTGAAAGATAAGGGTAAGTCTCCAGAATACTATCAATGAGTTGCATTATAAAGTTAATTCACAGATTATGCTGCACTGTTTAAAAAGTCAAAGTCAGAAACAACTTATGTTATGAATTAATTGGAATTAGAAAAGAAGCAATAGTGAAAAATCATAAATTATGCATCTTTTGAAAAGAAAAATTTAAAAACTTAAAAGAAAGTTTATGTTATTCAGAATCACTCTTGTAATATATATAAATAATAATGTATCAACATATGATAGATACAAAACAGCATATTCTAATTAGTAATGAGCTTTATGTCATGTATCTTGTAAGTGAAGGTGTTGGTGTTAATAAGATCATGACATGTCTAATCTGTTTAGTAAATCCACTCTGATCTCCCTTCAATATCCCCAATTCATAGGGTTAGAAATCAGCAAGCTAGTATTTCCCATCAGCATATAACAGCTCCACTTGCAAAAGAGTGATTTCAGTGTGGGACAAGCACAAGAAAAATGGGAATTGGGTCATGAGATATGATGAAGAAATGCTCTGAGACATGTTTAGTGACCCTACAAATAATAAGAAATGACAAAAGTGGTTGCACAAACTGTGGTATAGGAAATAAGATTTAATATGAAATAAAAAATACATTGTCCTGAAGGAATGCTACTTCAAAAAAATTTCATCAACTTTGTAAGTTATTGTGAAGAATTGCTTCCTTCAATTTACACAAATTGAGAATCCTTGTCAAGTCCTGAACTGGAAACACCATGTGGTTTTTTTGTGGTGTACACATTTTGTAAATTTTGCATATTATTAAGTTGCAAACACTGTCATTAGAAATTTTGAGAATTAGTACTATTTATTTAGTTTACTATTATTAATATTTAACATATTTTGTTATCTCATGACAGTTTTCATATTTTAACAATTTATTTATCATTTTATCTTGAATTTCCAACATGACATCTCTTGCTCTCTCAAAATTCTGCCATGACTGCTAGACCTAATCGTAGTTCCATCCTAAGCATTGGTTAGTTCTTAGTGATATAGTCCTCATAAGGTTTCCAAGAATTATTCTTGCCTTGGGGTGATCCTGGCATTCATCAACAATTTAACAATGGTTATAACATATGTATAATTAGGTGTTCTGTTCTGACATGGATTAATACTAAAAAGGTAAGTGTTCTAAAGGATTTAACACAATTGGTCAAAAGAGGGATTTTACTTACTGTCTGTATACCAAAGTTAATGGAAATAAATTTATTAATTACTAGCAAGCATCCCATAGGCATGATGGGAGAATGAAATAGCGCAAAACTTCAGTATGGAATATGGCCTGCCAGCATCTTCTCTGCTACCAGTAATGTCAGAAAAAATAAATTAAAGCTGAGACCTACTTGTTGGTCTAAAATTATTAAGTTACTAGACCTACATGTAAACCGTGATGCTGATATTTGTTTTGGGCATCTGGGTCTTGCTGCCTAACTAATGATGCTGTGTAGCGTGTTTTGATGTAGACTAATATTGTAACAAGAGTCAAATTTTCAGGAATATCTCATACAACTGGCAACCAATAATAAAACTTTTCTACAAAGTAAAGTCATGTTTTAGTCAGACTTTACTTACTCTGATGTCTTTTCTTTAATAAATTCAAATTATCACAAAAGAAATGGACCTGTTTTAAAGTTTCATTTGGCCGAAATTTAGAATGGCTAGAAAGGGATGAAAGCAGGGATTGCCAAAATCAGGTTAAATTGAAATATTATTTATCAGTGAAATGAATAAAAATATATTACATGGTGTCATGCTACCTGGCAAAGCAAAGTGGACAAAAAAAATCACTCGAGAAGTGTAAACTTTGTATTCTTATGTAAGGAAAGCGAAAAAGATTTCAACCTCCAAGTTTTCAGACATAAAATGACGGTAGATTATGACTTTGAGATGCCCCCTCACTGTGGCCATTAAGTTCTGACATTTTTGTAACCCAAGGCCAACTGTATCTGCATGGTGTTGACACCAATCAGCTTATGGTGACAAGAAATTCTTGCACATTCACATGCAAGTGACCATTAACTCTTCTCTGGAGCAAGATAACACTGCTTGATTTCATGAAGTAGGGCATACTGTTCTATGATGAAAATATTCCAAATTTTGTTTTGAAATTCAAACATCAATATGCAATTTTTTTTAAAAAATATATTCGGTAAAAAGTGTTTTCTACTTTATTTCTTTTTTTTAATGAATAGAGATTCTAATAACAATATTTGCATATCATCCATATAAAATCAGTTTGAAACCATAAATTAACTTGTAATTGCAGACATCATTGCAGTGTGGCAATTTATAGTTATGTCTAGCACTGGCGCATCAAGCAGACATGATGTCCAACCCAGTCACATTATCCTGACACCAGGCCAACCAGTCCTATCACTAACCTCATAATGCTAAGCGTCAAACGAGGCAGCTGTTAGTACCATTTTTTTAAGTCTTTGGTATGACTCGACCGGGCATAGAACCCACAACCTCCTGCATCCAAGTCGGACACTTTAACCATTAGTCCACCAGAGCAATTTGTTGCATATATAAATACCACTTCATTAAACTGTCTGAATTCATAAGTAATTGGGAAAATAGATTCAGGAAAATATATAATGTAATGAAAACAAAAATTTAAATATTATGTGATAGGAGATTTAGCCTAAATATTTAATAATTCGAAACAATGACAAAAAAATATCCATAGTAAATGAAGCAAATACTTTTTAACCAATGCATATTGTTATTACCAGTAGGTAGACAAATAATACAATCAGAAATATGCAGTCCTATTAATGATTTTTTATAATGAAGCAAGAAAGTTGAGTAGTTATATTAAGAAAAGCCCTCCTTTTAAAAACAGATGCACTTGCACTGGGATATGAATTCTTGGATTTTCATTTGGGGGTAAAAATGGTCCAGTTTAGTTATATATCGACTTTAGTACTTCAGTGTGTTGTCTATGATAGTTATAGTAATGTTTTATAGGTAACAATGAAATCTGGATGAAGAGTATGGTGTGAAGTAATTGTGTACTTATTCCTATGTACATGTATTATGGGCTGTTTCAAAGAATGCGAGAAACCTTTCTGACTGAAATTTTACACAAAACTTGTAGAAAATAAAATAAGTGGTAGTTCATTAAACAGTTTTACCAACTTGCATTTACAAGAATCTAAACTGCTGTCAGTTAAATAAAATACAATGTATAGCCTCTGATATGCTTTTTAAGTCATAAAGCCGAAACACACTGCAAAAAATTTTTTTACTTCAGTTCAAACAAACATACTACAAATACAAATAGAATGGGTATAAATATAAAAAATTTTTTATACACATACAAAATAGTTTGATACTAACATATAACGCATATTTTGCAACTTGAAAATAAGGCATTGCTTAAAACTGTTAAAAGCATACTGAGAAATAGACCACCCACATCATTAAAATAAGATAATACAGCATTCATAAAATATATATATTGTTATGACACAGTAGTTTAATTGTGTGTGTTAAGGAATCAATTATATATAGCTTTTTATTTTAAATGTATTATTAATATAATTATATTAATATCAGTCTAATATGTTTTTGAAAAACATCGTGTTGATTTGAGTCATAAATGTGACATGTGAGCATGTGCTGTATATGATAACAAATTCATTACAAGCAAACATTCAGGAATAGCTATGAAAATGATTGGCTGATACTTGGTCAGGCTTTCCTAATGTCCAGAAGTATTTCGAAATTGCATGCTTCCTCGTGCACATGTAATTCAATCGTTTTAGCTTCATTTATATGTTGCGGGTTTTTTTAAAAGAGACAGTCGTAGTTGAGTCATACACAGTTGTAGAGTCGTAAAGTCAGTTTATTGTGACATCTTAAGAGTTATACAACTTCTATACAATTTCTTAAAAAAGGTATTTTTGCGCTAGAAGTTGTCTGTATGTCAACGTAGAACATGTTTTTGTTAGGAGCTAATTTTACTTCTTTTTCTGAATAATTGTTTTTCTGGAGAACAACATTACTGATTAAGACAAATGGATATAAATCCAAAAAATATTCTAAATTGGAAAGGAACAACACAAACTGTGCTTTATTGTGTAAATTCTGGAATTTTCTTTTAGCCTTCGTCTGACATGGTCATCTGCCATTTTGGACTGAAACTGAACTTCAGACTGTGTTTAGAACTTTTTACAGGACTTTTTTTTCTATTTTGAAAAAGCAATTTGGATCATTTCTGTAAACCGTAAGTCTTGTTTAACATAATTACTTTTTTCATGTTTTCTAGGAAAATAAATTATTTTGGTTAAAATTTACAAAGCTAGTTGTCTTCACTCTTTCTTTTATGTTACTTTGAACAAGCTGATATGTGACATATATATATATATATATATATATATATATATATATATATATATATATATATATATATATATATATATATATATATATATATATATATATGCTAGCTGCATTATCTTATTTTAATGAAGTGGGAGCTAAACAGGGAGGAGTGAGACCAAAGCAAGAAACATGATATATATTTTGGTCTCACTCCTCCCTGTTTAGCTCCCACTTCTCCCTTTTTAGCTCCACTTCTACTTGTAATGACCAAAAAGAGGAAGTCACTTCTAGCCTCAACCTTGTATTATGCCTATTGGAACTGTAAACAATGTTTGGTTTCATTCAAGAAATATATATCCCCCACATGAACCTACTTGAACAAACTTCGGCATACCTCAAATACTGTTGCATTTCAACAAATTCAAATTATGTCATCTTTTATATAATGTATTTATTTTATGATTCCAAAAGATACATAATAAATACAATTTTACAAGTTCAAGATGTCCAATGAATGGGTCTTCATGCTGACATCTAGAAATCACATAGTCCTTCCTCAAACACAACAAACCAAGTTGAGGCTATGACATCGTAGCTAGTGGGATATTTTTGAACACTTCTGACTATAGTCTGATGCTACATCCCTGTTTCTTTGTACCCCCCACCAATTTCAATAATGGAAACCTTTAATTTAATAAAGAGTACAAAGAGCTTAGATTTATATCTTCTAACCTGAGTGTGAGAAGAATTGCCATAACACAATCATGACCTGTGCGTTTCATATTTAACGTAAGCTTTCAATGTATTAGACTAATATGCTTGAGAACCATTTCCAGTTTCTAGACCAGTCCATTTTCAGCAAAGGGGTGCATGCGCGACTAAAGATGTACATACATTTGTCGTCTGCTTCCGATATTTACAGTGTTGAATCAAGCAAAGGAAACGAATGACAAAAAATTGCCTATCACGTGGATTTAACAAGCAGTTTCATTAATATGTTCATGTGTGCAAAGGAATATAATTCCAAAGTCAACGTTATGGTAATTTATAGAATTATCCGAAGTTACTGAATAGGATGAATTACGTCATTTTGTTGTCAAATAAAAATAAACTACCCCATAGTGTAAGGAATATGGTGCCATGTTAGTATGGAAAGTCCGTTAAACCTTTCATCACTACGGACCAAAAAAAAAACGGTCAGTCCAGGGTAAGTAAGTCTATAAACATTATTGACCTACTTTTCAATCTTGGGCAGTGTTCTTCTTTAATGTTATAGTACCCGACTAGATAACTTTCATGGTACCTCAAATAACTTCCATCTTGTAATGTAGATGTTATATTTGGATGATCTCATGAGTTTAGCTTGTATACAACTAGAAATATCGAACAAAGTAGGAACTTTTAACGTGTTTTCCAAATGGTGAAATTTGTATCCAAAATGGCGGAGTTTGAAGACAGTTCTTAGGAAAGTTATCAAAGGATTTGAATAATTTTGACCTGGTAAATTTGGATGAAAATGAGAGAAGCCGTCTGGAGAGACAATGGAATGCACTTGTGGCTGACAGTGATGACAATGAAGAGGACTTTAAAGGTTTTGAACCAGATGAATTGTACGCTCCTTTGATTTTGTTTAACGAAGCTGGAAAACCAAAGAGATTTGTTTCAATTTTCCGACAGAGTTGGACCCACCCGAGTGTTAGATGGCTCCAGGAAAGCTTCAGAATATTTTCAAATATTCTATTCAGATGAAGTTTTTGCAAACATTATCCATTTAACAAACTTGAATGTGATGATCAAACATGTCAGAGGTGATATAGGTGTGTGGACAGATCTCACCTTGGATGAAATCAAGGCATTTTATAGAATTTTAATTATTATGGACACCATGAAAGAAAGACTTGTGTTGCTACTGTGATTATTCACTATTACATCTAGGGTCAATTGAACAAGTTTTGAGAACTTTCTAAGTTTTCTAAGAGGTAATAAAATAATTACTTGTCTTTTACCTGTTGTGTTACCTGTTTGCACCTGTATTATAACAGTTGTAATAGATATGCACATTTTAATGAATTAGTCATAAAATTTGATGTTTAACCTTGATTTTGACACCTAATCCAGCCAGATATCTTTAACATTGGCAAAGTTATGTCGTTTCAATGTAGCATCGGACTATAGTCTATATATGAAAATTCACTTTCTTAATAAAAGGACTACCATTCTTTCTTGATACAAATTAGATATTTGACCAAAAACAGCGCATGATCCAATGTTTACATGAATGTCGTAACGTTGCGCAGAATTACTCGACGTGCAGAACTAGCCGACAGTGTGGTATATTAAAGAACTATAGTGCGTCAAAATATGTCATCCGGATATGTAACACTTATATGTGATAAGAGCGTCACAAACTTGCATCCATTAAAGTTGACACGCCCATTAGAACCCTGAAGCATATGGTAATCTTATCTAACAATAAACATATATAATGATGTTTTTAGTGATAATACAATACCTTGATCCGTCAGTGTATCGTTTTAAAAGGTATATTAGTCTTTGCCAGATGACTTTCTATTTTCTCGTCCTACTTTTATCCAAATGGCAAATTGAGAAGAATTACTTCCCCTAATGGAACAGTTATATAAATAACCAGAATTACTTTGGGAATGGAACGAAAACATGCACTACAACAATTAATCACCCTTAAACGAATAAAATTCTCATAAAATTTTTATGATCATTTAAGCATATCAATGTCGTCATAATAATCTTGAAGCACCAGCAGTATATGGAGCCGATATCAAAATTGGTTAGTAATGTCATTACGGTGTTGTTTGACAGCGCTACGTACATGATTGATGGATAAAAATATTGAATCAATTCAAAAAGACGTCGACGTTACCACAACAATACTTGGCCTTGCAAACTACAGTGACGAGTATTCAAGATCAGACAGACCATAAGTGATGTTTGCAAAGGATACTTCTGATCATATAGAAAACATTAATGTAACTACCGGTAATATGAGAAATGCCGCAGAGACTGACAGTACCCCTGCAGTAATATCAATGAATGTAAATTTTAATTTAGGATTTGCAGCACGTAAATCAATGTTAAAAGGTGGAAGAGGAACATTTCCGTGTACAATTCCACTGTCAGATATTATTGGATTCTGTAGAAATTTCAGAAAAGTCATTTTTGGAGCTAAACATACAGTTGTGGTCGTACGAAAAGCTACTGATGATGATGAAATATGGCGACTTGCTGGTGATACTAGTAAAGTAATACCGACAAAATTTTCATTTTGGATGCCAGTAATCACTCTAACAATACCTGAAGAAGAACGATTGCTCTCTTCCATGGATCAAAGGGGAATAAACAACGTTGTCATGGTTTACGATGACCATAGATGCTGTTCAGAGCACTGTTAATGGTTTATTCACTTATCAAACAACATCACAGCAGGGAATATACTCATTACGACTTGTATTTATTGCTTTACAAAATGTTACGCGAGTAAACGATCAAACACACAGTATAATGGTATTTGATAATCTAAGAGTTTCTGAAGTCTCTTTACTGATAAATGGACATCAAGAACCATCTGAGGATATTCTTTTGAATTTTGACCAAAATCATGTAGCATGTACATATCATCGTTTAATGTCATTTACGGGTCACGACCAAAATATTGATTCTGGTTGCAAATATCACATCTAGATTTTACAACATTGTATTCGATGTATAAATTTTCGCTGGAACACTTGGATTTATTCAGAAAATCTGTCGTTGATATACACTTTCGAGCTCGTGTGAATAGAAATGTTGTCGATATGCCTAATTATAGAGCAATTGCTGTGATGCTCAGCGATAAATCAGTGCTACTTGAAGGTGTTGGTGCACGAATGAGAGTAATTGATGCCACAGTAAAAAGGGTGGTATACTTTCACTTCTTGCCATGTTATCAGCGATAATAGCCACAGCAGCCCCAGCTGTTACAAAAGCAGCTGCGTTAGGTCCTGTTGAAACTTCTGCTGGAATGGCATTAAATATAGCAACAGGTCACGGAATAAACACCTCCAAAACAAAAAGAGATAAGGTCTTATACCTCCGTGGACCTCACATTCGTCGTACGGAAAAGGTCTAAGACTGCCCGGAACATTTTGATGATTCTTCCTATGTCTAATTTTTATTTACTTAATGCCGCTGAAAAATTAAAAATAAAACACTTCATAGGGGTTTCTATATGTGATCAATTACCAAAACAAACAAACAATATTCAAATTGGTATTATTAATCTCGATAAAAATGGTAATGGCACTAATTAGGTTGCATATGCAATTGATCACGTGGAATATTGTATTTTGATTCCTATGGGTTGGCGCGACCAACAGATTCTTTTTAACTATGTTAGCACAGTACGAAGAACTGCTATGCAAAATAAGTATTTCAATCTGGTATTCAGCATTACCAGACAAGTAATATACAGCTGTCATATGTACTTGTACGAATTACCACCGCAGTTGTTAATAATATCGTTAATTTTGCTGATCAAGGTAAAATACAAGATTCCGGTAACTCATTTAACGATTCACTCACAGGTAACATTGTCATGAATAAAAATAACATTGCAGGCCTTGGAAACCCAACCACAGATAAACCCAGCAATCTGGCGAGATATTCTTCTGCGGTTTTTATATAAGAGTCACCTGACTATGTTAAGGTGTTACTATTTTTATCGCAATATCATTTTAGCTCTCTTTATTTTTACTACCACATTGTACACACAGCTGAGTTTCTTTTTGTTTTGACTCCACATACGGTTTTGGTCATAGACTCTCTGTCTAAATCACTGAGTGTTATACCCGCGGAATTCGTTTACGCAAGTTTTGTTACAAGGAGACGTATATCCGATTTTTTTAATCAGTGACATTTATTCTTTGTTAAATCATATATATATATATATATATATATATATATATATATATATATATATATATATATATATATATATATATATATATATATTATAATAATGCAAGAATTATCCATAATTCAACCCTATTGAGCTTGATTTTATCTTCACAGACTGTCGAAATATAAATTTAGTTTTTCTATGCAAGATCTGGCTTAAACGAATAAGGCTATAATTAAACGTATCCGTGAAGCCAAAAAGGAATTTTGCGACGATGGCGCGGTTCATGTGTGGTCGACATTCAGAATTGGAAATACTGTCCATGTAATGAATGACAGGCGAGAAAGAGAGATTATTGACTACCTTGATATTAAGCGATATTTTTTTAAAATATAATTTATAGTAAAGGCAGGCGACGACACTTGGATTATCCATAACAAACGTGATCCTGTCTGCATGCAGTCAGGAAATAATATTATTCTCAGTAAAAAAAAAAAATCCAAACCAGAAGTGCTGACTGTTATTGACAAACCGTATTATGAACGAGGGTACCCTGTGACCGCAATTGAGTACGCAATATATCCGTAAAATATAAAACCTACTATTAATGATCTCAAACGTATCAAACTATCTTCGTTGACTTCGTCAAGAATAAGTTGTGTAGCTGAACGGTTTACAGAACACTTCTCACACGCGATACGCAGAAACCGTTTAACAGATTTACGAAGCAAAATAATAAAGTAGACGGCCAGAAGCAGTTAAAGATACCGGAGAGTCTATCATTGATGTTGCTGATATGGGAAAGAAATTAAAAGTATTATATAAATCGAAATATGAATCAAGAGGAGCTTCGATAAATATTATTGATCATAACGCACATGAATGGACCATGGCAGTAACAATATTTCCACGAGACAGAACACTTAAATATTGTAATTGTCATATATATATATATATATATATATATATATATATATATATATATATATATATATATATATATATATATATATATATATAGTTTAATACAAACAATACTATCATACAGGTTAGAGAAATTAAATTCGTACTCTACCGAGTTTCGAACCTAGATCCGCGAGTAAATGGCACCCATCGCCTTGCCTGCACACACCAACCCATATACCGTCACGACTAAGCACGCATCACCAAAAAATGATGGCACTGAATCGGTGTTATATAAGCTCGTGCGTAGCAGACACACTCGCATGACGACCTAGTAATTAATTCTCATAAATATACACAGTCGTTCCAGATTCCTATGAAAGAAATCAAGGTATATAGGAATTTTGTATTACAAATAATTATAAATATATACCAGACAGAACAGACTGTGCTATCCCTGGATTCTGTAGTAGAATGGGTGCCATTTACTCGCGGATCTAGGTTCGAAACTCGGTAGAGTACGAATTTAATTTCTCTAACCTGTATGATAGTATTGTTTGTATTAAACTATTATTTCAGCCCACTATTATCAAGATTCTACTACAGAATCCAGGGATAGCACAGTCTGTTCTGTCTGGTATATATTTATAATTATTTATTTTTATATATATATATATATATATATATATATATATATATATATATATATATATATATATATATATATATATATATATATATATATATATATGTATATATGATTTTATCAAAAATTTCAGTAAAAGTGACCCTGTGGATGTCTGGCTGTTTCAAAGTTCGAATGTGATTATCATGATCAGTTTGTACGGTCTAATGGTGATATTTATCGTACAGAATATCTCAACGAAGAAATGAAAAATCTTGCATTAAAATATTCCCCTGGTGATATTAGGATTACACAATTACTAAATAACTGTTTTTCCGTTCCATCAGTTGTTGATCACGCTGCTCAGGAGAGAAATTCATAGAAACCGACACGATTGGTGGAATACTGACACGGTGGATTATGGAAAACTAAATACGATTATAAAGTCGTTATCTCACTTGATATGGTAGTATGTTATTCTGGAAGTGTTTTGGATACGGAGTGTTCTGAATACATTAAGAGATTTGGACATGCATCACACAAGATAACCAGAGTTGCGATAAACGGACCTTTACCAGATTTTGACTTAACTGGATTCGCCTGTATATAGTCATTTAAGGTTTACGGGAATCTCCATTCGATTTTTCATGTATGGTTTGGAAGACATTTTTTTTCAGGAGAAAAAGGTTGGGTTCCAGTAGTACTATTACTGTACATGCTTGATCCTGGAATTTTAATATCGTTAAAAGTGAGTGAAGCAGATATATCATACCTCGTGCAGAAACAGGTTTGGTTGCCAGAACCGGATAGATTTAATATTAATGATGCCAGGGGAAAATTTTCCTGAATTTAACGAAGATGATATTGTTAAAATTACTAATAATAAACGTAAATGCAGGAAAAAGTACAATGAGAAACTTGCAAAAGATCTCGGCAGAAAAATAATCGGTAAATTTACGCAAGGAGGATCATATGATCATAAACGACATTGTACAAGATTAATTATGGATGATGCTGAACTAGGTTTTATAATTGCTGATACAACGGAGAAAACACATTTATAAGTCGAAGTAATGCTTATTTAAAATTAGGCACAACTGTGGTCTGTACTGATGGAAAATCACTGCAGTTTGCTCATTTAAGATCTTCGATTCTCGCAAAAATTTCGATAAATCTATTATAAATGATAAACAAATTTTCTCTGATTACAGAGTCGCCAAAGTTTCATTTTATATAAAAAAAAGTATGCGGATTCGTTAAAACAGTTACATATTAACAATTATGCATCACGGGGTGAATGGAGAATAAAACAGGAATATATACTTAGTTATTCTGAATATGCAAACGTGGAAATTAAGGAAATATATTACAATAATAATCAAATATCAACATGAATTCTTGTTTCATAAAACAAATAAGGCATTGCAACAAGCATGATTAGCAAGACATCCAAACACAGCATAGCATATAAATACAAATGGGACAAAAACACATCGCGTTATACAAGACACACGCAAGCTAACAGACCATTTTCAAAACTGGCCATTTTCAGAACTATCCATTTGTGAAAATAAAACTTCTCACGAAAATTGAACAGACAATCATCAAGAACACTAAATCGGGACCTCTGTGTTGCATTAAACCGAGACCTCTTCAGGGTTAGCGAATTTTTTTTTTTTTCTTCTTCTGTTAACGCTTGCGTGTCAAATTTGTATGTGTCTTCGTTTTCCAAGCCGGATCATTCATTGTTAATCGTCACCCTCCCTTCTGCTGTAGTGACGCGGTCGGGTGGCTTAATTAAATCATTATTATATCAATAATAAAGAACCATCCTATGTTAACCATTGAATCTCGCACAGCTGGACTAGCTCGACAGTGAGCTTGTGATCATCGTTTTCTGGAACCTTATTCTTACATCCACATATTAGATGCAAATATGATTAATTCACCTCGGAAAATATTCCGAATATATGAAGGAATAATATTCATACTGCATGATATAGAAGCAGAGACAGATACGAAGCGAAAGGCTTAACAAGCTTCTCTGCATCTTTTTTGTAACTGCTTTATAGCAGTGTCTTTCAACATAAATAACATACAAATAAAACACTGAATACCTCGTAGAAAGTAATCTATAACATGAATAGGAACAAAAAGAACAAGGAGCATATGACATAATGCGGGCCGTACCGGATCTCCCCAAAGGTAAAATCAAATTATAGAACATCACGAAAACTCAACAACGGGGGTACAAATACAGCCTGCTAAATCTACGAGGAATAAAACGCACAACATACATTCACGCAGAAAAAAATACTCTCTCTCTCTCTCTCTCTCTCTCTCTCTCTCTCTCTCTCTCTCTCTCTCTCTCTCTCTCTCTCTCTCTCTCTCTCTCTCTCTCTCTCGTTAATCTGGTACTGATACTTTCCTTTTCTATTCTACACACACCACTTTCACATTAAATAACGACTCAAGCCACGGGAATCAAGGCATTGGCATCTGTCACGGACGCGTGTGAACAAAAGTTTTTGAGTCACATGCCACTGCCACATGCTAATACCGGACCTCTCTCTCTCTCTCTCTCTCTCTCTCTCTCTCTCTCTCTCTCTCTCTCTCTCTCTCTCTCTCTCTCTCTCTCTCTCATATAAAATTATTTATCATAAATAAAAACAGATCTAAATATGAATTTGATATTAAAGCCAGTCCATACTAATATATATATATATATATATATATATATATATATATATATATATATATATATATATATATATATATATATATATATATGCAATAAACTGACGACGAACAGTACGAAACTAGTAACTAACTAGTCTAAGCGCTTTCGACTATTAATGAGTCTTTTTCAAAGGCAAATACAAAACATATACGACAAACAAATAAACACAAAAACGTTGTGTTTGTAAACCTCTACATGGCTGTCTTCACATGTGCTCAAACTATAAATACAACCAGCTTGTATAGACTAGTTGCGGAAACTGAAAACGTTGTATAATTCCCTAAAAGTCTACAAGCCAAAGCGACATCTATTTTTACTTTTTGTACATATGTAACGCAGATTATATCCCGGATATTTGATTCTATACCGGTTATTCTTATAGTAAAAATTGAAGGATAATAAGAAGATTTAGAAAATGTTAAATTTTACTAGTGCATAGTTTTCATTTTCTAGTCTTCTTGGTTTAGACCGCTTGGTTTCAATGTTCTAAGGCGGCGTATCCAGTATGATTCCTTTTCCTTCCTGGTTTCGGAACTCCAGCTGTGGTTGTTAGCAATAGCGATAAGTATTATATCACTGAAAGTGTGGCCAGGGGAGGAGAAATGTTCTGCGACCGGGCTTCTGTACAGCTTTTTTGTCATCCAATCAGATCTATGAAGGTTTATCCTTTTGTGTAGCTTTTCAGTTTCTCCGACGTACTGAAGGCCACAGATCTTAATGTGATGAGATAAATCACATTCTCTGTTTTGCACGTTTTGTTTAGACCATGTATGTTTAGTTTTTCTTTAGTCACTGTGCTAGTGAATGTCTTGGTCTCTATTATATGTTGACAGGTTTTGCATCTTTTATCGCCACAGGGTCCAGATTGACTAGGTTGGTTTTGATTAGCGATTGGCGTTAGCTTTGCCCTGACTAGGATGTCCTTTAGGTTTTTTGGTCTCCGGTAAGTTACTACAGGTTTGTTCGGAAGTATTAGGTTTAGTATGTCTGACGATTGCACGGTTGGCCAGTGGTTTGCGATGATTTTACCTACTTTGGGATAGTCTGGGTGATAGGTCAGAACAAATGGTATCCTATAAACTTTCTCTTTCTGTCCATATCTGAGTAGGTCATCACGGTTTGTTTGTTTGGCCCTTTGGATTGCCTCCGTAATCAGGTCTTTGTCGTAGCCTCGGTAAATTAAATGTTTAGCCAGCTCTTCAGACCTTTCTAGTAATCTTTCATCGTCGGAGCAAATTCTGCGTATCCTCAGTGCCTGGCTATATGAAATGTTCTTAATGCAGTGTTTTGGATGACAGCTGGATGGGAGGAGATACTGGTGTTTGTCGGTTGGTTTCGAGTAG
The DNA here is from genome assembly GCA_016746295.1 of Potamilus streckersoni. Classification (NCBI taxonomy): domain Eukaryota; kingdom Metazoa; phylum Mollusca; class Bivalvia; order Unionida; family Unionidae; genus Potamilus; species Potamilus streckersoni. The sequence continues at coordinate 311,143 of JAEAOA010000401.1, forward strand.
ATGTCTGTGTGTAATTTGTTTTCCACCAGTCTGGTTGTTGTGTCCAGGAAAACATGGTTTGAGTTGGAAATTTCTGCCGTGAATTTTATTGAAGGATGGAAGTTGTTTGCCTTTGATATGAAGTCATCCAGACTTTCTCTTCCATACTGCCACTTCATTTCTATATCATCGATAAAGCGTACCCACTGGTATGGTGTACGCTCAACCGATGCTAAGAGCTGACCCTCAAGTTTTACCATGAAAATGTTAGCATAGATTCGAAATTGAACTTTTTGGTGGGGTCCAGTTACTTTTCTTTCTAAATGTGGGTTGGTCGCAGCTTATATTTTCCTTTGTACTAGTTTCGTACTGTTCGTCGTCTGTTTATTGCATCTATTTCAATTAATCCCTGACTCACGTGATCCCTTGGTGGATCCAGTACGCTTGAAAGGGTTGTTATTCGCCATATGATTTGTATTCTTTATATAAGCATATGTATAAATATGTGTGTATGTGTATATGTATATATGAGTATATATATATATATATATATATATATATATATATATATATATATATATATATATATATATATATATATATATATATATGAATGTATGTGTGTGTTTGTGTATAATTATATACGTATAAGTTTGTATGTGTTTATGTATATGTGTGCTTGTTTTGATATATATATATATATATATATATATATATATATATAGAGAGAGAGAGAGAGAGAGAGAGAGAGAGAGAGAGAGAGAGAGAGAGAGAGAGAGAGAGAGAGAGAGAGAGAGAGAGCACACAGTACATATAGCATAAGCAAAAATGCACTGGACATCATTGATCCCTTGCAAGGATCGCTAAAGTAATTAAAGCTCCGGTCCCAGTAAAGGAGCTTATAGACACTAGAGTAGGATGGTGTACGAAACCCTGATCCAAGTTATTCAAATTTCAAAATTCTAGTTGAATATACACATACTACATGCACTATGGTGGTAACAAAAGATATTTTAGAAAAACGTTCAAATTTCGGCATTAGGGGTGATGAAAATCTGAGAGGAATCACACCAATAAAGAACTAGCTCGACCAGAGGCAATTAAGAAAAATCTCCATGTCCTTGATTCTGTCAAGCAACAACCTTAAGCTCCTCAAGGATCTCGGATGGAATTTACAGAACGTGCATAACGTTATTTAAACCAATTGTTAAACCATCCACGAAAATTGTTACAGCAACTGTAGCAGCACAAAAAAAATTTAAAAAATCTTGAAACATTGCTTGAAGATGAGATACAACCAGAAAATGAGCCAGAACCTCTTCCAAAAGTTAGAACTAACATTGTAAATAAGTTTACACCGGAAGGTACTGTCGCCATCAAGACTCCAGACCAATTAATTAATATTGCTGCGTTTTGATAGTGCTGGATATAGGTATGCAAAACCTGAATATGTTAAAACTCTGCCGATTGGGTTAAGGATGTATATCGCATCGCTACTGATACTCCACAGATCAGATCTGAGGGAGATGATAATAAGTTTAACATATTTAACTAGACAGTAGATGAGTATATTGAACAAGTAAATCATTAAAAGAAACGAAAAGAAAAAGAAATGAAGGAAACGAAGGAAAGAAGAAATGGATTTGCAACTTAAAAAAGCTAAACAAGAAATCAATGTTAACAGCAAATAAGGAAAGTGGTCTGTCGAGTGCTAGCGATTTGGTCACTCCTGGTACAGGTACCAGGGGAAGTAGCCTTGATAAACGTTGTCCCAATAACGTCCCTACCGACGTTGATAGACTAGAAATTCTGACTGGCGGAAGACGAGCCGGTAATAATTCCACAGAAATCATTAATGAAGCAGCTGCTATTTGTCAGTCTTTATTTACAGGATGTATCATGAACAATAATGTTTATCGGTCCTTTATTGATGAAATCGTTGATGATTACAGCAGTGTTCGATGAAATTAGATCAGTAACAAGAAAATAAGATGCTCATACATAATTTCCAACTTGGGCTTGTAAATTTCAGAGTGATAAATTCGTGATTACCAACATCTAAAGTTACCTCCAGAGATGGGCTTGGCGATGTTGTTCAGGGTCTATTCAGAAGGATATCCCCAAAAGCAATGCCGATTTCAAAGCAGCTGGTGATGCTGCTAGCAAAGCATTCTCAGCAATCAGGGATAGACTAACACGATTAATAAGACCAAAATCTCAGTCAGTAAAACTGCAGGAAGTTACACTTCCAAGCACCAAAGTTATGCATACAAATGTTAGTTAAATAATAAATCAAGCTGCAAGTGAACAGTTAAAGGAGTTAGCCGTATAGAAGCTCGGAATATAACTGCAAATCTTGTAGCGGGTAGTGGGTTATCTCGTCGTCGTTAAATATCGATGATCCAGCATTTGACATGGACTCGCCTGTACTCGAAGATGAGTCGCTGCGTGATTATCAATATTATTCTTATGAAGCACGAGAACCATACAAGCGATACATCATAATTCTTGATGGTATGCGTTACAAATTCGTCGGTATTATTTCCTTTCTCCATTTATATAGTATATATCACGTGTCTAAATTATTATTTTATTAATAGAAAAAAATATATGGGATGCTGCTAGCCTGAAAATTTATCTAGGAAATCTACAGCGTTTTTTTTTAAAATGAGATTCAGAATTAGACAAGACGATAACACCCATATTGATGCTACAATGAATGATCAGCGAGAGAGAACAATCAGTAACTATCGAAACGAACAAAGATACTTTTTTATAATAAAATTTATCGTTGCATTACACCTAAATGACGACGCCGACTTAACCTGAATTATCCGTGACAAACGTAATCCCGTTCGGGAATCACACCATACTGGAGATAATGTCACATTAAGTAAAAATCCCAAGCCAGGAATGCTGATGGGTATCGAAAAACTGTTTGATAAGTCATCATACCCTGTGACGGCAGTTGTTTCTGCGATATATCCGCTGAATGATAAGCCTAGCGTTGATGATATTCGACTGATGAGAGTTTCGATCGCAAACGAGCGTCTAAATTGTGTTGCTGAAAGAGTTACTAAGCATTTCATAAACATGACACGTGAAAATGGTCTAATAAATCTGAGACGCAAAAGCAATTAAGTGGGCTGAACACGTTAAAGAAAATGGAGCTACGATCGAAGACGTTGCTAAGCTGGAAAAGAAATTAAAATTTTCAATAAGGGTGAAGACACTAAATGGCGAGATTTTGTACTAATCAAAATATGATGCTTTGATAGAGATCGTTGATCACAACGCTCACTTGTGGAGGTCGGACGTAACTTTATTTCCATGAAATAGAAATATTACAATTTATGACGGTGATACGATTGATTTTATCATATCAGTAACAGAGATTCTGTATCCGTGTGGTTGTTTCAAAGTTCCGAATGTAGAAATTATGATCAGTTTGTACGGCCTAACGGAGATATTTATCGTACAGAATATCTTAATTGAGAGATGATGAAGATTATGTTGAAATACACGAATGATGCTAATATTATTGAACGATTACTTATAAGTTATTTTAATGTTACGTCCGTTGTTCCTCACTTTGCTCAGGAGGAAAATTCATGAAAGTCAACACGACTTGAATTTCATGACGATAAAAACGATGTTGTGTAGAATACGGACACGGCAGATTGTGGAATACTAAATACGATTATGTTGTCTCAGTCCATATGGTTGCAAGTTATCCTGGAAGTTTTCTTGGAATGGGAGGGTGTTCTGAGTATTTTAAAAGATTTGGACATCCAATACACGAGATGATTCGAGTTGCGATAAATTGACCCTTGCCAGATTTTGACTTAACTGGATTTGCATTGCGTCTAAAAAACTTCATCCGGTTGTCGCTGTTTGGTTCGGTCGTCATTTTAATAAACGTGGTTGGACTCCAGTAGTTTTATTACGATATAAGCTTGTTGTAAAAATATTGATATCGTTAACCACGAATGAAACAATTTTATCGTATCGTATAAAACAAAAACAAAAACAAGTCTGGCTACCAAAAACACCCGACAATATCAGGGATTGAAGAACATGTCAATTACGACATTTGAGAATATGAAATCGAACTTGCAAAAAATATTGGCAGTGAAATAATTGGGAAATTTACACAAGGAGGATCATACGATAATAAATGACAATGAACAAGATTAATTACCCACGATTCTGAGCTCAATTTCAAAATTGCTAATACAACATTGAGAAACATTTTTGTAAATGGAAATAATGTTAATTTATCAGACGGAACCAAATTAGGAACAATTGTGAGGTACATTGATGGCGATTCACCACAATTCACTATTTTATGATCTTCGATGTAAGCGTATGTTTCGATAAACTTATTATCGATGTTAAACATATTTCCTCATAAAGCGGTTAGTGTCGCCACATATTTATTTTATACCAATTAAAATTACGCAGAATTGTTAAATAAATTACGGATCGGCGTTGGTGTATCATGGGGCGAATGGAGAATAAAAAGAGGGGGGAAATGGTCAGTTATTTTGAATCAACTGACTATAAATCTGAGACGATATATTATAAAAATATTCGAATATCATAACCTTCATAAACACCATTGGCCGAGTGGTCTAAAGCGCTGTCCGTTACGGATCACTGCCATCTCACCTCTGTCTGCGTGGGTTCGAGTCTATGATTCGGCGAATGTGGATATGTGAGAAAGCTTGCCAGTAGCTTCTCGTGGGTCGGTGGTTCTTTCCGGTGGTTTCCCGATTTCTTCCTCCACCATTAATACTGGCCGCCATGAATAGCCTATCATGTGCTGACAAATGGTGTAAAGCCCAACAACAACAACATATATCCTGTGACCAGACAAAACAGTCAATCTCAACGGACCTGGCGGTTCTGGTAAAGTAAATACGTCTTGCTAAATCTGTTATAGGGTTTAGATGTTGTGATACTAATTCCGACTCACCGGATTGCCATAGAGATGAAAGAACGAGGTGTCAAATCTCATACTTTTCACAGTTTTTTTCGGTGGAAGTGAGATGCATGGACACCTGAACGAATCGGTGAGAAATATATTCCTAGGATTATTATCTAGGATGAAATATGCACGGTATATGTGGACGTGTTAAAAATGTTTCTGAAATGGGTACTGACAAAAATACTAATGTTGATCATGGTCGACTGCCACCTTTTGTCGGTGAATCGCTACAATGCTGGTTAAAAGAATTAGCAGATTATAATGAGAAAATACTTGATGATCATAAAGCTATTGATGAATCGCTGAACGATTTCAAAAAGTGAATCATTATGCAGCCGGATAGCATTGAGTCCTTGATAATGAGTGAGATAATTACAGAGACTGAGATGAGTGATTTTTAGAATTTGTGGAGGCATGTAGATCTGATTGTCGTATCCAGGAAACTAGTTTGTGATTCACTTCAGCAACAATTATTTCTATTACATAAAGAGAAGTTCTCCAATCTGCCTGAACCACTATGTTATCGTACAGCAGATACACGTACACAAAATACTGATGTTGAAAATCCTGGATCCTGGAGTAACAAGAGCTCGTTCTTAGTGATGTTGTTGTTCCTGTGGATGCTCTTGATATCACGTTAAAGATGAATAAATCTCCATGGACTCTAGGATATGCTATAACAATTCATTCATCACAGTGATTATCTATCTCGGATACTAATATTTAAATGGTCAATGATAGTATCGAATGTTCAAATTTAGTTAATCTAGCAGTATCTCGAGTCAGAGGAATGTCTCAGGTACGGAGAGTTATCACAGACTGCATAATGAATAATAATCAAACTCGGGAAATCAACGCATTGTTGTTAAACGATATAGTAAGGAATAAAATATCTGGTCATCAGCGATCAGGCAAAAAAAGCTTGACTTTGATCTTGATACTGAATGTATCATTACGCTGAAACAGCAACAAAACAATCACTGTGTTTGTTGTAACACAGTAATGCTGTGGCAGTATTCGAATAATACTCCAAGACAATTTACCGTGTATAGAATCAATAGTAGTCTCGACCACACGTGAAAATGTGATACTGACCTGTCTTTAGTGTAATCGACGTCGAGGAGCCAGTGAATGAATCACCCTTCACAATAGTGTAGGCGTTGGTAATTGTATGTCTTCAGGAATTACTTGGAATTGTTCACGTACATATCCACGTTGAGGAGCAGTTGAAGTTGAAACTAGTTTGTAGATTACAGGTCTACGCGTGGATTTTACACTCCAGATTAGGGAGTCGCTCTTTTTTTACCCTTTCCTTCATGTTACCCCAACACATAAATATCTAACACTCACGTTATCTAGTAATGTTTGTTTTAAGAAAGAGTCATGTAGCTTAAATGGTATGTGTTTTTTCGAGATTGCATTGATGGGGGTCATGGTTGATTATCTAACGCAGCTATCATACTTGGTAGTCTTGCAACCCCATTCACAAGATCTCTTGTCTGCCTGAACTTTCTTCAGGGATATTTCACGCGCATACCATATACAACAATCGCTCAGCAAGTGTTCTGTTAAATCGCATAACGATTGCCTGATTGCGATAAATTGTGGTGTGCCCTCGTCTGATTTTGACGTTATGTTGTTACAGCAGTGATGTTACTGCACACGAAATTCTTTGCCAGGATCAACATACAGCAACTGTGGCAATCGCAGGCAGTCACGTTGATAAATTCGTTCAAACGAAGATGCAACTTAAGTTGCTCTCCTTTTTGATAGTGATTCTGCTTCGTTATATCTACTTGCAACGTCAACGACAGCCCAAGCGAATTTGTATGTGCGCGATTGACGTCTGCTAGTTGTAATAGTATCATGTGGTAAAAACAAAATACCTGCCTGATGAACTTCATTGAGAGCGCCCACATCAAAATATGAGTACTGAATATTTTAGGTGGTGGTATATAAAAAATTGCCATATTGCCTGTCGTGCTACACAATCTGCAGCAACAGAACGTGCGTCACCTGCTGAATGAGCAAGTTTACTAATCGCTACTCTACCCCTCCAATATCCTCTTGGGAGATAATAAATTGAGTCCATTAAAATAGTTATCTATGATTAATTACCGGCACCTAGCACTATTATACCTTTCATTGCCGAACTTATCAAACAATTAGCAATAGCAAGTGATTCACTTTTTTTGCAGACCTTAGAATGTGAATCGATTTACGTCTACAATATGTCGTTGTTGTAGATCTGGATTTTTATACGCGACATCGTGAACGTAGCACGCTTGATCAGTCGCATTTATTGGATACTCTTTAGGTCTTGGTTGATCTTTCTTGTCAAGTCGGATATCAAGACGGGTTCCAGGACCACACTACTTATATTCAGGAAGTTGCATATTGCCAGGATACTTAGTCCATGTAGGCCCATGGTAATTTTCCCAGTGAATTAGCGATATGTCCATCTGTTGCATGAGAGATAACTTTGATGAATTTATTTGTACAACATTTTACACACTTGCCCGTATGCTTTTTATTCCTCTTCGTAATTGTTTTTATCCACCGGTTCCACCGATGGTGTAGGTGGGTGCTTTGCATCGAACATAATATAAATCCATATAATTATTATAAATTTCTACAACATGAACGTCATTGATTTCTAAGCGACACGAAAGCAAGAGCCAATCAAGCATCATCCAGCATTACCAAATTCCATCAGAGCAATTATCACAGGTCCATCTGGATCTGGTAAGACGCAATTGTTGCTTAACCTGATAAAGAGATGGACCAGATGGGATAAGTTGTATTTAGAGGCACCATCTCTAAATGGTCATCTATGCTACGACGTGAGAACGGCAATGATATTATTGATTTTTTTTACCAACATCAACGATTTGTCATTGGTAGATGATGTTAACGGGGGCGTGAACAATCTCGCAATATACGATGATGCGATGCTATACAAACAATAAAATCCAACTGGGATATTTTCCCGAGACAGACACAGAAACGCCAGTATTATATATGTTACTCAGTGATATCCGTATATACCTAAAATGATCAGAGATGACTGCAATCTTCTGGTTGTTTTTAATGGTGATGATACCCACACAAAAAGAAACATCCACCAAACTTAGCGTTCAGGCAGGGAACATGGATATAATTAAGTTTAACACCAATTTCTCATCGATTTATCACAATAAATTTAGATGATTCTAAGTCGCGAAATCGCATAGGTCTAGATAAAATTTTGGTTGAGAGACCTGCAACCTGATAGCGTCACTACCGTAGCAGCTAGAGGGTGGCGACCAACAATGAATGGCACGGGTCGGTTAACCAGGACACATACAAATTTGACACACAAGCGTCAAGAAAAAAAATAACAAAAACGCGCTAACCCTGTAGAGGTTTCGGTTTAGTGCAACCTTGTTAGAGGCCTTGGTTTATGGTTATTGACACTTGTCTCTTCATTTTCGTAAGATCATTTATTTACACAAATCGAATGTTCTAAAAAAAGTGGTATGTTCATCCTCGCTGCTGCTAATCATTTTACAACTCAGTTAGTAAAAGTGAATTTAGTATCTGGATTAATTAAAAACAAAATTGAGGATTTTTAAAAAAAATTAAAAGTATTGGTCAGAATTGAAATTTAAAATAAATACAGAAGTACCTGATTAGGACTAAAGAGCATGTAGCTTACGTCTTACTTAGAATGAATGGAGCTAATAGTAGAGTTCTTGACAAGTATATCAAACGAGGACAGATAAATAACAAACACTAAAACAAACATTAGCTGTCATCATTGCGGGGGTGGGAAGTGGCAGCTGTCTATCTAAAAGATTTTTTGACAAATGTTGAGGTTTTATATTTAGGACATCTAAATTATCTGAATATCTGCAATTATATTTATTGTGTTTAAAAACATTAATTCATTTAAACATATGGTTGGATCTTATTCGATATTTTTAAAACCATAAGTCTTTAGAGCTGACATATTTTCCACAAGTAAATGTTTATAATAGCTACTTGTAAAATCATCATAGTCAAATCTCAGAGCACACTCTTGTATATTTTCAAGTTTACTAGTGTTCATGTCGCTGCAGAAATGCCATGCAAACGGAAAGAAATTAAAATTGGAGAGGATAAATGTATATAAGATTGTTAGTTTCTTTAGTCTAGTTAGCTTATGACATATACGTTTCAAGACATAATTATATTGAAGCTTTCCTATAGAGATTTGTTGTACATGTGAATTAGTTGCAGTTGATAGTCATTATACATTCCAAACAGTTAAACATTTTGGTCAGTTTATGATAGCGCTGCTTATTTTTAGTAAAGGTTTTATATTGACTGTCTTTTTACTCAATATTTAGTGCTTGAAACATTTCTTAGTTGGCTTGCATTTTGTTAGCAGTGAACCAGTCAATCAAAATGTTCGGCTCTGCTCCAAGAATATTAAAAAGTGTTAAAATCCGGTGAGGAAAAGAACAAAGCGTTATAGTCGGTACATTTATGTAAAGAGCCATATATAATAAAATGGAAGATATCGTTGAAAAAACAAAACAAATATTGAAACGTAATGGTCCAAGGAAGGATCTGTGAGGAGCTCCTTTTTAATTTCAGACCAACTACTCAAGGCACCCTGTAATTAAATTTGCTGTTTACGATTCGACAAATAGCTCAGTAAGAGCCCTACTGAGTATAGACTCTACTGCATAAACGACAGGAATAAAACAATTACAGTTTTAATGTAATCTTTGTATAATATTGGAATTAATATTTATAAATTGAAAGGTGTACGGCAAGTCTTGATAACTAAGATAGAGTTGATGTTGAATCTTTGAATAAGAGCTCACAAGTCCGACCAATGATTACAATATGTACATAATGAACAAGAACTCAAAATTGTTTGGATTCAATAGAGATTTATACAAACACCCATTGAATTGGATATAATTTGGGTTTCTGAAACAGAAACATTTATACATTTTTCTCCGTCAGATTAATATAAATATTACTCAAATAGGTAATCTTCGTGATCTAATAGAGCCTCCTCCTATTAAAAAAATGTCTTCAGTGAGATTCTGCTTTATGCTGTTTTGATGAACATTACAACAGATGTAGCATAAACAGATTTAATATAAGCAAAACAATAGAAATATTTTGGAGACGTCATAACGCTTCTCCATATGAGATGCCGCGCGACATAGGTTGATCTTTCAACATTGGTAGAAAACCAATATCATCTAAGATTGGAGAAAGAACAGTTGCATCAGTAAGTGAAACAAGTAACAATGACTTGAACCAGAACAATAATCTGATCATAGATTTACCATATCCTATTAAATAAACTTATGCAGGTACTAATTGGTTCGTGCAGAGCAGATGTGATACTTGGATGCGTAAGAATTTGGAGAATAATAATTTAAAAAATAATAATAAAAAAGTTGACAAAATATTAACAGATTTTAACCATAATAGTCCTGAAACAGCTACCAACCTCTTCGAACTTCAAGAATAGAAGGATGAAAATAAATCAATGATGTTAGATTCCTACTAGCTATTTAAATACCAATTAATGCTTTTTCTTTTTGCAATCAACTAACAGAGAATAATTAGTGCAGTTGATGCTAATAAGACTGACACGGATAAAATAATGAAATCTTTGGAAGACAACGGCAGTTTACAATTATGGTTGAAATTGTTACGGAGAAATTTTAATAATGAAATCAAAATGATAAAGAGCTTAAGAAGCTAATAAATAATTTTAAAACAAAACATTATTTACTTGAACAAGAAGAAATAAAATTAATGACATATTGGAGCTCCAGAAGAAGAATAGATATAATAAAGGTAACAACTGACAAGAATGACAATAGAAATATAAGTGGTAGCACGATAAAACCTATTGAACACATTAATATTAATTTATGGCAGAATTGAGTGAAAATATCAAAACCGTAAAACATTTTACAATCAATTTTACAACGCGTTGTATGCCGAGATTGGACACTATAAAAAAGATATAAATTAATGAACTAGTTGATAATATCAGTGTCTTTGAAGGTAGTATTAATGAAATAGGCTAAATGATTAAACATGAAGAATTTTTTTAGTGTTTTGGAACAAATATTTGCATGAGAGACAGATGCAGATAATCTGAAATAGAAAAGACTTTCGCATTAGGTGGTAGAATTAATAAAATTAAAGCCGAAATGAACGAAAGCATACATGCAAGCAAGACTGAATTAAACACTGTAATGGACGTAAATAAATATTGCATTATGTGTTAGAACAGATTTAAAGAAAAATGAAATTTAGGCCTGGGTGAATATTGATTTGCGATATTTGTATAGCACCAAATCAGGATTTTACGAATGGCATTTATTTAGTTGTGTAATTAAATGAGTTAATTTTAGTTGCTAAAAAGACTCGTGGACAAAATATTCTTTATATAAACATGAAAGGAATATTAGACGCTTTTAATTCTGCTACTAAAACTCGCAAAATAATTCCTACTCACTGACTCTGTACTCCATTACGTATTGCTCAATAAGTGTTACAGTATTATCATTTTAATACTAAAAAAAGAGGCAAAAATGAGGCTCATGCAGAGATGTTATCAATGTGACAAATGAACCTCTAATATATTTTGACTTTCACATAGATTTTTTACATTGCATTAATAGAAGTTAGCTACCAACGTCTTTCCTACATAACAGGTGTTAGAAAAAAATTTAATCAAATCTCTAGTACAAGGGAGAGCACGAACCTAATCTTTACAGTGTAAAAGTATCATTATAAACTCCCTTGAAGAAAACCATTTTTTTTATCCATTGGATTGCAACTAAATTAAAGCAGCCAATCAATTACGACGTAAAATAAGAACTGGGTGCTCATCTGTGGGAGAATTTCTGTACTTAGATTTAATTATGTTCATTGTGGAGTAGGTTTATTCGCATGTATAAGTTGATCCAAACATCGTCAGAACAGCAATAACAAGTTGTCGGGTTTTTGGATACTGAGGTGTCAATGACAAACGTGGACCAGAAATTGATAATATCCAATTCTTGAAACTTCAGTCTTAGGGTGTCTTCAGCCTGAACGTCTGTGGTTTTAAGCTGAAGGGCTGCCTGTGAAACGAAAAACTTAGCTTCAGCTTCACCAGCAGCAGGAACTGTAAATGGGCTGAATTCCTGAAAAGGCTCTACAAATTCATGTTGAAGATGCTGCACAAACGTTGTTACATGTGGCGTGATGGATTTATACTTTTTGTTGTTGGCAAATGCAGCAATTGCTCATTGGCCATGTTTTCCGCACATAAACCCAATTTTGCTTCAAAAGCACGACATTTTGTGTCTCTTCCTTGAAAGCATAGATTTAAATCATTTAAATATCCAGCGATATCAACCAGGAAAGTAACAATGGCTATCCGCTTCGAATTACTCAAGAATGACACAAACTCAGGCGCTTTGCTAGATGTTGTTGACTGAAGAAATGTAGTGATTTCATTACGGATTTTCCAGAATCTTGCAATAGCTTTACCTTGACTCTGCCAACGGACATCGTTATGGACACGAAGATCATTATAATCAGAAGTCTCTTCAAGCAAAGGCAATGCTGGAGTGCGGGATTACATCGTATGAAATAAATCGTCTTCATCACCATATTCATTACATTTGCAAATTAAGCGTTAAACTTGGAACATATAACTGACTGATGAATCATACAGTGATAAGTCAGCAGTTTTGGTTGAATCTCATTCATACGTGCTGCCAATCACGTGCTTTTCCTGTAATGGAAGGAGCTCCAGTTGTTGTTAATGACACTACTTTAGAAACATGTAGACCAGTTTCCTCCAAGAATTTGTTCAAATATTGAAAAACATCCTCACCATGGGACTGTTTAGTTAAAGGAAGCATTGTCAGAAGATCTCTAGATAAATCCTTCCCATTGAAATAGCGAGCGCACACACATAATTGTGAAATATCAGTACCATCTGTAGAGTCATCACATGCCAATGCAAAAATTTGTGCCATTTTGAAATCTTGTAGTAGCTGCTGTTAAACGTTTTCTGCAAGGTCTTCAACGCGACGGCGTGCGATGCAGTCAGAAAGAGTGATTCCTGCAATCGCTTCAATAATTATTTTCTTGTCAAATAGCGTCAAAGCCGCTTCTATTATGCACTCTTTCACAACTTCTGTATCAGCGAATGGCTTCTTTCGTCTCTCCAAAGTCCATATTACACGAAGCGAAGCCTCTGATTTTTTTTGCTGAACTGTTGTGGTCTTCTTCATCATCGCAATGCTGCTCTCAAGACTTGCTTTGAGTACGTTCACTTTATCCAAATGAAGATTCGACCGTGGAGGGTATTTAAAATACAAATCCGCGTGCTTACTTTCGCAATGTCTTTTCACTTTTCCACTCTTTATCACGGCAACCGTGTTGTGACAAATCAAGCAAATAGGTCGCGCATCGGTCAGTGCCGGCAAGATAAACAAATAGTCCTCTGTCCACGATTCGTAAAAGTACGATTTTTGCAACCGATTTTTCGTCGCTTGTTTGGATTTGCCATTCCAGAGCTGAAATGAAAACTACAATAAAATTGTTCTTATTCACTTTGTTCCTTAAAAGCTTTCAAAATTCAATCCATCCACGCCATGCTAAATATACATGAACAATTATTTTCTGGAAGTGCATATTGTCGATAGACAGATTTCCGGTACCACAACGTACAGGCCTTAATACTTTATTGGTTATGGAAAATTTCAGTTTTTGGCTGCGGATATTTCAGTTTCTCTAACGTTTGCGTGGTCCACGAGGAAAGGCCTGGCGGTCTGGGCTGTGGACCGCAGTCCGCCATTCGATTAGCCCTGTGATAGGCTATTCTCATTTCGCTTTCGACGTGAAAACGTACTCGGCCTAATATTTATGAGTATTTTTCATCAGAAGCATATCTGACATATTATTTTTGCAAGTCCTTGTCGTACGCTTACCAATTATTATGGAAATCCGCAACAGCTGGGTTTATTTTCAGTCCGAGCTCGCCATTCAAAGTATTCCAAAGCCCCAGCAAATTACTAATATTCACCGAGTAATATTTTTATCTGATGCACGCTTTTTCCTTCCACCGATTGGACTGTTTCTGTGTTGGTAATGAAATTATTAAAACCTTTTTTGAAGGGTTCTTTGAAATTATAGTTGCTGCAATGCATTTTTTTAATTTCATCCATTGGCTTTAAGCTCCAATACTAAATATACAAATTATTATAATATTCATTTAATACCAACAAGGTTTAAATATTATTCCCTTTATGTTCAAATTGATGTCCTCAAAATTAATACCAATGTCCTTATAATTTATACAATATCCTCAAAATACTAATGTCCTCAATTCATATAAATGTCCTCAAAATTAATACCAATGTCCTCATAATAAATACTGATTTCCTCATAATTGATATCAATGTCCTCATATTTTATACAGATGACCTCATACTTCATACTAATAATTCACATCAATATCCTCATAATTCACACCAATGTCCTCATAATTCATAGTGATGTCCTTATAATTCATACAGATTTATAATTCAGACCAATGTCCTCATAATTAATACTAATAATTCACATAAATGTCCTCACAATTCACACAATGTCCTCATTATTCACACCAACATCCTCCAAATTCACACCAATGTTGTCATATTTCATACCAATGTACCCATAATTCACACAAATGTCCTCATAATTCATACCAATGTGCTCATCATTCAAACCAATATCCACATAGTTCATACTGATGTCCTCATATTTCATTCATGTCCTTAGTTCTTTTGTTGATTGGCAAGACTTGATTGTTTATGAGACAAAATATAAAAATACCAGCATTTATTAAAGAAAGCAGTCCAAATACATGGGTGTTTTTCATTGATGATTGTGATATAGAAAGTAAAAAAGCCATTATGTCCCAGTGAGTGATCTATGAATGGAATTGAATCTAACAAAATGTCAAAAAAATGTAAAAATCAAAAATGGTAGAATCCCTTCTTCATACATTATGTTTGATAATAAAAAGTAAATACATGTCAAATTACATGTCAGAAGAAATGTGAAAATGTTCTTTATTAAGCAAAAGTGTCTGGAAAGTGCTGATTGAAGTGTGTACAAAAAGCATACGTTTCTGTGGAAGTTGTTGGTGGAAGAGTGTGCAAAAGAGGTAAACAAAGGTGCAGAAAATCAAAAGCTGCAAAATGCTTAAATATCAAACTGAAGGGAAAAGGACAAATCTGAATGTCATGTTTAATGGATAATTATTTTCATCACTAAGCAATGTTTTCTCATTCAAATCTGGTATCTCCGACAGTTTTAAAAAATATTTTAGTTATGTGTTGAACATTTGCAGCTTAGATTGACAGCTAGTATTTCAAAAAAATTATGCCAAAAAAGTTCAGAACATTCTTTGATATCAAAGATAGAAGACTAATGATTAAATTTGTCTCCAAAAAGCTTTATCCAAATAATTGAATGTTATACTTCTTTAGATACGGATTCTGGAAAATAAACAGACTGAACAAATCCAATAGGCTAAAGTTTTTGACTAATGCTTTATTCATGTATTTATTTATCAACAATTCAAAGTGAGATGTACATAAAATAGTATATATTTTATATTTACAAATAATGACACGATATGTAACAGAAAATATGATTTTCGATGCACATTTATTTTCTAAAGCTAATACTGGTATATAATTATGTCATTACATTTGTTTTATGCATGTCTATATCTGATTGTTGGCAATAAAGAGAGATAGATACATTATGGTTACCATTTATACTTGCATATAAGTGTAGTCCAACTGCAAACTGACCCAGAACATCCACTCCATAATGTTCCAGCAGAGCTGGGTCTACGCGGTTTACTGGCACTTAATGTGATGTCAGATCAGGGTCTATACTGTTTGCAGCTGGACTTGACTTGTCAGCAAGTATATACTGTAGCAAACTCATCTTCCTTACCATGTGGCATATGGTGATTTAATGCAAACATGCAGTCATAAATATCATAATCCTGGAAAGTGACAATTGTTTTCACAGCTTACATATGCTATAGTTTGTGTGGAAAATTACTTCTAATTAATTTATGATATGTGAAAGGGACACAACAAACTTGAATTCTTGTACATTTAAAAGAGAGGAAATGACTCTAGTAAAAATGAAACCATATCCTTTTCAACTAAATAATTCAACATCAAAAACAGAAATTTGAGCAACTTCTTCCAAGACCAGCAATTTGTTTATAGGAAGCTATTGTCTAAAAAAGACTATATTATATTGGGGTTACACTAAGTGAATGGATCATGGCAAACAACCAGCACCTCCATATTGTGATTCCTTAATGCATTGCTTGTTTGCAGTAAATCAATGCAAACAGCATGTATTAAATTCACTCCAACCCAGTTCCAAAAATCTTGCTATTACATAACTAAATTACAACCACAAAAAGGATGAGATCTCAGAATTCATGATAAATAGTCTGATATGAAGACACAAACTTTACCCAAGGATAAGCCTGGCATTTGTCTAGATATATCAAACACAACCCGCATAAAGTACAGACCCATGGTCTAAAGTAAACAGTGTTGATGTTAATTAACCTGCTAAACATGGCCAAGTTAAAACATCTCATTACAGTGCAGGAATTATTCTTGTCCTGCAGTCCTGGACAATAATGAAAATTTTGCTGTGCAAATAAAGAACCCTATATAAGTACTTATAACTGCAAAAATGCACAGACCCAGATTTGCTGTCACATAATGCGCCAGCATATCTGGGTCTGTGCAGTTTGTAAGGAGTAATCATTAAAACAAACAACACAGAACATGATCTGTATGTGTACTATACTATACTATAGCAGATCAGGATCTATGTTATTTGCAGTCTGATGACTTATAAGCAAATATGTACAGTATTGAGTCAGCTGTGTAGAGCTTTGTAAAACATAAAAAATATTTTAACTTTGTTCATGTCATAAAAATAACTTTTGTTCACATCATAAAAGTGTTTGTTCAAGGCATTTTAATGAAAAATTTTGTAGTCTAGTTCTGAGAGCAGCAAATGTAGTGGCAGATCCAATGGGAGTTCTTCTGTGGTTCAGCAGCCCCCACTTCCTTTCCAGTATAAATAAAATATTTTTTCTGTGAAGAGCTAAGAAAGTTGGATTACTCTATGCAAAATGATCATATACTTCTCATTATGGGAAAAAAATTTGAATCTACCACTGACAAAAAATACAGTCAAGCAATTATAAATTTCTACCTCAGCATATACTTAAATTAACATATTGTACTCCTTTCTTTATCCATGTAATCAGGTTTGTGAAGAAACAACACTTGACCCAATTACACTGAATTTGCTTATAGGCTGAACTGGGTGCATAAAATTTATCAACTTACCTCTGGTCACAAATTGCACAAGATTTAGTGACTTAGGTAAAAAAAAAAAAAAACATTTTTAATTTCATGCCAATGAATAAGCTAACATTTTTTCTTTATAGTATCAATCCTGTGTGAATTATATTATTTTATACAAAATGAGCATGAAAAATCACAGAAGATCACAGTATGAAAAATGAACTCATAACTAAGGTGGAAAAAACAGCAAAAATGACTAGAGAATCAAGATGCAATGTAATACCATCTATGCTCACATATAAGTTGGATGCTAACTGAAAACTGCATAGACAGATCTGCCCATGCAAATTTGGATGCTATGACAGATAAGGGTCTATGTTGTTTGTACTTGCATATTACCTATATGCAAGTATATATGGTTGTTTTAGAAATGGAAATGATTTTTTTTCAGTGCACTTTTTCTGGATGAATTAGTTCAACATTAAGGTTTATGATTCAACTGGTTCTTTATGATTCAACTGGTTCCTGAAACTGAAAGTGAGCAGAAACTATACATTGTAATTCAAACTAATATCAATATTACCTTGATTATATTATGGTTATTGCTAACAGGTAAAAATATTTTAAAAACAAAATACCAATAGAACATCAAATTTATTTCTTGCAAATTTCTAAAACTTCACTAAACATGAACTTTTTAAAATGTACAAGAGAACACATGCATAGACATCTTAACAGACAACATAATGGTATTAAATCACTGATGTTACATGTCAGTGACCTCAACTTTACAAATATAACTTTAGGAGGTCAAATTAAAAAATGTTCTGTACTCAGTCAATTTTGGTAAAGATTTAAAAAATAAAAGTAAAATAATTGCTTGTCCTAGTGCCAGAAGATTAGAGTATTGACTAAAATAAGCAGTAAACTGTAATGTGCCCCACAATAAACTTTTCCAACTTACCATGAATTCAGTATTTTTTGTGCAATATCTACTTCAATTTCCTATTTGAGAGAAACAATATGAATTTAAAAATGAAATGAACAATAATCCAATGGTTAGAACCAGTTCTACAACCCACAAATGTCCCAATAAAAATGTAATGGTCTCCCACACAACGAAAATTGATGACCCCAAAAAGTTATAAATTTAAAAGAAGACATTTTTTTCATATTATTTTAATAGATAAAAGAGATGCTTTGCCTTATGTGGGAGTAAAGCTAACATTTAAAAACACCTTTCTGGAAGTACTAAATACAAGGCTATACCTCCCATTTATTGCCATTTGTTTTACCTATGGTATTTATATTATATATATATATATATATATATATATATATATATATATATATATATATATATATATATATATATATATATATATATATATATGCTGTAATACAACTGTATGAAAGTAAAGGAAGACTAAAAAGTGCTTCAACAATAGCCTGTGTAACAACAAACCTGAATTCAGGAAATAGAATATCTCATGAAATAAATTAGTCCAAGTTTCCTCTTACCCTTGACACCCCATTTTTGATATTTTTTTTTTATGTTGAGGTGTACATCCCAACATAAAAAAAGAAAGATTTCAAAAATGGGGTGTCAAGGGTTAGAGGAAACTCATGCTAGAAATAAGTGAGATATGATATAAATGAATTAAAAACGTGTGATAGTAATAGTTTTTAAAATTCTGTGTATCAGATATTTACTAGATGAAATAATGACCACTGTCAAATAGCTATAAAAAGAATTTATATTTTTGATCACAGTATACATACCGTATAATCAAAATTTACAAGGCATACCATACAGATTGTACACTTACTCTGTCTGACAAGTATGTTTCAGTCTATCATATATTACTAGCAAGATATGTTTTATTTATACAATATAAATGATTTGATAATATACAATATATATGATCTGACAATATGCAATAGATATGATAATATACAACAGATATGATCTGATAATATACAATAGTGCCAGTGTTGTATAATAGCACTAAAGTCTCATAAACACACACACACACACACACACACACACACACACACACACACACACACACACACACACACACACACACACCATATGCTATTAAGGAAGATATATTATCTATTAATATTTGGTAGCAATTCTTCTTATTTTGTTAATTTGATGTAACTTCAAACCTAAACTCCTGTTTTACCACAAATGAAATAAACAATTGACACAAAGAATGCAAATGTATGCCTGAAGAGAAAAGAGCAAAGTATTGACAGTTTCATTCCGCACTGAAAACCCTGAGTCAATCACATTTATATCAATTTGCACCTGTCTACAATAGATGGCTGGCTATACTCTAGCTGTCTAGCTAAATATAATAAATTATGACTACTAATTTATTTTCTGTCTAAATTAATCTTAATGTTTTTTAGAAAATATAACTATTTCATGCACTAGATGGCACAGTACACAATACACATATTTCTTAATTGATATTAAAGCAAATTTCAGTACCATGAAAATAGGGTGCTTCATAACATAAGTTTTGCACAAATATTCTGAAAGGTTACTGACAAAAGTTACCCTACTTAACAATCTCAAACTGGGTAGACACTCAACAATTTTGTCCTTCTAGAAAATAAATTGATATTGTGCAAGTGAACAGACAGATTTGAATATGTAGGACCTGAAAGCACAGGTAAGTCATAGAAAATTAGGAAAGGAAAACTCCTTGCACAATCTTGAATTATTAAGTATGCCATCCAATATCATTCTCTTAAAGTCTGGTACCCTACCCAATTAATTATAATTAGCAGTCTAAATCCTATATTCACCTGCTAAATATGTTACTGCCAACAAGATAGTCCCATACCTGCTGGCACTAGAAATAATGAGAAATAAATTGCATATACCCTGATCGGTAACAACATTTTGAGATGTTAATTCAGAATCTGGTTTTGCAGTTGGGAAATTGTTCTATGATCAGGCAAATACAGTGTGGAGTAATTATATTTTTTGAAAGCAGTACAGTAGTCCCCCTCTTATACGGCCACCCCTTCTACACCGGGAAAGTGGCCTTATAAGGCAGGTGGCCTTTCCAGAGGAGGACTCAATTTTTTGTGAGAAGTATATGTACGTAGTAAGAAAGCTTCATTTTTCAAAGCATTTAATATCTTCGTTTAAAAGCAACATTAAATATTGAACGGTTCTTGTGCTATAATAGTTGACTTATTTTAACTGAATATGAATTAATAGTTCTTATTCTTGGCATAAGCGTGATATGCGAACGGGTGTTGTCATGCACATTGCAAAACCTTTCAAAAACGTCATTTTAATCTTGGTACATACGCAATTCTCTTTCCATTTGCTCTATTTTCCTACTGCTGCTAAATAACTTATCGCTTACAATGTTATTTATTCGAGTCTTTTCAACATAAAATTGTTTTATTCAAGTCTTTTCTACTAAATTTGTTTGACTAGTCTTCCTCCCCACCTCTCCCAATATCGTAGACTATAATAACTGACATTTTCTGAAATAATCATCTTTGTTTATGTGATGACATATTAATGTTTGGTAAAGAGTTATTCCGATGTTGCTAACTGTATGCGATTTAATTATGCAGACGACACATTTGTTGAGCGGACGAAATTCTTTCTTCGTAAAGAAGCGACAAGTTGTGTTGTCACGTGATTTTTCGGTCTTTGTCTAGTACCCTGTTTCTCTTTATAGCCAATGCTGACCATGTGATCTTGACATTACGTCCAGTTATAATTATCAATGTTGCAACTACAAGACTGATAAAACAATTTTTTTCTGCATTTAAACAGATGCCGTATATGTTTTAAGGCAGCGATTGTCACGTGGTTCATTAGTCACAGTCTGGTACCCTATTGTTTTTATATTTTTTTTTTACTCTTAAGTGCGAAAAACAGCTCGGATAAGTACACCGATTTGATCTGAACAATAGCATCTCGCGGCCGTTAAACTTTACAATTGTGGAGTAATAGCCATTAATTATGTAAGTTCAACATCTCGCAAAGGGAAGCCATTAATGGCTATCAAACCATTTTTGGTGCCGACTTTGGTCTGGTCCATCAATATTGCCACTTCTCGATGTTACTACTATTACTAAGTGTAATCTTAACAATTATCAGTGGATAAACCAGACATCTTATGATAACGCGCAGTAAGGATATATGGATTACCTTTAGGTAAGGAATAAAATAGGAGTCTTTCTCGGCTTTAAGGAATAAATGTGGCTACTGATGAGGTGTAAAGGATATAATATTAACCTTGGTGGTACCTGTAAAACACTTTTTTGAAGAATGAAAATCTGACATCGGGAAACTGAAATCGGATTACTTAACACAATTAGAAAAAAAAATTGTTCTAGATACATATTACAAAATAAAATGCGGCCGCTCCTGAGGGGTAAATTTTATGTTTTCGCAAAAATATGCTGGTCGCGTTAGCCGGGTGGCCTTTCGTGAGGGGTAATTTTGAACACAAATTCGTCAGTGCCTTCAGATTCTGGCCGTAAAGAGCATGTGGCTGCTGGTGAGGGGGGCTGTTCAAGACGGGGACTACTGTATATCCTATCAGCACATATTTAAAAATATTATGATGAGTTTATTCTTAGTAGTTAACTATAAAAATCATCTAGACTGTCCATTTAATCTTCATTAGTTTTTACTTAAAAGCCAAGTGTTTGTAACAAAATATGGATAATAATAATTAGTATTCAATGCAATGGAAACTTAAAAAATACAACTCACTTTCCATTTATTGTAAACAGGCATTGTTCTTGATTATTGTCTTCATTTTGGATCAAACCTATACAAGTTTATTGATACAAAACAGGTCAAGCAATGGCTCATTACACTTTACTCTGCCAACCTTAAAGATAAGTATGGTTGGACTGTGTAAAGTTGCATGTGCAGCGTTACATTGCCATTTGCTCACATTTTGTATTATTCTTCATGTCCTTCAATGGAATAGAAATAAAAACATGTCATGCCATCTCAATACATTTTTCTCTTCATGCGAAAACATCTGTAAACTTCTCTTAAAATTCATTATATATCAATTTAAGCACCGCAGGTTCATTAATAGATTCGGGAAACAAAGCTAGGGGAATGGGGCCATAGCTCCTCTAAATGATGATGTCGAAGCTGTAAATCTTCCCAAGATAAAACTCCATGCCAGCTTTGCATTAAATCCAATAGTTCTTAGTAAAGTAATGCTATATAAATCAAAGTTGGAGAACAACCTGAAGGCCAGAACTCCTTTAAATGATGTCAGAAATCCTACTCATTCAAGTTCTTTTCAACATGGAAGTATATGCTATATGGGGAAGAAATCCAAAATCACAAGTAAAGTCATGCTACATCAGCCAAAGTCAGGAGGAGGGCAAATAATGAATTCTAAAAGGTGTAATGGAAATCACATATAACCAGGATTTTAGAACATTGCTTCAAATACAATAATCCTTAATAAAAAAATGCTGTATAAACCATGACATGAAGGAGGCATAATTCCTTTACCTGATGTCAAAGAATGCTGGAAACAATCTGATCCAGGGTGTCAAAACACAACATCAAGTTTATTTCTTTATTTCTAGTTGGTTTTAATATTGTGGATTCTTTTTTTTTTTTATCTTGGGTTTCAAATTTCATGGCTTTTGTGAAGAATCATGTTGCTGGTATTAAATTTCATGGACTACAAAGAGTTGTATTTTTTATATTATATATATTATTATCTTATCTTATTATCTTAGCATATATGTATATGTATCTATTTTTAAATGTCTTGGTAAAACAATAAAAAATCATCAAACGTTTATAGTAAATCATACAAAATATCTTGTCAGAGAACATAGTTTCCTATTCTTGCAGAATAATTTTTCAAATTCAGTTAATAATAAATGTGTTAAAAAAACTGTAATTGACTAAGAAGTTATGATTTAAACAATATGTTTGAAATAAAACTGTAAGACTATGACATTGTTAAGTGACTGCTACAAAATTAAGGTAAACACTATTAAACATGAGCAATTTTACAATCTAAAAAATGACTGCATAAGAATGATGTATAATCTGGAAGCAGGTATATTACTGTAAAAACTTCATCTTTGTTACAACTTATACAACAAATATTTAAGTGATAAAAGAAAATTTTTGAGTATTGAAATATTCAGTTGATTATCACGGTGTTTTAGGAATGCTTTAAGCTGGGCTTTATACATTGAACAACATAAATAATTCTGCAGAAGCTGGAAAAAAATCTTACAATTTAAAACTTACAATCATTTTAACAATTACACACAAAAGTCTTGCAAAATAGTTTGCATAAGATATGTGGCAAGACCCTAGCATTTTCAAAATATTTTATTTTCATGAGACAGAAATGTATCTTCAACTGGATGAATGGTGAGCAATTTGCCCATGTAAATATACATTCAACTCCCCCACATCCCACCTCTACCCCATGAAAGGGATCAGCTGATATTTTAAAATGGGTTCAACTATTCACCAAACAGTGCGAGTATAATGGCTAGTTAATATGCATGATGATGACCATAATATTTGGCAAGTTTCACAGTGACCCACTAACTCTCATAAAATTGATGGCAGCAAATTAATTTCTTGATTTGCATATTTCTAAGTGATAACATAAAAATTTACTGAGTTTCCATGGCAATCGAGCAAAAAATCTGAGCTTTCACGAAATTTCATCATACACCATTCAGCTGCAAGTCCCAAAGTGAAATAATTCTTTGCAAAGCTTTGAAAAAAGTGATTCATTAGTATGTACATTTTCACATCATGAACATAATGTTTACCAAATGTTATGGTAGTCCATCAAATATTGCATCACTTGATATCCTATTAAGATTGTAAACAATACAAAATGGGCTATAACTAAAAAAATTATGACAGCAAAGTGATTTGCCAATATGAGCATTATCAGTTAGATGACTATATCAATTACAAAGTGTAATGGCAAGCCATTAAAAGTTGTGACACTAACTGCATTATTGAGACTGTGTGTCAGATAGATGGACAAACTGATGTTAAGGATTGCTGTATTATATATACCACTGTATAGAGGTGGGGATATAACAAATAAAGCAACACAGTTTTATAGGAATACAAGGTAACTTTCAATTTTTTACTTAATGTAATATTTTGTTCTTAAAATTGACCATATCCATTTAACTACAATCATTTCTTGGGGTTTTGTCCATTTTACATTCAAAAGACAGAATATATTCAAAAATGTACATGTAGGCGGCCATCTGCAGCAGTACACACATGAACATATCTTTTTAGTGACTTTAAAAGCGCTGTAATAGGTTACCTCAGTTGTTACCCCCCCCCCCGAGACCGCAAATTTTCCTCATATTTGGTGATAGTTCTCCAGAATGATGTCAATTGTACAAAGATCTTCATGTCAGTATATTTTCTGTCAAATCGGGTTATATTTTGTTGCCAGGATTTGATAAAAGTCATTTAAAGAATTTCTTTTTTAATAATGTTGGTTATATCTGATTGTGGATTGGCATAATTTATACAAAAATGAAGCGAGTATTTTGTCAAAAGCTTTTGTTCAGTCATTTTCAAAACATAAGTTGTTTAAAGGTTTTTCTTTCTATTTTTAGCAATGGTGGCAATATTTGATTTCAAATTTGCATCATCCATATCACCTTAAAAGGAATTCATTCCATGATGCTTTTAGTCACAACTGGTTAAATTCTGTTCTGTTCTGTTTTTGAGAAGAAGCCATTTAAAGGCTTGTTCACTTTCAGTAACAGTGGTTGTATTGAACATAGTTTGAAAGCATGCATGCCAGAATGCTAAGAATTATAATTTGATCTGTGAAATACTGTTGAACTGTTTATGAAAAGAAATTATTTACAGATTTTTCTATATGTAGTAGAAACAGCCATATTTGTTGGTGAATTGGCATAATGTCTTAATGCCAGAATTTTCTTTACCAAATTTGGTTGAAACTGGTCCATTGGTTGTTGTAATGAGGAAAATAACAACTGTTGATGAAAAATGGGCAATGAACAACTGGTATTGGACTACAACTGAGATAAGAACTGATAAACGATTTATGAAACACCAGTTTTACACTAGAAAATGCACATACATAAATGCAGTGACCTTGTAATGCCATGATGCAGACAAACTAGGTCACAGTGGCTTGCTTTTGGGCTGTATGTATAATTCTACATTTGCTCAGCCAAAAATGAATGGATATATTATGTAGATATCTGCTTTTATCCACCCCCTAAATGTAATACCCTTCTGTATACTCTTATTGGGATGTTCAGCACAGAAAAAACAAATCATGAGCCTTACAATTACTGAGCATCCAATGGGGAATTATTCTCTGTGTATATATATATATATATATATATATATATATATATATATATATATATATATATATATATATATATATATATATATATATATATATATATATGAATGTGAAGGTATGTGGCTGTAAGCAACTGATAATCACAGACAATGAAACAGTAAAAAAATATCATAAGCATATACCTGGATATCTGAGAATGTAAAGGTACCATCACAGGCAAGATAACAGTAAAATACACACTCTTTACCATGAAAATGACTATTTTTGTCCTTCTCCCCAGCCTTTGTATTACTCTGTCTAGATTTTGTTCTTTAGAAAGTCATTCTTGAACAACAACTCTGCTGTATTTATAACTCAAAGATACATGTAAAATACATTGCTGGGTTTTCCATGTCTTCTGCATGACTGGCATAACAATATTAATATTTCTGCATATGAAATATTTATGACATTATCAAGGGGAAATAACCAAATATTTTTCATGATTTGCTCAAATATTCCTTCAGGGAAATAACTCCTGATGCTACACTGTTATTCCTGTGCCATTAAAAGTTGAACCTATTTGAGATGTCCTTGTTGGAGACCCTGGGGAAGCATCTCTTTCTTTCAAACCACTAATTATAGGTCTCATTTCTCCCCATATTCTTCCCAGCTGAAAAATAAACAAAGCATAAATGACAGACTAATGTAACAGATGAAAATCTAATCAAAGCACAAAGGCAAATAAGCAATTAATCACTAAACATAATTTATATTGAAGAAAATATCTGCATATCTGAATTTTCAAGTCATCAACAAAAACTGTTAGGTCTGTCTAAGTAGACAAGTATTAATTGTATATAATATGTCAGTATACAAGTCTTAATCACATAAATTGTGAATATATACAATTTACATTGAATAAAATATAAATTGAAGTAATAGTGTCAAAAACATACATACTGTATAAGATATTATTTTCTTCTAAACCCCGGTAACTCTTTAAAAGTTTATTTCATATCTGAACCAACTTTATCATTTCTTGACACCTGCAATATCCCAAAGATTTGTTAAAACAACTATAAATGTGTTTACATGCATGGATTCTCTGCCAAGATGATATAGCTGAAATGGGCCATAGTTTATTTATATCTGGTCATATAACAGTGAAAACAGAACCTGACATCGGGCTGCCTTGTACTATTCCTCACAATTTGTTTGATTTCAATCCATGAAGCCTTTCAAAAGTTACTCGGCAGAAATAAACTATTAGCAGACATAAATGTGACGTGATGGGACCTGATGTGACATGACATGACATGATGTGACAAATATAAATGGTTTCATTATATGCTCCATGCTTAGATATGAAAACAGAACAAAACACAAAGACTATATGATCCTGTCAGTTTATGTTTTCTGGAATCATAAATTAGTGCTTGTATGTGTATTGCTGCATAACTTATCCTGCCTTTTCTCTAAAGAAAACCTCAGCACTTAGTAAATTAGTAAGGATAGAAAATCAATGTTCACAGCAGTAGTGTTCAAAAAAAAAGGAGGCTGCACTACTACTTTTCTGTGAACTTTCAGTTACACTTCAACCTTGTAATTGCAACTGTCTTTTGATTTCCCCTCCATTTCCCTCATTTATTAGTTGGTTTGAGTTTGCAGACCTCATTATGCAACTTGCTCTCCACCTCGGCCATACTGCTAAAGACTTCAAAAAGAATGTCCAGATTAGCGTGAATCAGCTGTGTCTCCAACTGAAGGCAATAAAGACTGTAGTAGTTTCTGTTCTCCATATTTGCTATCTGACCCTCTTGCTGAAAAACCATAAAGTAACATTAACTCATCTATGTACCATATGTCTGCTTATAACTCAAGTTGAACTGCAAAGACACAGACCTGCCAATGTATAATGCACTTGCAAATCTAGGTCCATGAAGTTTTTTAAGAGTAAATGTGCAATGGCAGATCAAAGTTTTTATAGATGGCAGTTGGATCTGACTTCTAAGAAAACATACAGTGGCTCTCATCCGACTTCATTATATTAAATTTGACGCTGTAAATTCCACAAATGACTATCTGAAATTTGGATGACACTGTGTCTTTATAGTCTTCAATCACACAAGGTGCAATATTTTTTTTATAGCTTCTGCATCTGACTGTATCAAATACTATGGAAGAGGTGATGAATTACAATCTTTGAATTTTAATATTTGAGAATACTGACAGTGATTTCATACATGATTTACAACAGTTAAATCAGTTAGTGATTAATGTTAATTCATTAAATGAGATTCACATTAACTAAATTTCAAAAGTTTTAAAAAAAATTTAGATGACAGGTATCAAGTATAAATCAGTCTTGAAATAATGAATAAGCAGTCTTGAACAAGACAAGAAATAGTGTTGATTAAGTTTTATACATATAGCTATCAAAGCTACTAAGTGTTCATTATATATATATATATATATATATATATATATATATATATATATCCACCATAATTCTTTCAGCATTCATCTGACAGACAAAATATCAGCAGCATGAAACCAGTAGTTGATATCGTTTACCTAAATACACAAGTAATGATTGAAATGTTTGCAAGCAGTTTCTATCTCACATACCTCTAGAATTTTCTGTTCTAATTGTTCCACAGTACCAACCTGAAATTAAAAATACAGAATACATTATTTTCCATTATGATAAGCCACCAAGAGCACACCAAATACGTTTTAAGACATGTGGTGATAAGTCTAATAATCTGACAAATTAACATTAATAAAATTCAAAACGTTTACTAAAATCAGTGATTTCGGATTGTTGCAGATGTTTGAAAGATGGCTGGTCTTTATTAGTTCTGTAATAGATGTGATATTCTGTAAGAGGCTTATAATGGAACTGGTGAAGGACAACAGAACTCTGAAGGCATACAACTAAACTTTTTCAATGAATGAATGAAAAGCAGCATCTTCTCTGGATATTGCCAGACAAAGGAATGAAATTGGTGCTTGTGAATGTGTCTGAACTTAGAAGAGTTTGCTGACAAAAAAAAAAGACTCCAGCAAGGATCTATACTGTTGGTGTCAGAGACAGTGAAAAAGTGTAATCAATTATTCAAGATGTGTCCTTGGTGTTCTAGAATTGGGAGTTGCTTGCTCTAGCCAGAAATTGATAATGACAGAACTAGGATTGGTAATGAACCTTTCCAGTGCCAATCTAAGATACTTACATGGGTCCAATGCTGAATATTATGGGATAATGGTTTATCAAATCTAGTACTGTTTATTTTGAGTATCTAGAACAGAACCAATATGACCATGGGACAGATGCTGTGACTGAACCAATATGACCATGTGACAGATGCTGTGACTGAACCAATATGACCATGCGACAGATGCTGTGACTGAACCAATATGACCATGTGACAGATGCTGTGACTGAACCAATATGACCATGCAACAGATGCTGTGACTGAACCAATATGACCATGTGACAGATGCTGTGACTGAACAAATATGACCATGTGATAGATGCTGTTACCAAACATATATGACCATGTGACAGATGCTGTGTCTTGAGTCCAAAACTCTTTATACCAGGAAGATTGATCTCCACATCCAGTCCTGGTTGTCAAGGGTTTAAACTGTGGACATCCAGTCCTGGTTGTCAAAGGTTTAAACTGTGGACATCCAGTCCTGGTTGTCAAGGGTTTAAACTGTGGACATCCAGTCCTGGTTGTCAAGGGTTTAAACTGTGGACATCCAGTCCTGGTTGTCAAGGGTTTAAACTGTGGACATCCAGTCCTGGTTGTCGAGGGTTTAAACTGTGGACATCCAGTCCAGGTTGTCAAGGGTTTAAACTGTGGACATCCAGTCCTGATTGTCAAGGGTTTAAACTGTGGCTATGCTGGAGCTGAAGAGGACGTGGTCCAAAGCAGACTGATTTCTGATTCCAAATGTCCAATACTGCTATCGATGGAATGATCACCATATCCAAAACTGTACTGTATTTTGCATGTGGTAATGGAATGTACAGGAGTGAAATAAGTGGGAAGCAGTTCCAGGCTGGTACTGTCTTTTAGTCTTCAAGTCTAGTTGTGGAACTGTGGGCAACAGTACCAGACTGGTACTGTCTTTTAGTCTTCAAGTCTAGTTGTGGAACTGTAGGCAACAGTACCAGGCTGGTACTGTCTTTTAGTCTTCAAGTCTAGTTGTGGAACTGTGGGCAACAGTACCAGGCTGGTACTGTCTTTTAATCTTCAAGTCTAGTTGTGGAACTGTGGGCAACAGTACCAGGCTGGTACTGTCTTTTAGTCTTCAAGTCTAGTTGTGGAACTGTGGGCAACAATACCAGGCTGGTACTGTCTTTTAGTCTTCAAGTCTAGTTGTGGAACTGTAGGCAACAGTGCCAGGCTGGTACTGTCTTTTAGTCTTCAAGTCTAGTTGTGGAACTGTGGGCAACAGTACCAGGCTGGTACTGTCTTTTAGTCTTCAAGTCTAGTTGTGGAACTGTGGGAAACAGTAGTGCTATGCTATTTCTGAATGGGTTATCTTTTTACCTCTAGTGATTTAGTCACAAGGAAGCTGACAATGGATGCATCATCAGGAGCAGTAACAATGATGTCTGCATGCTTATGTGTGTTTCCTGGCACTCTCATTAGCCTGCCTGGCTGTGACAACAGGGCAGGCAATAAAGATGGCACATATTAGGTTCATGTATGGTGAAGTCAGGCAACAAAAGTATATAATATCTATAATGGAAAAAGAGCATGTTTTCAACAGAAAAAGGTGAGTATACTTCCTTTAGGTGAGAAAGCTCTGATGGATCACTTAAACTAGTGAAAAGTGGAAGATACCTGCCAGGCCACCTGTAAAAATGTTCTGAACAGGAACAAGTGGAAGTAGTAACTTACAGCTGATGGGATTCTGTGCAAATGTTTCTAAGGTAAACCACACAAGCCTGAGAAAAGTGCTGTCAAAGTTATTTGCATTTTCATGGTGAAATATATCTTTCAAAAATACATACACTCATCAAGGTTCATGATTGGGCATATAACAGTCTCTGCAAAAATGAGCTAAATGCAAAATTATTCACTGGATCATGAAAAACAGGTCATTATGACCTCCTTTTGCTGCTATTGACTAGCATATCACATTTTATAACTGTATATACAACAGCTTTAGAGACATTGAGATACATTGATGCTAATGACAATGATGACAATGCTGTTATATAGTATCTTCTATATTATTTGAAGGTATCACAAAAATCTATTTGGGTTTCATTGTGTGATACCATATTATTTGCAGGTAGGACAAAAATCTATTTGAGTTTCATTGTGTGATACCATATTATTTGAAGGTAGGACAAAAATCTATTTGGGTTTCATTGTGTGATAACATATTATTTGAAGGAAGGTCAAAAATCTATTTGGGTTTTATTGTGTGATACCATATTATTTGAAGGTAGGACAAAAATCTATTTGGGTTTCATTGTGTGATACCATATTATTTGAAGGTAGGACAAAAATCTATTTGGGTTTCATTGTGTGATACCATATTATTTGCAGGTAGGACAAAAATCTATTTGGGTTTCATTGTGTGATACCATATTTTTTGAAGGTAGGACAAAAATATATTTGGGTTTCATTGTGTGATAACATATTATTTGAAGGAAGGTCAAAAATCTATTTGGGTTTTATTGTGTGATACCATATTATTTGAAGGTAGGACAAAAGTCTATTTGGGTTTCATTGTGTGATACCATATTATTTGAAGGTAGGACAAAAATCTATTTGGGTTTCATTGTGTGATACCATATTATTTCCAGGAATGATAAAAATGTTTGGGTTTCATTGTGTGATACCATATTATTTGAAGGTAGGACAAAAATCTATTTGGGTTTCATTGTATGATACCATATTATTTGAAGGTAGGACACAAATGTTTGAGTTTTATTGTGTGATACCATATTATTTCCAGGAATGACAAAGATGTATGGGTTTCAATGTGTGATACCATATTATTTGCAGGAATGACAAAAATGTTTGGTTTTCATTGTGATACCATATTATTTGCAGGCATGACAAGGATATTTGGGTTTCATTGTGTGATACCATATTACTTGAAGGTAGGACACAAATATTTGGGTTTCATTGTGTGATACCATATTATTTCCAGGAATGATAAAAATGTTTGGGTTTCATTGTGTGATACCATATTATTTGCAGGAATGACAAAGATGTTTGGGTTTCAATGTGTGATACCATATTATTTGCAGGAATGACAAAAATGTTTGGTTTTCATTGTGATACCATATTATTTGCAGGCATGACAAGGATATTTGGGTTTCCTTATATGATACCATATTATTTGCAGGCATGACAAGGATATTTGGGTTTCATTGTGTGATACCATATTATTTGAAGGTAGGACAAAAATGTTTGGTTTTCATTGTGATACCATATTATTTGCAGGCATGACAAGGATATTTGGGTTTCATTGTGTGATACCATATTATTTGAAGGTAGGACACAAATGTTTGGGTTTCATTGTGTGATACCATATTATTTCCAGGAATGACAAAGATGTTTGGGTTTCAATGTGTGATACCATATTATTTGCAGGAATGACAAAATGTTTGGTTTTCATTGTGTTACCATTTTATTTGCAGGAATGACAAAAATGTTTGGTTCTCATTGAGATACCATATTATTTGCAGGCATGACAAGGATATTTGGGTTTCATTGTGTGATACCATATTATTTGAAGGTAGGACACAAATGTTTGGGTTTCATTGTGTGATACCATATTATTTCCAGGAATGACAAAGATGTTTGGGTTTCAATGTGTGATACCATATTATTTGCAGGAATGACAAAAATGTTTGGTTTTCATTGTGATACCATATTATTTGCAGGAATGACTAAAATGTTTGGTTTTCATTGTGATACCATATTATTTGCAGGCATGACAAGGATATTTGGGTTTCATTGTGTGATACCATATTATTTGAAGGTAGGACACAAATGTTTGGGTTTCATTGTGTGATACCATATTATTTGCAGGAATGACAAAAATGTTTGGTTTTCATTGTGATACCATATTATTTGCAGGAATGACTAAAATGTTTGGTTTTCATTGAGATACCATATTATTTGCAGGCATGACAAGGATATTTGGGTTTCATTGTATACATAAAATCTTTCTACTCATTTCAAATGAAATTGATGAAACTCACTCAAACTTGAAAGATTGTGTACCTGCTCATTATAATCAATAGAATAGAATGAATTACATTTGTTAAGAGAGATTGTGATGTAGAGAAACACAAAGGCATACATTTTTTAGGCACAAACATACAATAAAACATGTACTCAGACCTCTGAACTTTGAACTGTCGCTGACATCCTCTTTTTCTTATACTGTCCCATTTTCTGTATTGCTCTCTGATGGTCTTGAAGAACACCCTTTTCATGCCTTTCACAGAGATCCTGTGATACAAAAATGTCATAATTAAACAACAACCTGTTTCAAATTTCCACAGAACAGCGATAATGGTTTTATGCTTTATGTGCTTAAACTTTTTTATCCCTGCATTTTCAAAAAATCATGAGAATATTTTCATAGTCTGTCTATTGGCATGCATGAAAAGTCTTTTATCATAGTCTGTCTATTGGCATGCATGAAAAGTCTATTATCATAGTCTGTCTATTGGTATGCATGAAAAGTCATTTATCATAGTCTGTCTATTGGCATGCATGAAAAGTCTTTTATCATAGTCTGTCTATTGGTATGCATGAAAAGTCTATTATCATAGTCTGTCTATTGGTATGCATGAAAAGTCATTTATCAGTCTGTCTATTGGTATGCATGAGAATATTATCAGTCTGTCTATTGGTATGCATGAGAATATCATAGTCTGTCTATGGGTATGCATGAAAAGTCTATTATCATAGTCTGTTTATTGGTATGCATGAAAAGTCATTTATCAGTCTGTCTATTGGTATGCATAAGAATATTATCAGTCTGTCTATTGGTATGCATGAGAATTTATAGTCTGTCTATTGGTATGCATAAAAAGTCTATTATCATAGTCTGTCTATTGGTATGCATGAGAATATCATAGTCTCTCTATTGGTATGCATGAGAATAGTATCATAATCTGTTTATTGGTTTGCATAAAATGTCTATTATCATAGTCTGTCTATTGGTATGCATGAAAAGCCTATTTTCATAGTCTGTCTATTGGTATGCATGAGAATATTATCAGTCTGTCTATTGGTATGCATGAAAAGTCTATTATCATAGTCTGTCTATTAGTATGCATGAGAATATCATAGTCTGTCTATTGGTATGCATGAGAATATCATTGTCTATTGGTATGCATGAGAATAGTATCATAATCTGTTTATTGGTATGCATAAAATGTCTATTATCATAGTCTGTCTATTGGTATGCATGAAAAGCCTATTTTCATAGTCTGTCTATTGGTATGCATGAGAATATTATTATTGTATGTCTATTGGTATGCATGAAAAGTCCCATGTCTGTAATGCCTTTGAATTGACCCTATACTATTAAAGCTAGATTCATGAAAACTTGGTCAGCAATAATTAATATGTAATATGATGAACATATCTAATATTGTGAATATTTCTTTTAACATGAGTCATGTCTTTCCAACAAATACTGATCACAGAATATTTAAAGACACACAAAAGACCAATACCAAGATGGTTAGAATCATGTTTAAAATACCAAACTGATATATTAATACAAAGAAAATGGAAAATGCATACAGATACTGGCAAACATATTTTGGCATGAACATATCTAATAAGAAAAATAACATACTGAAAAAGAAAAGTCTGTGAATGAATGGCGGCATATCCTATTTTGTGGTAACTTACCCTATAAGATGTGAGTAAATCTAAGAAGAAAGCTATTTTTTCTACAACTCCTTCATCCTCTTCAGCTGCCTGGGGGAGAGAAAACATAATTTGTATGGTCATACATAGTCGTACATAGTCAAAAGATACCAATATCCTTTTATGACATCTCTTTTGAAATTTCCTTAAGTTTGTAAATTCTATCTTTACCACATGTTAGGCATAATGTTATAGTAATTACTCGGTTTGGACTGCACAAGTCCCATATATGACTCTCCAGTGGCCTAAGTGGTTACAACATCCATGTCAGATGTGGAAGGATATGAGTTCAAGCCACTGCAAAGTCATACCAAATGCTTATGAAAATGGTAAAAGCATCTGCCTCACTAAGCACTCAAGATTTAAGAAGCTAGTGTTGCCCCAGTGCTAGACATCACTATAAACTGACACACTGCAGAAATAAAAGTGATATGATAAAAAAATTGTTTGAGCTATGTTTAAAGTCAAAATCTCTCTCACTTACACACACACACACACATGCACACAAACACACGTACACATATACAAAAAGCAGATCCGGGACCAAGCAGATTGTTAGGAATAGTCAGAAGAACAAACAACACAGACTATGATCTTCAGATACACAGTAAGAAAACAGATCAGAGTATGCATTTGCATTTGGACAGGACTTATAATCAAGTACATATGGTAATAATCTCAATCACATCTGCTAAATGGACAGCATTTTAATCAATGACATTTACTACATTCATAACTCTTTTAATCAATGACATCTACTGCATTCATAACTCTTTCAATCAATGACATCTACTGCATTCATAACTCTTTCAATCAATGACATCTACTACATTCATAACTCTTTCAATCAATGACATTTACTATCTACTGCATTCATAACTCTTTCAATCAATGACATCTACTACATTCATAACTCTTTCAATCAATGACATCTACTGCATTCATAACTCTTTCAATCAATGACATCTACTGCATTCATAACTCTTTCAATCAATGACATCTACTGCATTCATAACTCTTTCAATCAATGACATCTACTGCATTCATAACTCTTTCAATCAATTACATCTACTGCATTCATAACTCTTTCAATCAATGACATTTACTACATTCATAACTCTTTTAATCAATGACATCTACTGCATTCATAACTCTTTTAATCAATGACATCTACTGGATTCATAACTCTTTTAATCAATGACATCTACTACATTCATAACTCTTTTAATCAATGACATCTACTACATTCATAACTCTTTCAATCAATGACATCTACTATCTACTACATTCATAACTCTTTCAATCAATGACATCTACTACATACATAACTCTTTCAATCAATGACATCTACTACATTCATAACTCTTTCAATCAATGACATCTACTGCATTCATAACTCTTTTAATCAATGACATCTACTACATACATAACTCTTTCAATCAATTACATCTACTATCTACTGCATTCATAACTCTTTCAATCAATGACATCTACTGCATTCATAACTCTTTCAATCAATGACATCTACTGCATTCATAACTCTTTTAATCAATGACATCTACTACATTCATAACTCTTTTAATCAATGACATCTACTACATTCATAACTCTTTCAATCAATGACATCTACTATCTACTACATTCATAACTCTTTCAATCAATGACATCTACTACATACATAACTCTTTCAATCAATGACATCTACTACATTCATAACTCTTTCAATCAATGACATCTACTGCATTCATAACTCTTTTAATCAATGACATTTACTACATACATAACTCTTTTAATCAATGACATCTACTGCATTCATAACTCTTTCAATCAATGACATCTACTGCATTCATAACTCTTTCAATCAATGACATCTACTGCATTCATAACTCTTTTAATCAATGACATCTACTACATTCATAACTCTTTCAATCAATGACATCTACTACATTCATAACTCTTTCAATCAATGACATCTACTACATACATAACTCTTTCAATCAATGACATCTACTATCTACTACATTCATAACTCTTTCAATCAATTACATCTACTATCTACTGCATTCATAACTCTTTCAATCAATGACATCTACTACATTCATAACTCTTTTAATCAATGACATCTACTGCATTCATAACTCTTTCAATCAATGACATTTACTATATACATAACTCTTTCAATCAATTACATCTACTATCTACTGCATTCATAACTCTTTCAATCAATGACATCTACTGCATTCATAACTCTTTCAATCAATGACATCTACTGCATTCATAACTCTTTTAATCAATGACATCTACTGCATTCATAACTCTTTTAATCAATGACATCTACTACATTCATAACTCTTTCAATCAATGACATCTACTACATTCATAACTCTTTCAATCAATGACATCTACTACATACATAACTCTTTCAATCAATGACATCTACTATCTACTACATTCATAACTCTTTCAATCAATTACATCTACTATCTACTGCATTCATAACTCTTTCAATCAATGACATCTACTGCATTCATAACTCTTTTAATCAATGACATCTACTGCATTCATAACTCTTTTAATCAATGACATCTACTGCATTCATAACTCTTTCAATCAATGACATTTACTATATACATAACTCTTTCAATCAATTACATCTACTATCTTCTGCATTCATAATTCTTTCAATCAATGACATTTACTATATACATAACTCTTTCAATCAATGACATCTACTATCTACTACATTCATAACTCTTTCAATCAATTACATCTACTATCTACTGCATTCATAACTCTTTCAATCAATGACATCTACTACATTCATAACTCTTTTAATCAATGACATCTACTACATTCATAACTCTTTCAATCAATGACTACTGCATTCATAACTCTTTCAATCAATTACATCTACTGCATTCATAACTCTTTCAATCAATGACATCTACTGCATTCATAACTCTTTCAATCAATGACAGCTACTACATTCATAACTCTTTCAATCAATGACATCTACTGCATTCATAACTCTTTCAATCAATGACATCTACTACATACATAACTCTTTCAATCAATGACATCTACTGCATTCATAACTCTTTCAATCAATGACATCTACTGCATTCATAACTCTTTTAATCAATGACATCTACTACATTCATAACTCTTTCAATCAATCACATCTACTATCTACTACATTCATAACTCTTTCAATCAATGACATCTACTACATACATAACTCTTTCAATCAATGACATCTACTACATTCATAACTCTTTCAATCAATGACATCTACTGCATTCATAACTCTTTCAATCAATGACATCTACTGCATTCATAACTCTTTCAATCAATGACATCTTTGATTCATAACTCTTTTAATCAATGACATCTACTACATTCATAACTCTTTCAATCAATGACATCTACTGCATTCATAACTCTTTCAATCAATTACATCTACTTCATTCATAACTCTTTCAATGACATTTACTATATATATATAACTCTTTCAATCAATGACATCTACTGCATTCATAACTCTTTCAATCAATGACATCTACTGCATTCATAACTCTTTCAATCAATGACATCTACTGCATTCATAACTCTTTCAATCAATGACATCTACTGCATTCATAACTCTTTCAATCAATGACATCTACTACATTCATAACTCTTTCAATCAATGACATCTACTATCTACTACATTCATAACTCTTTAAATCAATGACATCTACTACATTCATAACTCTTTCAATCAATGACATTTACTATATACATAACTCTTTCAATCAATTACATCTACTATCTACTACATTCATAACTCTTTCAATCAATATCATCTACTGCATTCATAACTCTTTCAATCAATTACATCTACTATCTACTACATTCATAACTCTTTCAATCAATGACATCTACTACATTCATAACTCTTTCAATCAATGACATCTACTACATACATAACTCTTTCAATCAATTACATCTACTATCTACTACATTCATAACTCTTACAACCAATGACATTTACTATATACATAACTCTTTCAATCAATGACATCTACTGCATTCCTAACTCTTTCAATCAATGACATCTACTGCATTCATAACTCTTTCAATCAATGACATTTACTATATACATAACTCTTTCAATCAATGACATCTACTACATTCATAACTCTTACAACCAATGACATCTACTACATTCATAATTCTTTCAATCAATTACATCTACTATCTACTACATTCATAACTCTTTTAATCAATGACATCTACTACATTCATAACTCTTTCAATCAATGACATCTTTTATATACATAACTCTTTCAATCAATGACATTTAAGGGCAGATTTTTTAATCATCCATATTCACTAAATGGCCAGCTTTTTAATCAATATCTACTAAAAAAAGCCTTTTAATCAATTATATCCACTAAATAGACAGCTTCTTAATCAATCATATCTACTAAATATACAGCTTCTTAACCAATTATATTTATTCAATAGCTTCTTCATCAATCATATCTACTAAATAGACAGCTTTTGATCACTCATATTTGCAAAATAGACAGCTTCTTTATCAATCATATCTACTACATAGAAAGCTTTTTTTATCAATTGTATCCACTAAATACATCATCTTTTTCAATCACATGCACTAAATGCAGAGGTTTTAATTAATCATAATCACTGAATACTGTTTCTAAATCAATCATATCCACTAAATAGACAATTTCTTAATCAGTCATATTCCCTAAATACAGTTTTCTTGATCAATCATATCCGATAAATACACAGTTTATTAATCAATCAGAACCACTAAATACACAGTTTATTAATCAATCAGAACCACTAAATACAAAGTTTCTTCATCAATTATGATTAACTTACTAACATGAATTTTTCTTTTGATTATTAGTTTAGGGTTTCAATATAGGTCTATTTGAATTTAGCTGAAATCAATAATCACATACACACATACGTACATACATACATATATATATATATATATATATATATATATATATATATATATATATATACAAACATGGAATTTCATTTTAATTATTATTGTAGCAGTGTAAAAGAATATATGCCTATTTTTAGACCTTAAAATTAAAATGGTTGATGTATTCAGGAGATTATTTTATATTCAGGAGAATGAGGGTTAAAAAGACTTAATGCAAATATAGCACTTTATTGGCTAATAATATATATATATATATATATATATATATATATATATATATATATATATATATATATATATATATATATATATATACACACAC
Source organism: Potamilus streckersoni (assembly GCA_016746295.1). NCBI lineage: Eukaryota > Metazoa > Mollusca > Bivalvia > Unionida > Unionidae > Potamilus > Potamilus streckersoni. The sequence goes on from JAEAOA010000401.1 coordinate 351,112, forward strand.
ACACACACCTATAGATGCAATAAACTGACAACAAACAGTGCAAAACTAGTAACTAACTAGCCTGAGTGCTTGAAACTCTTAATGAGTCATTTTCAAAGGTAAATACAAAACATATACAAAACAAACAAATAAACACAAAAAAGTTGTTTGTAAAACTCTACATAGCTGTCTCTACATGAGTTAAACCTATAAATACATGTCTCTACATGAGTTAAACCTATAAATACATTGTCACAACCAGCCTGTATAGACTTGTTACGAATACTGAACAATGTTTATTTTCCCTAAATATCTATGAGCCAAAGCGACATGAAAATTCATATGATTGTCAATAGTGATGAAAATTCATATGATTCTCAAACCTTGTCAATAGTGATGAAAATTCATATGATTCTCAAACCTTGTCAATAGCGATGAAAATTCATATGATTCTCAAACCTTGTCAATAGCGATGAAAATTCATATGATTCTCAAACCTTGTCAATAGTGATGAAAATTCATATGATATTCAATAGTGATGAAAATTCATATGATTCTCAAATCTTGTCAATAGTGATGAAAATTCATGATTCTCAAACCTTGTCAATAGTGATGAAAATTCATATGATTCTCAAACCTTGTCAATAGTGATGAAAATTCATATGATTGTCAATAGTGATGAAAATTCATATGATTGTCAATAGTGATGAAAATTCATATGATTCTCAAACTTTGTCAATAGTGATGAAAATTCATGATTTTCAAACCTTGTCAATAGTGATGAAAATTCATGATTCTCAAACCTTGTCAATAGTGATGAAAATTCATATGATTCTCAAACCTTGTCAATAGTGATGAAAATTCATATGATTCTCAAACCTTGTCAATAGTGATGAAAATTCATATGATTCTCAAACCTTGTCAATAGTGATGAAAATTCATATGATTGTCAATAGTGATGAAAATTCATATGATTCTCAAACCTTGTCAATAGTCATGAAAATTCATATGATTCTCAAACCTTTTCAATAGTCATGAAAATTCATATGATTGTCAATAGTGATAAAAATTCATATGATTCTCAAATCTTGTCAATAGTGATGAAAATTCATATGATTCTCAAACCTTGTCAATAGTGATGAAAATTCATATGATTCTCAAACCTTGTCAATAGTGATGAAAATTCATATGATTCTCAAACCTTGTCAATAGTGATGAAAATTCATATGATTGTCAATAGTGATGAAAATTCATATGATTCTCAAACCTTGTCAATAGTGATGAAAATTCATATGATTCTCAAACCTTGTCAATAGTGATGAAAATTCATATGATTGTCAATAGTGATGAAAATTCATATGATTGTCAATAGTGATGAAAATTCATATGATTCTCAAACATTGTCAATAGTGATGAAAATTCATATGATTCTCAAACCTTGTCAATAGTGATGAAAATTCATATGATTCTCAAACCTTGTCAATAGTGATGAAAATTCATATGATTCTCAAACCTTGTCAATAGTGATGAAAATTCATATGATTGTCAAATAGTGATGAAAATTCATATGATTCTCAAACCTTGTCAATAGTGATGAAAATTCATATGATTCTCAAACCTTGTCAATAGTGATGAAAATTCATATGATTCTCAAACCTTGTCAATAGTGATGAAAATTCATGATTGTCAATAGTGATGAAAATTCATATGATTGTCAATAGTGATGAAAATTCATATGATTCTCAAACCTTGTCAATAGTCATGAAAATTCATATGATTCTCAAACCTTGTCAATAGTGATGAAAATTCATATGATTGTCAATAGTGATGAAAATTCATATGATTGTCAATAGTGATGAAAATTCATATGATTCTCAAACCTTGTCAATAGTGATGAAAATTCATATGATTCTCAAACCTTGTCAATAGTGATGAAAATTCATATGATTGTCAATAGTGATGAAAATTCATATGATTGTCAATAGTGATGAAAATTCATATGATTCTCAAACCTTGTCATTAGTGATGAAAATTCATATGATTCTCAAACCTTGTCAATAGTGATGAAAATTCATATGATTCTCAAACCTTGTCAATAGTGATGAAAATTCATATGATTCTCAAACCTTGTAAATAGTGATGAAAATTCATATGATTGTCAATAGTGATGAAAATTCATATGATTCTCAAACCTTGTCAATAGTGATGAAAATTCATATGATTCTCAAACCTTGTCAATAGTGATGAAAATTCATATGATTCTCAAACCTTGTCAATAGTGATGAAAATTCATATGATTGTCAATAGTGATTAAAATTTATATGATTCTCAAATCTTGTCAATAGTGATGAAAATTCATATGATTCTCAAACCTTGTCAATAGTGATGAAAATTCATATGATTCTCAAACCTTATCAATAGTGATGAAAATTCATGATTCTCAAACCTTGTCAATAGTGATGAAAATTCATATGATTCTCAAACCTTGTCAATAGTGATGAAAATTCATATGATTGTCAATAGTGATGAAAATTCATATGATTCTCAAACCTTGTCAATAGTGATGAAAATCCATATGATTCTCAAACCTTGTCAATAGTGATGAAAATTCATATGATTCTCAAACCTTGTCAATAGTGATGAAAATTCATATGATTCTCAAACCTTGTCAATAGTGATGAAAATTCATATGCTTCTCAAACCTTGTCAATAGTGATGAAAATTTATATGATTGTCAATAGTGATGAAAATTCATATGATTCTCAAACCTTGTCAATAGCGATGAAAATTCATATGATTCTCAAAAACCTTTTCAATAGCGATGAAAATTCATGATTCTCAAAAACCTTTTCAATAGCGATGAAAATTCATATGATTCTCAAAAACCTTGTCAATAGCGATGAAAATTCATATGATTCTCAAAAACCTTGTCAATAGCGATGAAAATTCATATGATTCTCAAAAACCTTGTCAATAGCGATGAAAATTTATATGATAATATCCTGTATATAGTGATTAATGTTCATATGATAATCTATACTCTGTCAATGGTAATGAAAGTTAATGATACTCAATACCCTGTCTATAATGATGAATGTTCATATGATAATCTATACTTTGTCAATAGTAATGAAAGTTAATGATACTCAATACCCTGTCTCTAGTGATGAATGTTCATATGATACTCTATACTCTGTCAATAGTAATGAAAGTTAATGATACTCAATACCCTGTCTCTAGTGATGAATGTTCATATGATAATCTATACTCTGTCAATAGTAATGAAAGTTAATGATACTCAATACACTGTCTCTAGTGATGAATGTTCATATGATAATCTATACTCTGTCAATAGCAATGAAAGTTAATGATACTCAATACCCTGTCTCTAGTGATGAATGTTCATATGATAATCTATACTCTGTCAATAGTAATGAAAGTTAATGATACTCAATACTCTGTCTCTAGTGATGAATGTTCATATGATACTCTATACTCTGTCAATAGTAATGAAAGTTAATGATACTCAATACTCTGTCTCTAGTGATGAATGTTCATATGATACTCTATACTCTGTCAATAGTAATGAAAGTTAATGATACTCAATACCCTGTCTCTAGTGATGAATGTTCATATGATACTCTATACTCTGTCAATAGTAATGAAAGTTAATGATACTCAATACCCTGTCTCTAGTGATGAATGTTCATATGATAATCTATACTCTGTCAATAGTAATGAAAGTTAATGATACTCAATACTCTATCTCTAGTGATGAATGTTCATATGATACTCTATACTCTGTCAATAGTAATGAAAGTTAATGATACTCAATACCCTGTCTATAATGATGAATGTTCATATGATAATCTATACTCTGTCAATAGTAATGAAAGTTAATGATACTCAATACCCTGTCTATAATGATGAATGTTCATATGATAATCTATACTCTGTCAATAGTAATGAAAGGTAATGATACTCAATACCCTGTCTATAATGATGAATGTTCATATGATAATCTATACTCTGTCAATAGTAATGAAAGTTAATGATACTCAATACCCTGTCTCTAGTGATGAATGTTCATATGATAATCTATACTTTGTCAATAGTAATGAAAGTTAATGATACTCAATACCCTGTCTATAATGATGAATGTTCATATGATAATCTATACTCTGTCAATAGTAATGAAAGTTAATGATACTCAATACCCTGTCTCTAGTGATGAATGTTCATATGATACTCTATACTCTGTCAATAGTAATGAAAGTTAATGATACTCAATACCCTGTCTCTAGTGATGAATGTTCATATGATAATCTATACTCTGTCAATAGTAATGAAAGTTAATGATACTCAATACCCTGTCTCTAGTGATGAATGTTCATATGATAATCTATACTCTGTCAATAGCAATGAAAGTTAATGATACTCAATACCCTGTCTCTAGTGATGAATGTTCATATGATAATCTATACTCTGTCAATAGTAATGAAAGTTAATGATACTCAATACTCTGTCTCTAGTGATGAATGTTCATATGATACTCTATACTCTGTCAATAGTAATGAAAGTTAATGATACTCAATACTCTGTCTCTAGTGATGAATGTTCATATGATACTCTATACTCTGTCAATAGTAATGAAAGTTAATGATACTCAATACCCTGTCTCTAGTGATGAATGTTCATATGATAATCTATACTCTGTCAATAGTAATGAAAGTTAATGATACTCAATACTCTGTCTCTAGTGATGAATGTTCATATGATACTCTATACTCTGTCAATAGTAATGAAAGTTAATGATACTCAATACCCTGTCTATAATGATGAATGTTCATATGATAATCTATACTCTGTCAATAGTAATGAAAGTTAATGATACTCAATACCCTGTCTATAATGATGAATGTTCATATGATAATCTATACTTTGTCAATAGTAATGAAAGTTAATGATACTCAATACCCTGTCTATAATGATGAATGTTCATATGATAATCTATACTCTGTCAATAGTAATGAAAGTTAATGATACTCAATACCCTGTCTCTAGTGATGAATGTTCATATGATACTCTATACTCTGTCAATAGTAATGAAAGTTAATGATACTCAATACCCTGTCTATAATGATGAATGTTCATATGATAATCTATACTCTGTCAATAGTAATGAAAGTTAATGATACTCAATACTCTGTCTCTAGTGATGAATGTTCATAGGATACTCTATACTCTGTCAATAGTAATGAAAGTTAATGATACTCAATACCCTGTCTATAATGATGAATGTTCATATGATAATCTATACTCTGTCAATAGTAATGAAAGTTAATGATACTCAATACCCTGTCTATAATGATGAATGTTCATATGATAATCTATACTCTGTCAATAGTAATGAAAGTTAATGATACTCAATACCCTGTCTATAGTGATGAATGTTCATGATACTCTATACTCTGTCAATCGTGATGAAAATTCATATGATAAAGGAAAAAATCAAAACCAAGGTTCATGGTCCCTCTTAAGATATTTTGTATATTTTACTGATGTAACATGAATCAATTTGTCAAAGAAAAGTAAATCTTATATTTTATTTTATTTCAGTGATGGCAGGTCAGGAGTGGAGATGTGGTGGTATATAATATATATGGTGAGAATTTTTTCTTTAAATTTTTTCATATTCTCAGTCTGAGACTGACAAATATGTATAAAGCTAAAAATACCTGCTATATGAGTTTCAATACCCAAATCTTACTTTCTGACATGCTTTAACCCCACCCATCCCCAGAGTGGTTAACTCCACTGACAAGTATTGGATAGTACCTTATATGCAAATCTTACCTCCTGACATGCCTTAGCCCCCAGATTGGTAAATTCTACTTACAGGTATTTGATGGTATTTAATAGACAAATCTTACCGCCTGACATGCCTTAGCCCCCAGATTGGTAAATTCTACTTACAGGTATTTGATGGTATTTAATAGACAAATCTTACCGCCTGACATGCCTTAGCCCCCAGATTGGTAAATTCTACTTACAGGTATTTGATGGTATTTAATAGACAAATCTTACCGCCTGACATGCCTTAGCCCCCAGATTGGTAAATTCTACTTACAGGTATTTGATGGTATTTAATAGACAAATCTTACCGCCTGACATGCCTTAGCCCCCAGATTGGTAAATTCTACTTACAGGTATTTGATGGTATTTAATAGACAAATCTTACCGCCTGACATGCCTTAGTCCCCAGATTGGTAAATTCTACTTACAGGTATTTGATGGTATTTAATAGACAAATCTTACCTCCTGACATGCCTTAGCCCCCAGATTGGTAAATTCTACTTACAGGTATTTGATGGTATTTAATAGACAAATCTTACCGCCTGACATGCCTTAGCCCCCAGATTGGTAAATTCTACTTACAGGTATTTGATGGTATTTAATAGACAAATCTTACCTCCTGACATGCCTTAGCCCCCAGATTGGTAAATTCTACTTACAGGTATTTGATGGTATTTAATAGACAAATCTTACCGCCTGACATGCCTTAGCCCCCAGATTGGTAAATTCTACTTACAGGTATTTGATGGTATTTAATAGACAAATCTTACCGCCTGACATGCCTTAGCCCCCAGATTGGTAAATTCTACTTACAGGTATTTGATGGTATTTAATAGACAAATCTTACTGCCTGACATGCCTTAGCCCCCAGATTGGTAAATTCTACTTACAGGTATTTGATGGTATTTAATAGACAAATCTTACCGCCTGACATGCCTTAGCCCCCAGATTGGTAAATTCTACTTACAGGTATTTGATGGTATTTAATAGACAAATCTTACCGCCTGACATGCCTTAGCCCCCAGATTGGTAAATTCTACTTACAGGTATTTGATGGTATTTAATAGACAAATCTTACTGCCTGACATGCCTTAGCCCCCAGATTGGTAAATTCTACTTACAGGTATTTGATGGTATTTAATAGACAAATCTTACTGCCTGACATGCCTTAGCCCCCAGATTGGTAAATTCTACTTACAGGTATTTAATGGTATTTAATAGACAAATCTTACCGCCTGATATGCCTTAGCATAAAGTGTTATAAACTTCACTGACAAGTGATTGAATTCTTTCTTACTGTATTCTTACCTCTTGACATGCTTTATCTCTCAGAGTGGTAAACTCCATTGACAAATATTTGATGGCATCAAATACACAAATTTTACTTTCTGAAATGCCTTAGCCCTCACCCATCCCCAAAGGTAAACTCCATTGACAAGTATTTGATGGTATTTAATACACAAATCTTACTTTCTGATAAGCCTTAGCCCCCTCCCTCAAGGTAAACTCCATTGACAAGTATTTGATGGTATCTAATGCACAAATCTTACTTTCTGATATGCCTTTGACCCCCCCCTCCAATGGTAAAATCCATTGACAAGTATATTTGATGGTATCTAATGCAAAAATCTTACTTTCTGATATGCCTTTGCCCCCCCTCCAATGGTAAACTTCATTGATAAGTATTTGATGGTATCTAATGCAAAAATCTTACTTTCTGATATGCCTTTGCCCCCCCCTCCAATGGTAAACTCCATTGACAAGTATTTGATGGCATCTAATGCACAAATCTTACTTTCTGATATGCCTTAGCCCTCCCCCCCAATGGTAAACTCCATTGACAAAAATATTATGGTATTTAATACACAAATCTTACTTTCTGATATGCCTTTGCCCGCCCCCCTCCAATGGTAAACTCCATTGACAAATATTTGATGGCATTTAATATACAAATCTTACTTTCTGAAATGCCTTAGCTCCTAAAATGGTAAACTCCATTGACAAAAATATTATGGTATCTAATACACAAATCTTACCTCCTGACATGCCTTAGCTCCTAGAATGGTAAACTCCATTGACAAAAATATTATGGTATCTAATATACAAATCTTACTTTCTGAAATGCCTTAGCTCCTAGAATGGTAAACTCCATTGACAAATATATTATGGTATTTAGTACACAAATCTTACCTCCTGACATGCCTTATCCCCCAGGGTGGCAAATTCCACTGACAAATGTTTGAATCCTTTCTTCAACCTGCCCCATGATTCACTGGTACCTGTTGTCCAGGAGGTTATGGGTGTACTATCATTACTTATTGCACTGAAATGTTAGGAATAAATAATTATTCATTTTCCATCAATTTCAGTGAAACCTTGTTATTAAAGTGCAAAGATCTATTAACTTATTTATGCTGACTTCATTTACATCGGTATCTATTTATGTTATCAATAAATTTAAGTTTCCTGCTTCTAAGTTTTAAATTTGATTATTTAGCTCAACAAGTTTCATCAATAACCATTTAGAGAAACATTTCATTGGTATATTCTAGTAAAATAAATGATATCCATACTGAATATTGTGTTTTAAGTGGCTTCATTAAATTTTCAGGACATGGTTATTGAGGGAGTGGTGTACTGTGATTAAATTATTTTTGCTGGTTTTGCAAAAAATTAGTTTTGTTTGCTGTAAATTTAGAAATATGCCACTGATAGAAATGACCATTTTGACATGGGCATGTTCTGTTGGGTACTTGAGGGCTATTGGTACTGCACAACTCAGTACAGGTGATTGGGGGATGGTACTCTTATTTGGTGAGGAAACAGCTAAACATTATGATTATAGTGACATCCCATTTCTTTCAATTTAGTATCCTGCAACATTTAACAGTAAGTTTGTAAAAGAATAACTGCTAAAAAATGTCCATACCTTATTGTCCACAGACTTTGATGCAGTGTATGGCAATACTGAATCAGAATACAGAGAAAATGAAATGCCACTGACACTTATGAATACTCCATTTAGTTGCAAGGGGAAGTAGATTTGCATAAGACTCGGGGGAAATTGAACATGAACTGTTTTCCTGCACATACTCTTTGCAAAATATAAAAGATTCTAGCTATTTCTAAACAAACTTGACAGAAGTTCCTAAAAATGTAGGGAGGCCTGTATCAGCCAAAAGCACTATTTTATGATGAAAACAATGCCACAATTTTGGTAAAAATAATAATTACACAATTTTTAGTCCCAGACATTATGATGATCCAGAAAAATATAAGTCAGGAATATTTTTATATTCTCTGCTCACTTTCTGTACAGCTGTACATATGTATTGTGCTTTCTAAAGCACCCCAAGTCTTTGCAAATAACTGCACTGTACAACAATGACAACTAATTCATCTAGTTTTCAAATGCCATAAACAACCAAAAAACTATTCATTACAAATACAGAAATATATCAATAAATCACTACTAATATGTATATTACTAATTGCCCCATTAAGTGTCATCTCTTTCCCATCATGTGACCTATTCTACACACCACAAAATCTAAAGTAGAAAAGCACATGGATATATCATGCATACATGTCATCATCACTAAGCATGATACACTCCCCTTAGCTTAACATTCATGATTAGCAACATTTGAAACATTCAGAAAAAGAGACACTTTTAATCACACATATATTCAGACCTTCATCTAAAGTATGCAATCTTACCATATCAGTTTGAAATTTGAATAAATTTGTCTTTGTAATCTGACTCTTACTGTGCTGGTAGTGCCTTCTCATGCAATGGTGGAAGCACATAAGTACATACCTCATCTAAAATGGTTCTTGTACAACCAAATTCAATATATATATATATATATATATATATATATATATATATATATATATATATATATATATATATATATATATATACACACACACATATACACACACATATACACACACAAACATGCATACATACATACATACATACATACATACATACATACATACATACATACATACATACATACATACATACATACATACATACATACATACATACATACATACATACATACATACATACATACATACATACATATATACATGAAGACATTTATTTAGGATAAGTAACATATGACAAGTACTTTCCATTTTTTTGGATGGGTATTAAGACTGAAGGACTGATGGTATCCAAAGATATACATTCTGGCATTTTAATATTTTGAGAACTACAGTGAAAGAAGATAAGGAAAAGAAGTAAAATGTAAATAACCAAATAAGTTTGTTAATAGCACATATTTCAGGAATGTTTCAGAATTTTCTTCACTATTATCAATATTGACCACAACTTAAATATAAAAAGTTTGATAGCCATTACAAGTGTGCATGTAATCATGGGAGTGGGTTGACTGGTAGTCATGGGACTGGGTTGACTGGAAGAAAATCAATAATCATCTTGCTTATTCTTAACACAACAAGATAATTACCATGCAATAGCTCAGTACAATCTCAATGCCGTGACCTTCCGCACATAAAATGCAATATCGAATTGCCTATTTCAGGTTGTATAAATACCTTAGGGCTGTTCCATTTAAATGTACATAGTACACAGGGAAGGCAGTTTTTTTAAAAAAATATATGCCAGGGTAATTTTTAAAAAAAAATTTTTCACATACTATATGTGATATTTAACTATACTATACCTAACCACCCTGTTAAGTTTATTTGTATTACCAACAGCCCTCAAATATATGGTTAGTAGCAATCAGCAAACAAAATATAATGATTGGTACCTCCACAACAAAAAAATACTTAATTCACATAAGGCTTTCTGCTGGTTTTATCAAAATACCATCTACCTCTTTTTCTTCTGTACTCACAGAGTATCTAAACAATTATACATGTGTAATTAGCAATAACAAAAATGTAGACTAGTCATATTACCTCAATTCCCGTCCTATTTGAATCATATCACTGGCATAGTTAGTAGACCTGATAACCATTCTTTCTGCTATGTCTTTTAGTTTGCATATACTATTATACAGCAGCCTTATGTGCTCCTTGCTATTGGCCAGCTGTGTCTGGGTATCCAAGGGAACCAAATCCTGGTAGAGGAAAGAATAAAGACAAATATATGAATACATATTATACAATGTATACTTTCTTTTAAGTCCTATCCAACTCCAAACAGTACAGACCCAAATCAACCATTACATAATGTACCAGCATATCAGGGTCTATGCAGTTTGTAAAGAACTATCAATAACACAAACCCTGACATGATACAGATCAGGGTATATGCTTTATGCAGTTGGATGTGATTTAAAAATGAATACAGTTGGTAATTATGTCAAGCATAGTGTATGATTTGCTACTAACTGCTAACAGAGTAGCATCCATACTTTTCCTTCCATTTAGAGTAAATATCTTACATCTTGATGATGATCTGTTATCACACAGCTGGATGGATGGATAATATGCATGAATGTATCAAATTATCAACTGATTTATAACAAGCTTAATAAGAATGATCATGGATCTGATTGTCTTCTATTTTCTTTCATTACATTTTATCGATCTAAACCATATTGGCAACCTGAATCATGATGTCATGTTTTATGCCAACAATAAGTTTCTTCAACCATTTAGCTCTACATTTTCACTTGTAATGACTCAAGTTGAAACAAGGTATTTACATGAATCCACTTGCCATCTGGAGCAGTCAATAGAATAAGAACAGATTGGATGCCAAGGAAACGTAATAGTTAAATGCATTGCACAGAGATATGCCATGACAGTGCATGCAGGTTGATCTGGACAAATTCTGACCCTGTTAACCATTGACTTTGGGTCTAACAGAACCTAATATCTATGTCACCATGGAGGTGACAAAAGTTACTGCAATGCATTAATTATGCATCAACATAAAAACATGAAAGTCAATAAAGTGTGAAAATTACTCTCTAAGGTGCATCCATAAATCAATTTTCAATAGTGAAGGAAAATAGAAGTTAAAGTATTAAGGGTGCAATGCCATACAAGCCATCCCCTGGCGAGGAAAAAGCATAATCCAAGTGGACAAATGGAGTAATCTGAGCAGAAAAAGCGTAATCCACATATAACATAAGAAAATTCAATGCACATATGTACAAAAAATGTGCATATTTTCAGCAATTCTGGCATCAGGAAGCATCTGTTTGAACAAAGGACCAAAGCTATATTATACCACTAGTTGTAGTCAGTATTTTATTAAGAGCTCAGTATATAACACCTCTGCATTTATTAAATTCGCTTCCACAATTTAGTTATGCTGTAAAAATAGAAGTTACCTTAGTATTAGAGATAGCAAAAAGAGTTAGCAAAATGAGCTAATTCAAGTCGTCTTTATTTTACACAATGACCATTATTAAAATCCTTTCCACACAGCCCACAATGGGAGTGAAGCTACCCTAAAAAGGCACTGTATTGTGTTATTCATGTATTCATCTCTGAGTCATTTTTTCCATTTGTTTTTCTCTTTCTAATCCATCTGAAAAATCATTTGAGAAACATTGTTGCTGTAACATACGCATCAACTAGAATAAATAGGACAACTTTTGTCAAATTTCTACAGAATGGTTTTGTACTTCACATTTTTTTTAACAAAGAATATGTAAGCAAAGATGAAAAATTAGAAAACCAGTCAGTTATGTCCTAAGCCAGACAGCTCCTATAAATAGAAACAGAAGATATCTTGGAAATAGGGCAGCTACTATAAACAGAACATAACACTAAGGAAAGTCACTGCTAGTCTAAAGACAAAAATACTTTTATGTAACAGTTACTCAGAAGCCATCTTTTCTAGAATATGTTTTGTGCAATTAGTGGAATGTTAATAAAAATGATAAAACAAATTAATTTTTTTGGGAGGATATACCAAAAAAGTGTAATCCAAGTACATTTACGCATTTTAGTGAAAAAAGCATATTGCATAATGGTTGGCATGTATGTAGTGCACATTTGCCATGAATGACATCTTATTTGCCTACCATTTGTTAACAGTCATCTATGCAAATAAATGAAGTTTGCTTATGTATATGACACTTTACTTCTGTCAGTAACAATGACCTTGATCTTTGACCTTCAGACCCCAAAATCAGTAAACTTCTTCCTAACTCCATGTATAAGCTATCCACAAAAATTTGTTTACTTCTTTGATGCAGAACTAATGTTATTATGCAGAAACCATTTTTCTTCTTTCAGTCAGTGGTCTTGGCCTTCTACCTTTTGACCACATACTCATTAGGTCTCAACTTTACCCAAGCCATCAACAAACCTTGGCAACTGTAGATGGTTGAGAGATCAAGCTGTTATGCAGAAATTTTTTCTTTTTTTCAGTTACACAGACTTACTTTGATCTTTATACCTTAAAATTGATAGGGCCCTTGCTTAGTTCAACATGTACCATCCACATAAAATGAAAACTGTAAATTGTGGTAAAATGAAAACTGTAAATTGTGGTAAAACAAACAAACAAAACACCATATTCTCCTACACTATTCAGAGATCATAATCATTCAACAGATCTGAAAGCATATGCAGACCTCTTTTTGCTCATAAATAGTTGTTAATCCACTTTATTCCAGATTAACCTTAGGCATATGTAGCTAGTTGAAGAAGTTTTGTTTATCTGTAAAGTTCTTAAAAATTTTTGTGCAAGTCTTATTTTTACCTTTTTATAATTTAAATATAAACTGGCATTATATATCCATTAATGTGTTCATGTGCTATTAAATGTACATACATACATACATACATACATACATACATACATACATACATACATACATACATACATACATACATACATACATACATACCATACATATATACAAACATACATACATACATACATGCATGCATGCATACATACATACATACATACATACATACATACATACATACATACATACATACATACATACATACATACATACATACATACATACACAGACAGACAGACATGTTCCCTCATGCTGATACAAAGTTGCTGTCTGTAGGATGCTAAATCAATTAAACTTTTATATTGATATTCAGTAGGATGCTAAATCAATTAAACTTTTATATTGATATTCAGTATTGCAATTTCTATGATGTTCATGTGCTCAAAAAACCTGAGTGGAAATTTATATTTGCAAGCATGTTGTCTTGAGGTCACAATCATTTTTTCCAACTGCAGTGAAATTCATCAAAACTGAAACCTCTGTATACCAATTCCCCTCATGACTCAACTATTCATGTTTAAGAAAGTCTGATTGTATAAACAGTCTGATCAAACTAAGCAATCTTAAAACCCACTGTTGGATACCAACAAATATCCTTATGAAAGTACTGAGGCTACTACTACTTCTGATGTGCATGAAATCCATGTTGAAACAGCTGATGATGATGTATCATAACCTGTAGAAATTTAAAAACATATACCCACACAGAGTTTTAGAAACACAGATACAAAAGCAGTTTTAGAAACACAGATACCCACACACAGAGGTTTAGAAACACAGATATCCACACAGTTTTAAAAACACTGATACCAACAGAGGTTTAGAAACACAGATACCCACACAGTTTGAGAAATATATACCCACACAGTTTTAAAAACATAGATACCCACACACAGCATTTTAGAAACACAGATATCCACACACAATATTAGAAACAAAGACACTCACAGTGTTAGAAATACAGATACCCAAACACAGAAATTAGAAACACAGACACATACAGTTTCAGAAATACAAACACACAGTTTTAGAAACACGATATCCAAACACATTATTAGAAACACAGATATCCACAAATAGTTTTAGAAACACTGCTGAATTACCTCCAGGTTAACAAATACTGTAAGCAAAAAAGCACTGACCCACTCCATAAAAAAAAGTAAAATCTTGCAAATAATATATATCTTCAAAACTGCAACACTGAAAAAATTAGAACCGGGATTTTGCATCCAAATCACCATTAAAAATCAGGAGGCAGGGTATAAAAATCAGGAGCTACAAGAGTAAGGTGTAAATTTCATGATAAAGCTTTTGTTATTTCAGTCCACTGTATGTTGCAGATTTGCATTTCTGCAAACTTTCATCATTTATTTGTCCATGGTTGCCAAATTTGCTAACAAGAACAGCTTCCGGGATTGATGTTAACAGGATTGTTTTTTGGCTGGTTCTGTTTTTTTCTGACCATTGTGAATGCTCTCTCTCGACATTGCTTTGCTGTGCAGTTTTGATAGCATTACTCTCCCAAGGGTTGGAAACAACAGTTGGCCAGATCGATCCTCTTTTTTCCTGACAGCAACCTACTAGATGCGTCTAAACAATCTGTAGTATCATTTAAGGACCTAGACTTTTTCTATAACTGAATGGAAGGAATCAACACTGATGATCTGCATATAGTTTTGGCTTTACCAAATCTACAATTTTTATACAGAATTGAATGTGGAAAGAGCCAATCATAAGTAGCAGAATGCATGACAGGCCTGGAGAGTCGATGGACAAATTAATCCAATTTCTTTTTCTTGGCTGGTAAAAATTCATCAATTACTTCCTTTTATTTGTTTATTCACTTCTTTCGGAGAAACTTATCCATTATGATGCTGAGATTTGCTGTTGGGGTCGGATAATGAGGATCACCCTGTGAAACAATCTTGTTGTATAAACAGATGAAAAAAGCTAGATATGGTAAAGTACTAAGAAACATACCAAAAAAATAAAATAAATAAATTTTCTTCTTGGGGAGTTGAAAAATCAGTTGTTTTTTTTTCTTAAAAATTCAGGGAATTGGTTGATAGGTCTATAAATTGAGATATTACTGATCTTTTCAGTTGGATTGGTAGGTCTGTATCTTATACAAATTTGCATAGAACACATGTTAGTTATTTCAAAGAATTTTAGAGGACATTTGTTACCAGAAACTGCTTTTCAGATTCAAAGACAGCTTGGTAATTAACATTTACATCAACAAGCTTTCAATGTAGAGATTTCAAGACAGTCTAATAAATTACTTCTGGATTAACAAGTCTTCTGTTTATGTGTACAAGCACTTTAACCTCAACTAATCTCTCAACATGGTGCTTATATTCAAGACTGAATGCTGAATCAAAATGTGTATGAAACATTTTATACACATATATATGTGGCATATATAATAATTCTAATAACCTCAAATAACAGGCTACTTTATTTTATCATGAAACTGATAGGCTACTGTACATTCCCAAGAATTTGACAGGCTACTGTACATTCCCAAGAATTTGACAGGCTACTGTATATTCCCAAGAATTTGACAGGCTACTGTATATTTTCATGAAAAGCTCTTAAAAAAGGCAGATAATATCAGTCTTTATCATCTGGACATTATCTCTTGTTTGAGATGTTAAAATTTATCATCTGGACATTATCTCTTGTTTGAGATGTTAAAATTTATCATCTGGACATTATCTCTTGTTTGAGATGTTAAAATTTATCATCTGGACATTATCTCTTGTTTGAGATATTAAAATGTATCATCTGGACATTATCTCTTGTTTGATATGTTAAAATTTATCATCTGGACATTATCTCTTGTTTGAGATGTTAAAATTTATCATCTCTACCTTATCTCTTGTTTGAGATGTTAAAATTCATCATCTGGACATTATCTCTTGTTTGATATGTTAAAATTTATCATCTGGACATTATCTCTTGTTTGAGATGTTAAAATTTATCATCTGGACCTTATCTCTTGTTTGAGATGTTAAAATTTATCATCTGGACATTATCTCTTATTTGATGTTAAAATTTATCATCTGGTTATTGTTGTTGTTGTTGTTGGGCTTAACGCCATTTTTCAGCACACAATAGGCTATTCATGTAGGTCAGTATTAATGGTGGAGGAAGAAACCAAGAAATCACTGGAAAAAAACCACCGATCCACGAAAAGCTACTGGCAAGCATTCTCACATATCCACATTCGCTGAATCCTAGACTCTAATTCAGGCAGACAGAGGTGAGATGGCAGTGATCCGTAACAGACATCGCTTTAGACCACTCGGCCACTCAGGGCCCCTTTTATCATCTGGATATTATCTCTTATTTGAGATCTTAAAATTCATCATCTGGACATTATCTCTTGTTTGAGATGTTAAAATTTATCATCTGGACCTTATCTCTTGTTTGAGATGTTAACATTTATCATCTGGACATTATCTCTTGTTTGAGATGTTAAAATTCATCATCTGGACATTATCTCTTGTTTGAGATATTAA
The DNA here is from genome assembly GCA_016746295.1 of Potamilus streckersoni. Lineage (NCBI taxonomy): Eukaryota > Metazoa > Mollusca > Bivalvia > Unionida > Unionidae > Potamilus > Potamilus streckersoni. The sequence goes on from JAEAOA010000401.1 coordinate 368,234, forward strand.
AATGTATCATCTGGACATTATCTCTTGTTTGATATGTTAAAATTTATCATCTGGACATTATCTCTTGTTTGAGATGTTAAAATTTATCATCTGGACCTTATCTCTTGTTTGAGATGTTAAAATTTATCATCTGGACATTATCTCTTTTTTGATGTTAAAATTTATCATCTGGTTATTGTTGTTGTTGTTGTTGTTGGGCTTAACGCCATTTTTCAGTACACAATAGGCTATTCATGTAGGTCAGTATTAATGGTGGAGGAAGAAACCAAGAAATCACTGGAAAAAAACCACCGATCCACGAAAAGCTACTGGCAAGCATTCTCACATATCCACATTCGCTGAATCCTAGACTCTAATTCAGGCAGACAGAGGTGAGATGGCAGTGATCCGTAACAGACATCGCTTTAGACCACTCGGCCACTCAGGGCCCCTTTTATCATCTGGATATTATCTCTTATTTGAGATCTTAAAATTCATCATCTGGACATTATCTCTTGTTTGAGATGTTAAAATTTATCATCTGGACATTATCTCTTGTTTGAGATGTTAAAATTTATCATCTGGACATTACCTCTTGTTTAAGATGTTAAAATTCATCATCTGGACATTATCTCTTATTTGTGATGTTAAAATCAAGGTAGAAACAGAACTCAGCAATTCCACCAACATCTTTGCTTACTTAAAATTCTGCTCTTGATAAATGTTTCAATTGTCTTTGCTGAAAAAATTTACAATAGCAACATATTCAATCTAGAGTAGAATATTTTTTTTATGCATAATGAGTTACATGACTGCATTGACATGTAAACTTTTAGAGACGAACCTTTGCTTTGCTGGCTAGATTACTGCTCATAAATTCATCTGGAATGCCTCTGAAGTGCTCTCGTAACTTGTTTTGGACATCCTGAAAAACACAACATTTATACAAATACCAAATTTTCTAATTCCATGGGTTAATTCCTCTAAACAGATACAATTATGGTGCATTTCTTTTCCAGTTACAATGTTACAGCATATTTCTATAACTTACTTACTTTACCAGGTACAATGTTACTGCATATTTCTATTAATTCCCTCAGTTATTTCAATACATTCATTTTTTATGCACTCCAAGTTTTGTTAAAAGAACATTTGTATATAACACACAAAATATATTATATGAGATTGTTGTCTACATTTCACTATGAACAAGATTCATCTCATCATAATATAATATCTACATATTAATGCCCTTGAAAAGTCTTAAACACATTCAGGCTTTAGTTGTTGTTGGGCTTAATGCCATTTTTCAGCACACAATAGGCTATTCATGGCAACCAGTATTAATGGTGGAGGAAGAAACCAGGAAATCACCGGAAAGAACCACCGACCCAAGCTTTCTCACATATCCACATTTGCCGAATCCTAGTCTCAAACCCATGCAGACAGAGGTGAGATGGCAGTGATCTGTAAAGGACAGCGCTTTAGACCATTTGGGGCTTTAGTATCATCAAAATACCCATACCCACTGATTTATCCTACAAAAGAGCATGATATTAAAATATCACTAAAACCCAACTCCCAGATAAACAAACATTACTTCAACCTAGGATTGATACATTTCAGGTATGTGTATGTACAAGGATTGATACATTTCATGTATGTGTATGTACAAGGATTGATACATTTCATGTATGTGTATGTACAAGGATTGATACATTTCATGTATGTGTATGTACAAAGATTGATATATTTCATGTATGTGTATGTACAAGGATTGATACATTTCATGTATGTGTATGTACAAGGATTGATACATTTCATGTGTATGCACAAGGATTGATATATTTAATGTATGTGTATGTACAGGGATTGATACATTTCATGTATGTGTATGTACAAGGATTGATATATTTCATGTATGTGTATGTACAGGGATTGATACATTTCATGTATGTGTATGTATAAGGATTGATACATTTCATGTATGTGTATGTACAAGGATTGATACATTTCATGTATGTGTATGTACAAGGATTGATACATTTCATGTATGTGTATGTACAAGGATTGATACATTTCATGTGTATGCACAAGGATTGATATATTTAATGTATGTGTATGTACAGGGATTGATACATTTCATGTATGTGTATGTACAAGGATTGATATATTTCATGTGTATGTACAATGATTGATACATTTCATGTATGTGTATGTACAAGGATTGATACATTTCATGTATGTGTATGTACAAGGATTGATACATTTCATGTATGTGTATGTACAAGGATTGATACATTTCATGTGTATGCACAAGGATTGATATATTTAATGTATGTGTATGTACAGGGATTGATACATTTCATGTATGTGTATGTACAAGGATTGATATATTTCATGTATGTGTATGTACAGGGATTGATACATTTCATGTATGTGTATGTATAAGGATTGATACATTTCATGCATGTGTATGTACCAGGATTGATACATTTCATGTATAAGGATTGATACATTTCATGTATATGTACAAGGATTGATACATTTCATGTATGTGTATGTATAAGGATTGATACATTTCATGTATGTGTATGTACAAGGATTGATACATTTCATGTATGTGTATGTACAAGGATTGATACATTTCATGTATATGTACAAGGATTGATACATTTCATGTATGTGTATGTATAAGGATTGATACATTTCATGTATGTGTATGTACAAGGATTGATACATTTCATGTATGTGTATGTACAAAGATTGATACATTTCATGTATGTGTATGTACAACTGCATTAGAGGCACTTCGGATCTGGATATGTCAATAAAATTGCAGAACACTGATATCAGATTATCACACAATAATGTGATCACCAAATATATCTTAGAACCTTCATCCGTGCCAAATCATATAACAAGTTGACTGAAGAGAAGTTGGCATTGGAATAATAAATAGCATTTATTGTTTATTTCAAGCATTCTGTAACTAGCTGAAGATGCCAAGATAAGAAGCTGAGACTGTTGGGGCAACATGTTCAGTCCGAAAATGGCTACTACACAATTAATCTCATCTGAACTCAAAGAAGCTTTCCTTGTATTTCACATATATTCTGTATTGTTTGCATAATACATTGTATAACAGACCATATTAAACCTTAATGAGAGGACACCAACATATGCTAAATTTCAAGAGTTGGACCCCTAATCTGTTAAACTGACACAAGAATTATCCAAGTGGTTCCATATGATCCAGTCAAAACAGTTCAATTTCTGAATGTTTTCTCTTCATTAAAAGGATTAATACAGAATTTTTCACTAAATCTTCTGTTTTTAAATTCTGAATTGCCTTTCGCAACTGTATTGACCTTTAGTATGAACATAGGATCTGCATCCCTGAATATAAGCACAAAATCTGTTCTATTATTTATGAGCTGCATTTTGAGCTAAGTGACAAAATTATCAACCAATCAAAACACTTTAAACAAATAGATCAAGTATGATTAATTAGTAGTGTTTTTAAATGACCTTGTTATATTGTGTTTACTCAATGACAATACTGATGAGCCCACTACAAAGATGCTGCCATGATTGATCTAAATGGGTGATTCCCCTCTTGTCGCACCAAAAATAAAGGGAGAGTAAAAAAATACAAACATGGGGATGGGGGTATATGCCATAGTCCAGCATTAACCTAACATTTATTTTTTCTTTCCTTTTGATCCTCTCTATGAAGGCTCTACTGAAATCAAGATCCTCAGAAGATGCTCCCTCCTTTAGTACAAGTATTAATATGTCCATTGTTTCTGAGCATATTTTGTTCCTTACCTACTGATGAATATTGTTTGGTGCTGAGAACCCCCTGGCTCCTGCTTGAAGAAACATATACATAGTTAGTTTAGTGAGCTCCAACAAGAAAAGAAACTGTTCTTTACGGTAGTTATGTACGATTTTCCACAGCTCATACGTATCGTCTCTTGGATATCTCTGCTCCAAAATCAGTTTTCACCAACATGAACTCTGCCAAAGTTTCAATTTCCTGAATCAATACTACAATGCCAGATTTCTTATCTGTTCCATGATGCTGTATTAGGGTTTTAAGTCATCAATGACAAAGTCTGCTTGTTCAGGAAAGGTATTTGGATCAAATAAACATCTATTCCTTTAAAATTATTTTATTTTTATTTATTCAATTTATTGTAAAAGTTAAATAAAAACATATTGTGCATAAAGCATTTATATGCATGACTCTGAACTATTTGCATGAGTACTCATTCACTTTATTACAACCTGATTTCATTCCAGCAAGTCAATGGCAATAAAAATTAATGAAAGACAAATTACAAAATTCTGTATCAGTTTCCTTTATGAACTGATTAAATAACAGTAAAAACTTTTTTATGAACTGATTATACAGAAGATAACTTCTGTGTGCAATATTATATTTCAAGTAATGCAATTACAATAACTGAAGAGCTGTCTGTGCAGGAAAAACTTTCAACTATGAGACACAATGGACTGATAATAATCTTCTTTGCCCTTAACTCATTAACTCCTAGTGCTGCATTTACAGGGCAGGAAGTAGTAACATACTTCTAAGCTCTATAGCGTTACGGTCATGTGCGATACAATAAAGTGGGTGGTATTATAGAAAGTTAGACAGATGAAGCTTTACAATGATACCAAATAATATGGATATTCCTGTTGCACTATAAAATACAGAGAGAAAAATGTCACTTTTTGGGCCTGAGTTTTTTCCAGCAGAAATTCACCCAAGTTCGTGATTGGTTTTGTGTCCGGATTTTAGACTTTTTGGCCTCAGATCTAAGACAGACCAGTCTAAATGACAGGTGAACCTTTGCGAAAAGTAAAATAATATGGGCATTTAGAATAAAGAGTGGTCTCCACACGAAAATGATGGGTCGGTTAAGCAAAAAAAAAAGTCCATTTTTTTTACCCTTCTGCTCATGCTCTGGCAAAAGAGCCAATGAAAATTGATGCTGCTTCTAATACAAATAGGCATAAAGTTAACCAAAAATGTCTTGGAAGTCGATGTATTAGGATGTATTCAGAAATATCTCCCAAAATAGATTTCCTACTCGCATTACAGGTGAAAACAACAAAAACCTCCAGGGTTAATTGACTGATTCTGAAGAAAATATGCTATTTTAGTTATTCCAAACAATATCCCAAAGTTGCACAAAATGGAAACTGAACAGAAATGTTTGTCAATGAACCGACAAATTCAGGATTAAATCAATCAAATTTTAAAACAGTTCTGAACCTGATAAGGCCTGTTTAGCACAATATAAGCAGAATGCTTGCCAGCAAATTCAGAAAATGAGAATGAATTGAACTGTCTGTAACAAAGCTCACACATTAGCATGGTGTGGGAAACCATTATCTAGTACTGAAATGTTGAAAGTTTCTCTGGGAGAAGAATGGTATTGAACTTGGTGTTAATTACATCAACAGACTAGGAAGGGGCATGAAACTTTGTTCTGTTATTTATTTAGGTCTTGAGAGAACAAGTTAGAAAACGCCTGAATTCCAGTAAATTCCTTTTTGTTCATGTTGACATAAGTACAGATGTTACCATAGTGACAATGACAAACTGAAGTGTTTTGAATGTGTTGCATGTAAGTTGTTTCTATGGATTAAAGTGCATACATTTCACTAAAACTAGGAAAGTCAGTGAAATTTGGGTCAAGTGAAAAGGTCGGTGGGGCAACTGGATGAAAGATTGGATCAGCTCTGCTGTGATTAAATAATTAAAAAGCATAAAAGTTTTTCTAAATCATGTACTGAAATCAAAGAAAAGTTTATTGTGAATGGAGTTTTGTTTTTAAAAAATACTAACTGATCCAGAGAAAGTAAGGAAGAATTTGACCAATTTATCATCATGCATCTGAGGATGTCTTGCTATGATGTTGAGGTAACGCCGCAATGCCTTTCTTCTGTGTTCAATAAATTCTCTGTCTGCTAGACGAAAAAAGTTTAAACAATTAATTTCAGGAATACATAATTCTGATAACAGTAAATTCGGACAGAACAATGGTACTTAATTTTGCCTTGCATCTTGTCATAAGAAAAGAAAAATTAAAAATATTATAATATCTTATGATTTATATATGATATCTTATGATTTATATAAGAAAAGAGATGTAACCATTTATAAGCAATACAAATATTGTTTAAAAAATTGTATTTAAGAAAGTATTAAAATTTGATCTACTATATATTTTTTTTGCATCTTCCAGTAGTTTACTAATTTTGTTTTACAAATGACAGTCTGTAAGACTTTTCTTTACAGATTAAAATGTGTATATACCAACATCAAAATAAAAACATAGGTAATGAACACATTTCTTCATAAAAACAAGCAATGCTTTCAAGTGAGCCATTTCTAAAGCTAAACTAATGCCAAAAATATTGTTTTTCATTATCTGTATGTTTTAAATGAAGATACCAACCATCTCCACACTGATTACACTGAGAAAAAGCTGTAGAAAAGACTTACACAAACATCATCCTGTGAAATCAATGGCTATTTTGATATATAGACTTAAGGAATGCAATAAGACTAGTAATACCATTAAAAAAATCAGAACTGTATATAACAATGCTATTATAATCAAGACATTGGTTGTATGGTACAACACCATAGCCTCCAGCACAAATTCTATCATTCACATGTGTGACAGAAATCCTCCTTTATAATTCCTCCTTCTAACTGAATAACACAGAATTCATTCAATGCCCCAAATATGACTAAATAACACAGATTTCATAAAATTCATTCAATGCCCCAAATATGACTGAATAACACAGATTTCATAGAATTCATTTAATGCCCTAATATGACTGAATAACACAGATTTCATATATTTTATTCAATGCCCTAATATGACTGAATAACACAGATTTCACAGAATTCATTCAATGCCCCAAATATGACTGAATAACACAGATTTCACAGAATTCATTCAATGCCCCAATATGACTAAATAACACAGATTTCATAGAATTCATTCAATGCCCTAATATGACTGAATAACATAGATTTCATAGAATTCCTTTAATGCCCCTAATATAACTGAATAACACAGATTTCACAGAATTCATTCAATGCCCCAAATATGACTGAATAACACAGATTTCACAGAATTCATTCAATGCCCCAATATGACTAAATAACACAGATTTCATAGAATTCATTCAATGCCCTAATATGACTGAATAACATAGATTTCATAGAATTCCTTTAATGCCCCTAATATAACTGAATAACACTGATTTCACAAATTCATTTTATGCCCTGAATATGATTGAATAACACTGATATCAATTCTCAAAATATGTCTGAATAACACTAATATCTTTTCCCAAAATATGTCTGAATAACACTGATATCAATTCCCAAAATATGTCTGAATAACACTGATATCAATTCCCAAAATATGTCTGAATAACACTGATATCAATTCCCAAAATATGTCTGAATAACACTGTTATCAATTCCTAAAATATGTCTAAATAACAGTGATATCAAAAGAAACATTTTATATTGAGTAAGGTATTAACTTCATTAAATAATGTTCAAATAAAGAAATTACTACTGACAATAAAATCATACTGTGATATATAATACTAAATGAAATACCATGATATTACTGCAATATACTGATTTAAGATAAAAAACTGAGTTAAATTGAATAATTCAAACGAGTGCTAATATGAAGTAAAAGATAATACGATACTAAATATCATTTTTGGTTTTCGCTTTGGATAAGACTGACTTAATTTGACTATGGTCAATGGTTGTTCCACCAGAAAATAGGTACACTTCAACCATCTCACAACTCTTCCTAACTATTTTATTCATATTGTGACCATACTAACAAAATTTCCTTAAGTCATACACACACCTGTCTTTTTGCAAGTTGTTAAAAAATAGGTTTTTCATATTTACTAAAACAGTATTTTCATGTCCTTGAAGTGATATTCAGCCATGTTTGATGAACTTACCACACTGCAGCTTAAAGTCAAGGTCAATCAGTTATAAATTTAACAATGTACTTATTCATTAATGTCAAAGTAATGGGTGCTTCTTAGTGATAAAGATTCACCATAATTATGGAATTTTCAGTCATCTATAGTACCTCTTCAAAATAGTCCCAAACCAATCAAATAGTGTGTCAGTGAGAAAACATTACAAATATTAATTTCATGATAGTAAATTAATTCATAAAACCATTTTTTAAAGGTTATGTAAATATTGTCTTAAAGTGGTCTTCCTCTTCAACACCCCCTTTGTCTTCAGATTACTCCACTAAAATGTCAATCTTCTAATGTGGCCAGTGGCTGTCAATTTACCCCTCTTCATATGAACAGCCACATAATAAGGATTACAGACAGAAATCTTTTAAAAAGTTTCTTCATGTTTTTTTTAAACTTTAATATGTTGACATATCCTCCTACAAGCTAAATACAACTTAAATCATACAAGGAGGTAAGTAATACAATTACTACTGTGTTAATTTGATGTAAAGTTTTATCACTTTTATAATTACTGGCTATTATTTCCATTGACAGTAATCCAGATGACAAAAGCCAAGCACTGAGAAGCACAGTATTGTTCTGCACAAGCCAGCATGACATCCAGCTAATAGAAATAATAATGATATGTTAGCTTTCACGTCTTCTGTCTCACAGATTAGGAAACATGCTTGAAAGGGTACCAAGACTAAAACAGTTGATCATGTGAAAGCTCAATTTCTTTGTAAGCACCAAGCATTTCAAGTAATAAGTACAAATTCACACATATTGTTGGGTTTACCACCATTTTTCAGTACAAGATATGCTATACAAGGCAGCCAGTATAAACAGTGGAGGAAGAACCCAAGAAAATCCAAGAAAGAACCAATGACCCACAAGAAGCTACTAGCAAGCTTTTTCATGTACCCACACTGGTAGAGCCTGAGACTCAAACCCACACAGACAGCAATGAGATGGCAGTGATCCAAAATGGCGAGCACTTTAGACCATTCAGAATTCATACATGAAGAAATAAATTGTTGCAAAAAGTGTAAAATGCCATCAGACATTCTCAGTTTAGAGGAAAAGTGAAAGTATTATGACTCTATAGTCTTAAACTAAGTAACAAAAAAGAGCGAAAACCAACAAGTTTTGTAAAATTCAACTAACAATTTATTTCCCTAAAATACAAAGTGAAAATTTAAAAAGAACTTACAGTAATGTGAATTAGATATCAAATACTCTTAAAAGTTTATTACAGTCCGAATCTATAAAGTTCTAACTGAATTCCTGTGGTATTCCAATTAAATTCCAACAATTAATAAGTTGATGTGCCTATGGTGGTACTCACCACTTATTATGTACTTTTGAGAGAGTGATGTATATAAGGTGAAGTTGTTTGCATTTAAAACATGCACAGTGGAGAGAATGTTGGCATACCTCTATGTTACTTTCATGTAATGTGGTAGATATTTCTTTGGATATTATACTTTTGGAAATTGTAAATGATCTTAGGACACTGCTAACTAAAATGACTGCTCCCTTGTGCTCCAAAAATCAACCTGAATTTGTCTAAAGTACACTATCCTTGACAGCTATTAAAATAGGGAAAATTAATTTTGCCAAACTAGACAATACCAGCTTCTGAAAGTGCAATGAATGAATAAACAAATATATAAAATGTTAAAAAAAAGTTATCGTCTAAATTTCTTTTTTTACAATTCAACTCTGAAGTTCGGGAATGGAAAATGAACAAGTGGAACTAGCACTGTTTTGAAAGGTGCACATCTGGAGTAAGGCCAAGCTAGATACCCTCTAACCCATATTACACCCATCAATCATACACCAAAATAATGGGAATTATAGGCTGTTTGAACAATACCTAAGATATACAAAGTCTTTTTTAAATAGCCAGTATAACTAGTGAGGAAACATGGGGAAATTATTTTTCTTTAAAATTCTAACCCTATTCTAAATATGAAACTGTAGAGCGCCACCTAGTCTCAAAATATGCTTATATGCCAGTGGCCTGTAGTGTGATGATATCAAAATAATATAATACAAAAATGTTCTTGTCTGAAATCGCTATAATTTTAAATTAATGTTCCAGTCAAAGAATATTACAGAACAACACTTTGTAGTTATAATAATCTGCGTAAATAATGAAAATCTGAACATGACAGTAACACTGGATCCATTGATGATGATAATGAAAGAAGGTGTAATTTCTCAAAAATCTAGGTTATATAAAGAACTAAACCACAAAAGTATAACCAGGATGAGGGTCAACTATTTAATTTCTAGAAAACCTTTCATTCTCAACAAGATTAAATCTGTTACAAAAATTATAATAAAAATATGTCAAATATCAGCAGTCTAGACCAAATTTTTCATGGTGGAATTCATAGAGAAATATCTAGCTAAGTATTCTGTTGTTTACAAATTAATATGTACAGCATGAGCTTAAAAGTCCAATATACAATTATATATAACATTGAACAAACTATACAAATTAAATACACATCACTGAAAGCAATGGGACTAAATGAAGATTAGGGACAGCCCATATCATCACTAATGAGAAATCTGACGTCACACAATTCATCGAAATATTGTGAGCAGCATATTCGACAAAAAAACAACTGACAGTGGCAGATGTTTTGTATTCCAGTTTTACTGGCAAAGTGATTTTGCACTACAAATAACACTGATATAAATTTTATTACATTGATTCAATCACATTCTTGTAGATTTTTTAATAAAGATAAAATAATAATTATAAATATTTTAGAATTAATAATGATTTACATACTTTTTATTCACATCTGTTTGATTCCCACTGAGAAAGGCAAGCCATCATACATCAACATAATACATCAATAATGTGATAGTTGTATTGCCAGAGTAATACCACAGAAAATAAATATTTGATGTTATCAGGAACCAAATTTCAAACAATAAAATATCTTTATAAATATTATGTGCTCCATAATTACGTAATCAATGGAATTTTTGTTGATAGTTTGGTACTTGATTTATACATACCTCCCATCATTTTCTTGGGTGGGAGTCTTGATATTAGTCTGTATGGAAATCTTAACATCAGCAATTCATGGAATGCTAGAAAGTCATTATACCGCCTTAATACTGTCGATTTCTTTGCCTGAACAAAGCAAAAATATACAACAATAATAAGATATATAAAAAAAGATATATGAAAAGTATTATACTTCAACTAAGTAAAAAAATCTCACATTAACATTTTTATCTCCCCTGCCAATAGTCCATAATCACTGCCCACACCCAACCATATATTAATGTATGATAAAAACACAATGATAAGCACAGATATTTTGTTTGTTCCAATTGCAAAATCCATAACATGGATCATCATGCATATTAACCTTGAAACCGAATCTCTCATCTTGACTCAATGATCAAGATGTGCACAGGTTGTCAAAGTGATAGGTTCATAACTTTGGGAAAATTTAACCTTTTGACCTCAACTGAGATGCATCAATTTAACTTGCATCCAATCTTCTAGATTAGTAAGATTCTTGTCATTCAGAGGAAAATATACTTTAACCCTTTGTTTAAAATGTGATGATTGGGATGTTCTACAGGATATTGGGTCAATCATAATGCAAGATTGTCTTTTTGTCCAGAAGAAAAACAACATCTAAGAATCCTGTATCAATGAATGACATACAGCAAAAATTTATTTAAGTCTTTATCAAGAACCTGGAATAATTAGGAATTCTGGAATGTTAACCATTTAAATTATTCAAGGTTCATCATTTATTTTAAAATCTATAAAACATTTGCTTTTGGATGAATAACTGAAATTGTTCCATATTGTAGTATCATTGTAAATTTATTGGAAATTATTAAAATTATGGGGAATTATAATTTGCATATTTTATGTACCTATATTTTCCTTGACTTGGGTAATTTTGTTATAATTTTCAAGTATTTCCTTCACAAGCAATTACTAAAATTTAAATTTGGATTTATCTGTATACTGGTGTCTTGTGTACTGACTATTCTTGAGCTTAAAAATTAAAACTGCATTTTGTTTGTCCACATTTTTGTTCAAAATTGTAAACTAGCTGCTTTCTGGGTAATACTGTAAATTTAGCTGCAATGTAAATTTATTGGTAAATAGCAAAAAATTTATAATTTGCTGACTTTGTTTTGTTTTTTTTTCCTCTGAATTTGTCCATACTTTTTAAAATTTTCAAGTATTTACTTTTTGGGGATAGATTTGAAATTCAGACGATGTGATTGTTATTCACATAATATATAATTTCAATACTTTAAAGTTAATTTGTTATGCATGTTGTTACATGCAATGTTTCGGATAGTTTTCCAAATTGTAGCAATGCAGCTGAGTCATTACAAAGCTGCATTTGATTTCAAATGTATCAAACATACGTCACTATTAAGATTTGCTCATTAAGAGTTCTTTTACAGCGAACAGGTACATGTGAATCATGGACTATTTAAAGATAAGAGATGTAAAAGAAAGAAATCTGATTGGTCTGGAAATAAAACAAGCCTTTTTCTAATAGCTTAGTCTCCATAATGTACTGACAATCTCGAGGTAGGTGCACATGTAATGACTGACTGGGTACTGGTTGAAATTGTGTGCTGGACTGGAACCAAAAAAGGTGATAGATTTTATTTTTTAAGGGATAAAATTTTATGCAACTGAGCAGCAAAAAAATGACTTTAATTTTAGTCTAGTAAAAGAGTCAGTCTTCTTAGAATACATATAAAAGGTATATTTTATATGCACCAGACTTATCTAATAGTCCAATGCAGACCAAAAGGATTAACAGGCATTAACAAAAAGAAGATTAACTAAGGGATACTTAGAAAAAAATGGCATGATTAGTGTTTCATGAATATGGCTTTATTAGTAATCTTGGAATATTTAATCTGCATCAGCAGCACAGATTACAATTATAAATGATGCTGGGTGAATACAAAAATATCTTATTAGAGAAAAAAGCAGCTTGTATTAACATGTTTCAATGATGTTAAACCTCAATAAAGTAGTTTCATACAAATATTTATACTCATGTGTATGCAAAAGTGCTGTCTATTCACTTACAAGTCAAGCCAAACTGTAAATAGTCTGATCTGCCACAGCATAATGCATCTACAGACTATGGTCTATGTTGTTTGCTCCCAACAAACTGCACAGACCAAAATCTGCCTGGGCATTATGCAACAGAAGAGCTGGGTCTGTGAAATTCATAGTTGGACTGAACTTATAAGTGAGTGTAAATGTTTACTTGCTTTTCTAACATTTTAAAATGGAGGGTCCATAGCATAGCATTTCGGGAATTGCTATATAATTGAGGGGTGCTGTAATATATAAGTGAGTGGTAACTAACCAAAAAACTTAAATAATACATAATCACAGCCTAAAGAAAATGCCATCTGTATGATCAAAACTCTTCTGCATTATCACCATTTAAATGTAGATGAAAAATGAATATGGAATTAATTCAGTTGATGAAAGAGCAAAGTGTATAAAGATTATATCAAAAAAAGATATCATGGGCCTAAATAAGCAGACTGGTAAAGCACTTGCTTTGCACCTCTTTATATTTGGTTTGATCTATGATTTTCACAAGTCCAAGGATAAGTGGTAATAATTATATGTTGATGGTTTTCTTTCATGTACTCATGATTACATCATACTGAATGAGTAATTCAATGCATATTATGAAATTCTACGATCCATATATATATAAGAAATTAAAAGTGTAAAAACAGTCATCCATCACAAGACTAAAAAAAATGACTAAATCACCTGACTAGTGACTTCATATTCAACATGTTTCAGAATGAGTCCTTTCTTTTCAGGTAGCAGCTCCACCTTAATAGTGTCCAGTTCCACCAGCTCCTGGTATGTAAAGCCAAGACAAGTGGGAGTCTTTTCCCTCCTTAGTCTTACACTTGTGGCCTTCAGCTCTGACAAATCGCCAAGCCTTGGTTTGGGAAGTTCTAAAAACAGAAAGGAAATTTTACTTCCTGTTTAGTCTAATTTATCTGAACTAAGCAAAATGCCACAAAACATTTTCTTACTTAAAAACAACATTTTAAGCAGCAATCTCTAGCTTTGAAATTTTGATTTTGAAATTAAATGTCTGAAGTATACATGTAATCCATTTATTAATTTGATCCTTTGAACATCTGTGTTATTGTCTAACCAGCATAACAATGGGACCATCAACTAATGTGTTATGGTTGTGTTAATTAATAGCAGGGAGTGCATAATCAACAATGCTGGCCAAACAAATAAATGTATATCTGGTCAGCCTACTGTATTTGTTTCTCAGTGCCAATGCTAGTATTTTTTCCCCCATGGTAAAAAAAAATCACAAAAACACAAAATAATTATAATGTTAACAAAATGACCTGCTACCTTAATTTTAAAACTAGTACAATAAGAAACATTTTTTCTTGGTCTGACACTGTTAAAATGTGCTACGCTGATTCTAATACTAATTAATCTTTATAAGCAGTTTTATAAAAAAAAGGTTAAATTATCTAATAATTTGTTACACATTAAGTACATGAATCTACATAACAGACTATATTACATTTCATCTGTTTATCTCACAAAAGGCTACATCTAATTTTAATGAGGACTTCATCAGATAAATGAAGTGTAGTAGAATATATGTACAACAGCATATACTGTTACAATGATATGGTCTTAAACTAATTAAATGAAAAAAGCAAAAACCAGCAAGTTTTGAGAAAAAAAATTATTTCCCTATAAATCAAAATTGAAATATTAAAAATAATTTACAGTATGGTCAATGAAATTATAAATAGTCCTAAAGTTCTATCACAAGTCCAAAAATATCAAATAATTCAAATGAGTTCCAGTGGTATTCCAAATGAAGTTTACTCAATTGTGACGATGTGTCAATAGTCTTGATGTATCAAAATGATATAATAAAAAGTGTCTTTAAATGAATTAATAGTTTCCAAAAGAGCTATTATATCTAAAAGTTTGAGTACTTTGTAATTCCAATAAATAACTAAAATAAATAAATCCTCTCAAATGATCACAACTAAATCACTCCTCTAAGATGTTTATGATAGGAATAACTAATTTTCAGTCAATCTTGTATATAAATCTAAGACACAGTAGCAAAACCTGAAGATGGGTTGAATATTCATTTTAAATCAATCCCTGCTTGTCAACAAGGTCAAGTACTTTATTATCATGCCAAACAGGAACTAGGCCTTCATGACTTTTGAAGAAAACCGATGACCTGAAGTCAAATCACATCACTATGTTTACATTTTACCTTTAAAATATGTAATGTGTTTATTTAAATGAACCCACAAACATAAAGAAAATTAGTATTTAATATATTATTTACTAAATGACCCTTACAATCTATAATCATGAAAATTAACACACATAATATAGATATACATAACAATACTTCTGTGTAAGTCAGATCCACCTGCAGACAGACCCTGATTTGCCATCATATAATGCAAAGACAAATCAGTATGATGCTTTGTTTCTTCTAGTGGTTACTCCTAACAAACTGCATGATCTGCAAGCTCATTATGTGAAAGCAGATCTGGATCTCTATTTTCATAGATGGACTAGAAGTGTGTATGCTATATTTCATCAATCCTAACATCTATGATCAAGTATGATGAAAAAAAACTGAAAAAAAGATATTCCTTCGAACACCTTTCATATGTCAGTTTCAAACTTTGCACATGTAACATTCAATAAAGCAAGAAATCAAACACCAGTGTTTTGTATGACTTAAAGCTCATGTAATACAAAGAGAAATCAGCCAAACTGACATTGTTAGAAACCCTATGATGGTTTCCACAAACACACCAAACAGGAGAGACTGGCAAGACTGGTCAAAAGAAAGCAGTAATAGTAAATAATTGATCTCAGTTTGATAAAAAAAAAACCAGACCACCTATTAAGAAACTGATTTGTGGAATTGGATGCTCTCATAGGCCTTAAAATTCATTTATGACAATTAAGGACAGAATTAAATAGGTATGTAGTATATTAATTTGTTTTATCTTTAAGTCTTTTAGAAAACTTCCATTGTGCTGATTATTAATTACAAAGACTTAAGTTAATTAAATACATATAGAAAATAAATGTCAATATTTTCTTTGAAGCCTTCTAGCTGCACACAAAGAGTGGCAATATAAGAGCAAACAAGAATTGTTAAAGTTGTAACATCATAAACACAATAATTGCCGATTTAAAATGCCTTAGACTTTCTTAATTGTATAATACAGTAATACTAAATATTTAGCTGTGAATGAGAAATAGTCTGATGACATTAATAATGGTGATAAATTAACATACACATTGTGTCTCAAATTATTTTAAAGGAAATAATAAGTTTTACAGGACTATGAATGGTACAAGGAAGAAGTACTGGATTTTAACTTTGAAAATCTAAGTGAGGACCCTAATAACAGATTGCTAATGAAGAACACAAAGCATTCATGTTCTTGTCATTCAGACCAGGGTCAACCAAAGAACAGCATTTTACTAATCACATTAGAGCACAAATACATAATCAAGACTAAACGGCCAGAATTAGATTTTTTTGTGTATGCATGCAAACTTACTTATTCCTAAATAAGAAATATCGTGAATCCCACACAAGACCTCTAAAGATCATATACTGAACTAATTTAATATGTATTTAAATCGGTCTTTAAATCTAAATTCATAATTAAGAGACCAATATGATGCAATTTTCCATTCTTCCGGCCAATTATATGTTAAAAATATAAATATATAAATGGCTCACTCCAACCAGTCTAGTCATGAAAGTAATTCCAACCTATAACTGGATATAACTCAAGTGGGCTGCATGGAAGGTATTACACAACCAATGAGCATTACAACAAAAAAATGTATTTATATATATATATATATATATATATATATATATATATATATATATATATATATATATATATATATATATATATATATATATAAACACACACACCTTGGCCCGAATATGACTCCAGTACTTTATCACTGATGGTCTTCCCCTGTTGAGCTAAAGCTGTCAAAGCCAGTGCCTTGTATAATCCATTTCTTGTAAGGTTACCCTGCTTTGTATCAACTGCTTCCCAGATCTAAAATATAAAAAAATCCCATTAGGTCTACAGTAAAGAAATACTCAGTCAAGCCTAAAAATGATGAGCACCAACAGACTTTATAAAAATGATCTGCACCGAGAGATGGACTGACCTGAGATAACAAGTTTGCTTAATAATTAAATTCTGAGTAAGTAATACATATAGTCAAAAGTGACTTTCTTGACATACCTGATATAAAGATGGTGGCTCAGTCTCATATGGTGTCATGGATATGGTTGGTCAAATGAGAGGGAATTGCAAGTAACTGATTTTCATAATGAAATAATTCCATGTGAATTAATATAGCATTCTTTTTATAACAAAATGTTTATTTTACAAAGGTTTCAACAAGTGAGCAATGGACCATTTCATTAAGCATGCTTCTGTAGAGTTGCACAAAGGTTGCCATAAGCTAACCTTCATAACCTAAATTTCACTTCGATTTTACTTATTTTAAATTCCTTCCAAAAGAAAAAGAATTAATTAATTAATTAATGAAGCTCTAGCTCCCAATGAAAATGATTCCAGATCTTGGATAATGCAAATCAAAATTTGATGATAGACATGGTTTTGTATGTCACTTCTTACAGAACCAGTGCCAGTCTAAAGAATACAATGATAAAACACTATTGACAAATGATATAATCCTATTTACAACTCTGAGTAAAATCCATCCTAGATTAGGTTTCCAGAGTGACAAAAAGCTCAGCCAATAAAAAGATTACCTTATGTGTAGATCTTGATAGCAATCAAACTCATCAATCTTGATCATATAGGACTATTTAACAACTCTGAGCAAATTCAGATCAGTCAGTGGAGTGTTAATGTGCTCAGCCAGTATGATACAAGATCATCTCAATAATATGTGATGATCTACCCCTTTATCAAACCTTCCTGAGATCATACAAATGTGTGATATTGTTATAGTCATAAACAAAATGCATTTGTTATGTATGCACACCATTAAAATGCTTAATTAGACTTAAAATCCACTTTTGTAAATGAAAAAAATTATTCGGCAATCTCCATAAACAATTGGTAATTTTAACGTGCCAAACATGAATATGACGTATTTATCTCTTCTATTCAACCTAGCAGTTCAAGTGTTTTATTTATCCAATGTAAATGTTTGTGTGACATATCTTACGATCATGCTTTGTTATAGCAAATATGATGCAGTGTTGTAAAGAAAAGAGTGATGGGAAAAATGATTCTTTCTTTATTTGAAAAACCCTGTTTAAAAAAAAAATTTGAGTTTAATCTGTGAGAAAGAATAGAGTGAGGGGATGGGAAAGATGTATCATTGCTGGATTATATTCAATTTGGCCCAAGACAATTTAGCCCTACTCGAAAGACAATTTGGCTCAACTTAATAGTTTGAACAATTTCTTTTTCTTAAAACAACAAGTAGATACTATGTAAGATATGTTTTGGGAATATATTTAAGAAAATAACTAAATTGAATGAAATTGGTATACTTTCCAAGAAAATAATCATACTTTGCAATGTACATATATATGAGAGAAAACACAAGCAAACATATATTGCTCATTCTAAATAAAATATTTATATACATTTTTTATGCTAAAAAATATTTGCATCTATACAACAATATTAAGTCTTTTGCTAAAATTATCAATATTCCTTTATTAAACAATGAAACTTAACAGATGATATTCTACAGAATATGTATACATATTTTTAAGGGTACTGTACATGAGATATTAAAACAAAAATTTAATTCTTGGCTTCACAATGCCACATATAAAATATGAGAGAGAGAGAGAAAGAAAGAGAGAGAGAGAAGAAAGAGAGAGAGAGAGAGAGATCACCAGATAATTTTAATGCTTTTTTATTTTTCAAGTTATTTTAGTGTGTGTGCACATAAATTAAAAGCTTGTCATTACTAGTCAATATTATCAATCATATTTGCTCCATTATTCCATACAAATATGAATGGAATCAATTTTGTGTTGAATTTGTGCTCCCTGCAAGGTATAAAAAAATGAAAAAATATACTTATTTGAAAATAAAATGAAAGAAACTAACCTTGAATTGTTATCAATTTTCCTTCTTTTTTCATCATGCAAAATTTATGAAAGAAAAACATATACCCACAAACTCTGTGTATGTGGTGGATGCCTGTTTGTGTATGCATCCTTACCATAGTGTGAAATGCTTATGTCAAAAAACAAAATCACAAAACTGATGAAAATATCACCCTATTGCTTGAAGGCAACTGCCATTCATGCATGACATTACAATGGGCAAAATGACCAAGATTGTATCTCACAAATAAAAATCATTATTTTAAAATACATCCACTGTGAGAGCAAATGGTAATTTTTTCGATAGCATGGGTTACAAAAGTGTAATTAAAGCATGTTATTGTTGTGTATACTATTTGCCCTGCAAACATAAATTATGATGACATCTAAGAAACAAACAGAAGCCTGGGTGATGAATATATACAATTTGGAGCAATTTTCCTTTAACTTTCCAACATGATATAAAATACAAAGGTTATTTTATTACAAAGAAAACAACCCCAAAAACTGACTTTGGTATCTTTTAAATGTGCCGATTATTCTTATTAAGTCAGCAGACATAAAGAAAGTCAAATTTGGTCCCTACGGATTCTTTTAAGTGTGGCAAATTTCTTCTTTCTTTTTTTAAAAATAAAGTCAGCCAACATAGAGAAGCCAACACTGATTCCATTTTAACTGTAACTGTATTAACAGGAATTTTAAAAAAAATTGAAACAATAGAACAGTTTTGAAAGCGATACAATCTAGTGCATCACACACACATATCAATATAAGGCTGAACAGTAAATTAGTTTTCAGTAGTTTCATTTAAATGTTCCCTATCCATTGTTTATATTGTTTTATTTTTCGACAACAAGAAGCATGTACTTCATTTTGTGGGGATAAATGTACGTCATTTGTAGCTGGCATCCTCTATAGGTGGGAAATTGTAGCTAAGGGGTAGTAACTTCATTGTATACATCTTTTCGAGTATTTAAATTATTATTTCTTCTCTACACTTAGTTGTATACATCTTTTAGAGTAATTAAATTATTTCTTCTTTATACTTCATAATTTTTTTCTTTCTTTTTGTGCAAGTATAACTTTAAATCATTAAAAACAAATCTGATGTAAACAGAAAAATGTTGCAGCATGGTTGGTGACCTACAAGTCCATATTTCAAGTCTGAGCAAAATCTGCTCACAAATGTGGTCTCCAGAGGCTATACTAATCAGATACAAATCACCTCATTAATGTGCGTGGATCTTACTCATTGAACTCATTTGATATCTTAATATTATATGTTCACAGTCTGATTGCTATGGGATACTGCTTCCTGAGAGCCAATCAGAAACACTGCACTTTTAGTATTGCTCATTATCAAACTTCCCACAATCTTGATAATACAAGCATGTATCACACATTTGTTTAAAATAGGGCTAGAAACACAACCTCCAGAGTGCTAATAAGGTCAGTGAATCAGATGCAAAATTGCCTCATCAATATGTATGAATCTTGCTTATTGCAGAAAAATTTTATGACCCATGTTCTAAGTTTGATGGGTTAGAAATAACCTCAGCCAATCAGACACAATATTACCTCATTAAGATGGAGGGATCTTCAACATTATCAAGCTTTGTTGAGATAATGATGATGATCATGATAAAGCCAATCTTCCTGGTGTGATTAAAATCAGATATGTGATAATTTTGCTAATATGGGTGATCTCATGCTTTAAGAAAATTGTTTGAGATCTTGATGATATAAGCTGGACCAGAAATGTGATTTCCTGGGTGGCAATTAAAGCTCAGTCATTCAGATGCAAGAAAACCTTATTATCTGTAATATGCCTCCAAAATTGCTCCATACTGCTTATATTCCAAATATCATCAAAAATATGGCCTCCTTAATGGCATGATGCAAATGCTGAATCATATTTTCAAACATTTTCTTTTTTCTGAAAGTAATTTATGTATTACAATTAACTTCTACACAAGTTGAGAGACCATTTTTTTCTAAAAATACATGTATTTGATTCCATTTCATTTGAAAACAATATCCTGAGCCTGCATTTAGTACAGAACAAAATTAACTTTCACTGTGTACTTTGGCATATATAACTTTATTTACTCAGTGTGATTACATTCCATTTAAAACAGTTTTTTTATATTTTTTTGTTCTGATCAGTACCTTACACCTTATATCTCTAGAAAGTAACACATTTAAGTTTTCTAATTACTTTATTTTGCAGTGCAGCTGATGTGTAACAATTAGGAAGATATCCACACTATATTTCATTGCAATCAGCAGTCGGCTACTCTGTAAACTAATGGATAAAAATCATCACTGGTCATTAAAGGTGGAAAATACTGTCACTGGTACTTTGATGATAAGTTCTATGTCAAACAATTGCCTGCATGCCAGCTAATACTGGTAAATTTATTTAACCACTAATGAATTACATGGCAAGCAGTATATCACACATATTATCAGCTCATTATTATGGGTAACCAATAAAATATGGAGAACAAAAATAGTATTGTTTCTTATTCCTGCGCCATGTGCTTTACTCTATTAGATAAAATATTTATATCTTTACATACAAATATTGAGAAAATTTCCATGAGAAACCTGTGAATGAACCCATCCACCACCTCACTAACTGCAAGGAGCAGAATGTAATTCATTTAGTACCTTTCAGAAAGTCCATAATAAACACACCATATTTTGTTGCTTAAGGTTTTGAAAGGCAGTAAGATCAACTGAGACATGGGTTTTGTGTTTGTGTTTGTGGATGAACCCAATGAACCCATACTTAGAATAAGGCATGGACTCAAATCTTGAAATGTGGTTGGGGAAGGGGTGTAAAACTAAATTTAATGATGTTGCTATTGCATAGCTATTACTTTTCGCGGAGGAAAATACCTCAATGACAAAAATATCAACCTCTCATTATAGCAAAGCAGAAACAATGTTACCTCACTAGACCATCTTCCACACACACACATTGGGCATGTGAGCCACTGTCTTTTCATTAACTTGGTGAGAGATCAGTTTGGGGAGGGAGGAGGAAACCTGGCAATAGCAACAAGTATATACTTGTTTATATTATAAGCTAACCTTTTTTAAATGAAATTTTAATTCATGCAGAGAAAGGGTCATCTTATAAGTACAAAATACAAAAAAAATCAATAATGTAGGATATTGATGGAAAATAAAAATGTTTGCATTGCACAAAAATAACTGAATTCATATATTTTTATGTTTCTATGCTGCAATTTCCATTCAGAAATGTGTATTTGGTATCTGAGCTATTTTCATGCCATTCTGTTATATGGCTTATTTATAGATAAATGAATTTAAAATGTAAAAGTTTATGCACTTTATTACATTTAATTAGGACAACGTTGCAAATTTTGAGACATTTTCCACTCAATAATATAATTGTATCTTCCTGTATATATGTCCTTCTGTCTATCCATGTATCAAGTTGGTTTGTTTTTTAACAAATTTACTCACTGGTGACCAGTCGACTCTCCTGATGGACTTGACTTGCAAAATATACAGTGACTTATTGAAAATGTTTTTTTGTAGCCCTAAAATAAAGGAGGGGTCAGGGTAAACTTATAGTTGAATCGACTTATGAGCAAGTATAAAGCTTGTATTTATTACATCATTAAAATTAGTCATATCCCACACACATTTTTTTTTCAGTAATCCTGTTTTTATTGCACAACTGAATTTGTCAGTTTGGTAGAAGGCTGATGATTCCACAACTGCTGAATAAAAAACAAACACATTGAATACTTATCTACACTGAAGAGTAGGAAACTACCATGGCATGGAATCTGCATATACAATTTTTTGAGTGATGATGATTGGCTCCATTGAAAACAATATGTTCACTTTGGGTTAGAAAACAAGCAAAGGCACAGATGGAGAAAGTATTTTGACAGTGCCAAAACACAACTTTCATCATATCCTGCAAAGATTAACAAATTATACTCAAACCTCATGGGCATTAATTTTTGTCCTAAAGGACAGGTAACCTCTCTTGATAGTTAATGCTATAAATGCTTTCTTTTCTCTTTATAGGCTGCCCAGTAAAAACAGATAAGGCTGGGGATCTCAATCGGAAAAGGAGTAACCAAAGGAAATTGCATTTCTTTTGCTAAACAACATGGATGGCAAAGGAAAGAAATGCATTTATAATTCCCACTAAACCTGATACAACCCTGCTCTATGGATAATGCACAAAGCTCTCTTCTTTGTCACTAAGGTGAGCAATAAAGCTGTCTTGAGAGTAAGGTTCTCAAGGGAAGCTTCATCCAAGGGCTTGGGGGATATAAAGAGACTATAAGGCTTCACCCAAGGGTTTGGGGGATATTTAGAGACCATAAGACACAAGAGAGATTCCATTTAGGCATTAGAGAGTGGGACACAGGTCTGTGCCATTCAAAATACATCATCAGGTCTGCTAAAGAAGAATCAGTGCTGATTGAAGGACTTTATCTTTTAAGAGCAGAAACTGAACATTATGTCTCTAAAGGGAAAAAAAAAATTCAGCCACTACACTCAATAGGGGACAGCAAGGTTTGACATTTCCATTACACAATTACAAATGATTCTCCATTTGGCATCTTTGATGTTGATCTTCTCCTGACTAAATGATGCTTTGATTGAAACCTGTGAAGAGATCATTTCAGATGAGCCAAGCATGAGAGAAGCCTGGGCTGCTGTGCAGGAGACAGCCCCAGATTTGAGACAAAAAGTCCCTTCTCTAAAGTAAGGCTTTGGGCTGATCCATGAGCAGATTAAGAAGATAGCTAAACCATTAGCACTATGCTCACAAACATGCAATTTAAATGAGTCAAGCCATGAAGACCTGACTTTGTGTAGGACCTGTGAGATCATCCTGAAGGGTGGAAGGCATAAGTGAACAGAAGTTCCCATTTCAGGCTGAAAGTGACCACTGCCCAGACCGTCTGATCATGGACTAGGTGAACATAAGAAGTGGAGCTTGTTGTTCATGTTGGTGGCAAACAAGTTTACCAAGAGAGTTTCCCAAAAATTGGAACAAGGAGTCTGCTATGAAGGCCTCAGAATGTTGTACTCATTTCGAAATTGTCAATGAATCAGTTCCTCTGGCTCTATATGAGCACCCAAAACTAAATCAGGTCTTGGGGAATGCATGGGGACTTGTCTTCGAACAGGTAAGAGTGGGGTTTTGGGGAATGCATGGGGACTTGTCTTCGAACAGGTAAGATTGGGGTCTTGGGGAATGCATGTGGACTTGTCTGTGAACAGCTAAGAGTGGGGTTTGGGGGAATGCATGGGGACTTGTCCATGAACAGGTAAGAGTGGGGTTTTGGGGAATGCATGGGGATTTGTCTTCGAACAAGTAAGAATGGGGTTATGGGGAATGCATGGGGACTTGTCTATGAACAGAGTGGGGTTTTGGGGAATGCATGGGGATTTGTCTGCAAAAAGGTAAGAATGGGGTTTTGGGGAATGCATGGGGATTTATCTTCGAACAGGTAAGAGCAGGGTTTTAATAAATACATGGGGACTCTTGGCCAGAGACTGGTTTGAATCTCTTCATTGATTTAGATAAAGGTAGAAAGCCTGATTTTGAGAAATGGGTTAGGTTTCCAAGCAGCTAGAAGGAGAAACCAAGGACTACCGTTTGCTTAGGGGAACCATGTCCTCTATGCAGAGTTTAACTCCCCAACAAGGAGAAAAAAAGATGAGCTGACAATAAAGTCTCTATTTTGAGCTTTTTCAACTGGGACAAGATCTTTTCTACTTGATCAAATGGGACTCAGACTAACCCTGTTTATCCCCTCTTCCTTTAAGTGCATCAGTTTTAACTGATAGAAGCAAATGGGGACCTTACTAGAGGAGGAAAATCTTGGAACCATGAGTGGTAGCCATCTCTTATGATTAACTGGAGCTTTAGTCTGGAGACAATGGAATCAAAGAAAGAGATATGTTCTGCAGCATGAGAATTGATTTCTTAATGCTATCCATCACTGCCCTTAGGAAATTCAGAAAGGCCTGTGAACTTCTTCCCTGAGCTTTACTGTGTGCCCTTCTGTGCCAAGAGGGAACTCTGAATGGTGGTTGTTACTTTGACTGGGGCTATGCAGCTTTAAATAATATAGAGATGATGGGCCCTAAAGCTGATCAGGATGACTTCACTTCTTGGAGATTTCAAGAGGCCAGAAGTGGATGCATGGGACTGTTGTAGATGGTCTCTGATTAACCATGAAAGGGATGAGCCTTATGAAGTGAGTCTCTGCCTCTAGGGCAGAACAGTATTCAGAAGGTTTTTGCTCTACTCTATTTTAACCCTGAAACCGTCCATAGTGACATCATTGTGAAAAGGAAACTCTGCTGACAAGGCCATATATAAGGATAATGCATGCCTACCAATTTTGCAACTGCTTACAACAAATGATAGGGAACCTCTGGTGATTCCTCCTACAGCAGAATGAATGAGGTTGCTAAAAACAAAGGTCAGCATGCAAATGGCCTAGCATTTTGCTATAGTATTTCATTGTTTTGGAATAAAAGCCCACATTCCCATAGAAATACCCAACTGCACTCAGTTTCCAAAGTGGAAAGTTTAAATGGCCAAGAATGGGTATGAACCTAGCAGCAGTTTTCAAGGGTCACAATATAAATAATAGGTGAATGAACACCCCTGATTTGTCTAACAAAAGCTTGGCCCCATGTTAACCCCTTGAGTGAGAGTTCCTTGATCATAACCAAGTAAGGAAGGAACAGATCTAGCTGAGAGTTTGCCCCAGATAGTTTTTCCAAACTGGAAAGAATTCTGAAGTCACAGACACAAATTTGAAAGATGTAGGTCCAAGGCCTACAACCCAGATCAAGAAGTCCATGACTTTGTGTAAATGGGCCAATTGACTCCCTTAAGCAGAAAGCCCCAAATCCCATATAAATTTAAAGGGATAAAGGGAAAGGGGGTTGCCAATCCAAACCCCTGACCTAATTTGGTATCTGCAAGCTGGTTCCCATTCATGTGGAATCAATCAATAGTGTGAAAGGGGGGGTAGCCCAATCCTTATCTCAAGACCACAAGGGGTTCAAAAGACCCCTACCTGGTTCCTGGTACCTGGGCAAAGCCATGACAGATCACTCAATTCTGTAGGAAGGTCCATCCACAGATTTTAGCCTTCAACTTGTCAGGGAACTTGACTACACTGGGTCCCTTGGTAATAAAGAGAACACGTTTTTGACAGGGCAGAGTACTGCTAGCTCTATATTCTAGTGGTATTGTTCCTCAATCTCTGGAGGGTGCAACTTGCTCTCTGCCCTCACTGAAAACGGATAGTGCTGATCCGATTAGGAATGGTGTGACTCACTCTTCACCCAGTTTATAACCTTGCTGGGAGGGGGCCCAATAATCCTAGGAGTTTCTGGAGACTTTGGTAATCTTTCTCTGGGACCCTAGGACTATGAGAAAGAAAGACTGGAAAACTCTGACAAAGACAAATTATTTTTAGAATGAATAAAAATAACCAAATTTCAAACAAATGTGAAGAGAAGGGATAACAAGGTAAAATTACAAAGGTATGACATACACTGTGTGTATAGAACAAAAGGCTAAAAAAAAAACTCTCAAGAGAGCTGAAATAAGCAGTAATAAAAGTCAACCATGGTAAAATCCTGACTCTTAAGAAAACAGCACACAAAACTTATGAAGTGGCAGCTAGGTTTTATGTAAAGGACTTTCAATATTACCACATAGTGACTGACAAAGTAATGAAGAAAGACTGGCATGTATGCTCAGTATGTGTGGGAATCTCAAACATAGGTGGTACAGTGTTCTGGAAGCTTCTGGATAAAATTTTCTTAAATCTGATTCTAGTACTTTCCTCCTGGAACTATGCATTAGCAACAGTAGTAATGATGCTGATTATTTGTTGTACTACACAATATGACCAGTAAGTTTGTTGTAATAAAATTACGTAAACCCATCTTTGTTTTCCATTCTCTGGGAGGTGTTGGGTTCGATACCCAGCTGAGTTATACCAAAGACTTATAAAAATGTTACTAACAGCTGCCTCGCTTTGTGCTCAGCATTAAAAGGTTAGTGTTAGGACCGGTCGGCCTGGTATCAGGATATGACTGGGTGGGACATCATGCTACATGTCTACTGCATGATGCCTCAATGCTAGATATTACTATAAACTGTCAAACTGCAGACATCATAGCGATATGACTGAAAAATTGTTCAAAAAAGGAAAATGTTGAGGTAGGTACTGGGATGGGGGAGTGATAATGTATAACGAGAGAAGGGATATACACAAGGAACAATGTCAGCTTTATATATGAACTTATCTTTTCATATCCAGTAATTATATATATTTCTCCAAAGTGGGGATATCAATAGCTTCTAAGTGATGACCCACAGGCTAAACCTCTGAAGGTTGGAGACTGACACACACACACACACACACACACACACACACACACACACACACACACACACACACCTGAGTAAATGGCAGGTGTATGCACAAACCAGTCTTGTCATGCACAGTAAGTGTATATATGGTTCTAGGGTAATGATGTCAATAGTTTATATTTTATATTTTACAACCCTGAGGTAAAATTCTGTGGGATAGGGAAGAAGTCTAGTTTTTTGTACTTTTTTTCAATTATAATTTGAGACATGTTATTTATTTTAATTATTCATTGAAATTACAAAGTGCTCATTGATTCTTTTGTACTAAATTGACTACATGGGGATTATTGTGCATTCATTCATGGACATTCAAGATCATATCACTGTGATACATCAAGATTGCTGGCACATCAGCACATTTAATACATAACACATCAGCACATTCAAGATTGAAATTCATTTGGAATACTGCTGAATTCAATCAGAATACTTTATATTTTTATACTTGTGACAGAACTTTTAGAACTGTCAGGGATTTAATTTACAATATATTAAGTTCCTTTTAAATTTTCATTTTGTACACTAGGGAAATAAATTATTTGTCAAACTTTTCTAAACTTGTTTTTCTGTTTTGCTGTTACTTAGTTTAAGTCCATTAAGTTGTAAGAACACCCTATTCATAATTGTATAAATAGTATATTTTGAGTTGTATTTTGATGTACATGAGTTTAATGTCCGATTCATTCATTTTTAAATCACAATAAGAATAAATACTGAAATCATGAAATTGCTTTCATTGTCTTTGATATAATCTAATCCCAACCCAGATCATATTATATTGTGATCTGTTGCCCCTTCTCACAGTTTAACCAGTAATGATGTGCATGGGACTGTAGTGCTTGCCATAACCACTGCATCAATTCACTCTTTTGGTACTATTATTAGTTTGTGTAATTCTTGACTTTTCTGCCATACAGGCACCAGCCATCTTTCATGTGTATAAAAATATTGACAGCAAAAAACATTTTTTTACTTTAAATGCAAACCTTGTAAAATGAACAAACTTTAATATGTTCTTATACTGTCACTTGTGTAATCATGAAAAGTGCTAATGTCATGTACTTTTCACAGCTGTTCAATTTTATTGGAAATTAAAGTAAATCAAATTGACTATAAAAATGTCTAACTGTGCATACAATGGACTGTATCACAATATTTCCATGCTTATCTAATAGTACAGCAATAACATGGAGGAAACTCAGTCTAAAATAAAGCATGTGACCCTGCATGTATTGTAGATAATAGGCAAATCATCCCTTATATGCCAGCTGAGATGAAGATAATTCAAGATATATGTAGCCTTAAATCAAGGTCAAGTTAATACAGGAGCCTGGGTCATTACAGGTCATGACATTTATCTGGGTGATGTTTACAAACAGGTTTATACTAGTATCATTTCCAGGTAAGTATGCTCAAGTTGTTACAATTAGAATCTGTTTTCTGTTGTTTTGGTGGTTTTTTAAAAATTTATTATTATCATTATAGCTAGATTTGCTGCATGAATTTAGTGGTGACAATAGTGGTGTATGTGTGTGTGTGTTTTTGTGAGTGTGTGTTTGTCAAACTAGTGCATGTGTCTAATCTATAATGAACTTAATTGGTGTTCTCCTATACTCATCATACTTGAAATCTACTACTGAAGCAGATAACCATTAATATTCAAGAAAGGTGGCACTGTTTAAAATATGGCACCTTTGTATCTTAACTTGTTAAATTTATTTAATACAGGTGCTCATGATCTAAAAATTTGGGAACACACTGAAACATAAAAAAGATATAAAATATTTATGATCATTTTTCAAATCTCTATGCTTAGGGACATTTATCTGGTTTTGTTCTGTTAATTCTTTACTTAAAATATAGATGACAGTAATTGGGTGTACCACATTGTACACAAGTATTGGTTTAATTCAATAATACTGCTCACAACAACTTTGAACTGCATGATTCACCTTTCAAAAACATGTTTGTATACACAACATTTGATGAGTTGCATTAAAAAAAACCAAACAAAATAAAAAACATAATTTCAACATAATGAGCTAAAACACAAGATGTTCTACTCAGATAACACATTATATCTTCTGCAATACCTATTTAACTAGCATTAACTATATGACAATTTCATCAAGCTATCACGTCTTCAGATCAGTGGATGCTTCTTTATGTCAACATCTTCTGGTATATTTTTTTTTGTTATTAAACCTAATTTTTAACAACTTTTACATTTCACTATTCTATTAAGATTACAGATTTAGTCTCAACCATAATACACCTTGAAAAAACAATACGAGTAAAGAACTTATTAGAAATCAAAATAACTGGGTCTGCTTTGAAATGGTATTATCTCTATAAACTGAATCTGACTATCTCTATAAATTGAATCTGACTCGCACATTCATGATTGTAAATTTAACTTGATCAACCCAATTAAGACTTGTCCAGTCCACCATTTTCCGTTGACACGCCCACAAATTCGCTAATATAGTGCGGCTGCTAATTATATATCTGGCACACTGAATGTCTAAAAAATAGTATATTTTAGTCTCTGTTCTTATAATTGTTTGGGTAGAAATCTGCCTCACCTGTATCGCCGTTTGCCTGGGAAGGCTGGACTGGACCAACAGCTGCAGAAACATATCCTGGTCAACATGTTCTTGATTGGGACACACTATCTCATATACCTCCCGATAAAATGGTGGGACCGACCCTGAAAATTAAATAAGAGATTCACACATAATACATAAACCTGTATATTTCCCAAAGAATGACAAAATGACGCAAAAAGAAAAATAATAATAATGGCGATGTGTTGACAACAAACTTACCGAAAGTAAGGTCGGTCGACATTTTGGCCTGATCATGTGACTAACCTCTTTTAACCTGATATAATCTCAAATTCTAATCATTTGTAAATAAAGAATTTAGGCTCTAAAATTTACAAGTAAAATTAATACTTGACATTAATTATTTATTATTTTCTATTGTGTATTTTTATTTTATAATATATACAAATTTTGACCGAAAATCATATATTTAATTATTTCATCGAGACTATGAAGAGTATCATGGTTGCATTGTTTACTGTGACAATCTATCATCAACGAGTTGATTGGCTCCTCACCATCAACCTTCATGATTGACAATGCTGGCATATAACTATACTTGATATTTAGAATAGTATAGATTTAATCTTTGGTGACTAAATCAGTATTTGTAACAAGTGCATGCTGTAAAGCTCGTCTGTGTTAAGGAAAGCATTCATGTTCAGACAACACTGACGTAAACTGCAGTGGCCAGAATTGGATATAAAAAGCTCGACTGTTGATGATAATCTGATTAACGTAAATGCCAGGAAAACAAAAGGTAATTTATATTTAGGTTGTGATTAATTAAAAATGTAGAATGTTCCAAACCCTTACCTCCACCCTCACTATGAATTGCTTAGTGTTTAATGGCACTTTGAGCACACGACTTGCTGTATTATGCCGAATAAATGGAAGTTGAATATCTTATCGAATTGTCAAATGTGACTGCGTCAACGTATTACAGACAAAGTCAGGCAGCCATCAGTCAGTTATTCAACCTTTGGGTCAAAAGTTCGACAACCTTGTCCACCCACCCCCGTTCTACAAATGAAAGACTTATCACGTGATATTTATATTTTTGGATGTTATGTCGTACTGCCTAAATAACAGCCATGTGTGTTGCATGTTCTAATATGAACTGACAATGGAACAAGACACCAGATTTTCAGGAATAACTCGCACACTTAGCAGCACATATCATAGTCCTACAACGAAAGCCCCATCACCCAGATATTTTTTTTTTCTGGATGGGTGATGGGTCTTACTGACTAATGGCGCTGTGAAGCATGATTTGATGTTGATTAACAGTGTAACGAAAGTCAAAATGTTCAGGAATATCACACAACTGGCAACCAGTAATGATACCTTTCTACAAAGTAAAGTTACAATGTTTTTCTCTGACTTTACTTACCCTGATGTTTTTTCTCCAATAAATTCGAATTCTCACCAAATATATTGGACCTTTTTCAAGTTTCATTGGCCTGCATTTCAGTTGGCTGAGAATCGATGAAAGCTGGGAATGCCAAAATCGGGTTAGGTTGAAATATTATTCTTTAACAAAATGAACAATAAAATATTATGCCTAAAGGAACTATAAGCAACGTTTCATTTCATTCAAGAAACATATCTCTCACATGAACCTACTTTGAACATACTTCGGCATACCTTGACTACCATTTCATTGCAACAAATTCAAATGTATGTGAATGGAACATGAAAATATGGTCCATTTGCTAATGTAATATTTTAATTCTACCAGGATAAAGACAGCATAGTAAATATATTAATTACACAAATTAGTTGATGAGTGTCGATATAGACTGCTAAGTGTGTGAAATATTCCTGAAACATTGACTACTCATTCCAATGTCAACAGCATCAAAACTGGCTATGTAAGTCCATTATTAGGGTAGTAGGACATAGCACCAAAACAAAAACATGTGCTATGTCTTACATTGTATGACTAAAAATATCATTGCTTTTCCACAAATTAAAGTCTTATTGTTTCAGGCAGACATACTTGATGCCTTTTTTTCTTATATATTCAAATTGTCACACAAGCAAATGGATGCGTTTTCAAGTTCTAATGACCTATGTTTCAGTTAGCTGGAATGTGATTGAAGCCAGGAATGCTGAAATTGGTCGAAAGGATGAAAAATATCTTGAATGAAATGAATCTGTCTGGATACTCTGTAGTATTAATGTAGTTTTATTCATTTCATTAAATAAATGTATTTCAGCTTAGTTTGATTTCAGTATTCCTGGCTTCCATCACATTCCAGCCAATTGATATGTATGTCAATTGAACATGAAAATGCTTCCATTGCTAGTGTCAGATTTTGATTCCATCATGATAAAGTCATGAAAGTATATATCAATTAGACTTAAATTTATGGCAGAGTGTTGCTATGGGCTACCAATTGAGATATGCTTGAAACATTTACTTTTCATTCTCCTTCTCTGTCGACTTGTAAATACACTATACTGTTATTTAGGCAGTAAGATGTAGTACCCAGAACATAAATATTGGGTGATATGTCTTACGTTGTAGGGCTACACCCTGACTAATACTGTTTTATGTTGCAAATGTGATCCCAGGGATGGTGACATTGTCTTCTCCCCTCCATTAGGCAGACTCACAACATTTGGGAAGTATAAAGGAAAATAATAATACATAATACAATAATAATAGTGTAAAAATGAGATAATCATTTTCAATTCAACAATTTTGCCACTGTAATATCATTTAATTGTACACTTACATTATTGCAGAACATTTTATGGTATACTCTTGTAATTCATGGAACATGTTTGAATATCAAGGTACTGTATTTACTGTATATGTTGGGACAGCATAAATGCAGGAACACCATAAATTTTAAAGTAATTTTTTGTGCACTGTATGCTCTGGGACACATCATTTTTTTCAAGTTATTGGTTGTGGGACACCTTTTAAATTATTCAAAAATTTCATGTCAAAAAATATACTGCAACTGAAATTTCATTAAAAAAATATAAAACTGTGTACTTCAGATAAAACTCTTTAATTCACAGCAGCAGCATTTCATCAACACAACCCTTCTTCCACACACATACGATCCATTCTTTTGATGCATGAATATTTTTTTTTAGCTTTCTCATACCATGAAAAATTGTTAGAGACACATCACTTGAAGTGGAAACTGCAAGGACCAAAGTTAGATTTTTTCAAATCTGCACAAGTGCAATTCTCACACTTTTGACCCCCATCCTATCGTCAGTCAGTCCAGGAATGCAATCAAAATACACTAGAATTTCATCCATGTTAATGATCTTATTGTCGGCAAAATCATCTGATCTTCTGGCTTTCATGAATTCATCACACATTTGTTTTTTCCAGATCTCGGCGATACTGGGTCATCATTGCCTGTTGACAAAGTTTCTGTATTGTATTACTTTAAAAATTGTTCCATTGTTTTAATTGTTTTAAAAATTCTTGTGAATACCAATAAAAAGGAACCAAAGTAAGTTTCCATATCTCTGCTGTCTTTGTATATCCACCCCCCCAAAAAAATATCATCACTCATAAAAGAATCCATACTTGGCTTCTGAGGTCAGCTTGCTTTGCAATAAAATAATCTATGTATTTATGTTTTTTTTAAAAAAACATAATTGGCTTCCAAGGTGGGCTAGCTTTGTAATAAAAATAAAATTTTATTTTATGTCCTATGGGTAAGATCAAAGAAGAGGTTTACTGCTCACTGCGTTTTGTGCTTCTTCACCCAAGCTTTTAGGTGCTTGGCATCTGTAGTTATAATTAATACAAAGGAGCACTGATGTTTACAGGTCAATAGTAATAATACTTTTATAATTGGTGCTGACAAAAAGATTGTCATCTGCACTCAAGTGAATGTGTTTTTAGATAACAATTTTTAGAATTTTCGAGATAATGTTATACAGTAGACCTTGAAATTTAGTCTTGGTTATTTTACATTTAACACTTTGTCATGGCAGTTGTCTTCAATGTATCGGTTGATTATTTTCCTCTCGTTTGTGAAATCATCTGCTTCTCTTCTGGCCAGCACAAACTCATCACATGATTTTATTTTCTACAAATATTTTGAGCAATACTGGGTCATGAATGTCCGTGCACGAAGCACTATATTGTGTCACTTCAAAATTTTGCTCCAGTGTTTCGATTTATTTTCAAAATTGCCATGAATTCCAGTGAAAATGGAACCAAAATTCACTTCCATATCTTGGCCATCTTTGTATTTTCAAAACAAACAAAAAAATCTGCATACTTAAAAGAATCCATAGTTGGCTTCCGATGTCTGCAATACTTTGCAATAAAATATCCTTTGTATTTATATCCTTTTAAAAAAAGTCACTAGTCAGCTTCTGAGATCAGCTTGCTTTGTAATAAAAATGACCTTTGTTTTTGATGTCCTGTCAGTAAGTTCAAAGAAGGAGTTTACTGCTTGCCGACAGTTGTTTATTCACCATCCAGGCTTCTGTGTGCTTGGCATTTGTAGTAATAACTAATACAAAGGAGCAGGTTAATAGTAATGATACTTTTGTAACCCATGCTGTTGAAAAGATTGTTACTTACATTAAGCATATGTATTTTCAAATAATGAATTTTTTTTTGCAAGATACTATCATACAGTATACCTAAATATAATTCAGTCTTGATTATTTTGCACCTAACACTGTGTCATGCATGAATGATAGTTGTCTTCAATATATGGGTTGATTATTTCCCTCATGCTTGCGATTTTGTTGGATCCAGTTGTCAGTCAGATAAAATGTTCAAACTTATGAGCACAATCAAACACAATTTGTTTCTTAGCGTTCATGTTAATGGACAAAGTGGAGTGTGTTATTGGACATATAAGCAATACACACTACAGTATGCTTCGGATATAGATTTTGTGGATACATGTATATTTTATTCTTTAATGCTCATGTTGAAAAAATTGGAATAAATGATATCAATACAAAGTTAGTATCTTTCTTTTCATTATCAAATAAGTGTTTTGTTTATCTATTTTATTGCAACATACATTGGGGTGGGGGTAGGAGCACAAATGCAATGCAAATGTTTTGTTTCTTAAGCCTTGTGACATATGATCTAGGTGAGAAAAAAAATTTCTCCATAAGATCTGGGACAGGAAAATAATTATTTTGATGTGTCCCAATATATATGGTAAATATGGTAACCAGAAATGAGCTGCATCATGGACTTTTCTATTCCTGATTTTGCACCCATTTAGCTTGGCGTACACTCTTTATCTACCAACATTTGTGATAATAAGTACATGTTTTCTTAAATACTTTTATTTTCAAACAAAACTTGAAAATATGTTACACTAACTTTATATACTTTGCATTGGAACTCAGCAGACTGTGATAAACCTTTCATGTTTTACTATCCAGATATTTATTGCCATCATGTAGTTTTTATGACCTTTTGCAAATTTGCTTATTACTAGTGCCAACAGAGTCATGGATATCCACTAACTGAAGTAGTGGGTGTATTTTTCATTTATTTTCTGATGAAGATTTATGCCCAAGGCAGTACACAGGGTTAAGATTATGGGGACATAGGACAAAATAATGTGACCCTGTGCTCTGTGTGCAACAATGACTGTGGCTTACCCTTCACTACTAAACAGTATCAAATGTGTGGGTGAACAGAATGTAGATGTTATCCCTACGAAGTGAGTGTAACTTGTTAATTGAGCATATTAACATTACAATATACTATCAGGGTTTTCATAAATAAATTTCAGAACATTAAATACCCTTAGTCAAGTAAATTTCCCTCTCATCATAGTGTTTCCTCTGAAAGTGTTTCCTCAGAATTTTAGAATGGTACAGTGCTATGTTCCTTTTTCTTACATACCATGATGTGAGCAATATTCCCATTTAGGGGCCTTTTACCAGTGCCATGGCACTGCTGTACCAACTTTTAGTGCTTCTCATCTGTCCATCACTATTTTTGTTTGCATTTGCTTGTGTCCTTTTAATTTGTATGTCTTTTTTTGACAATAGTGTCACCACAGCCAGTTAACACTTGACCCTTCGGTAAATGTCTGAGACAAAGTTTAATGACTGAATGGTGATTTGGCAAGTGCCAGAGGCAGTACCATTAACTTAAGATAGCTCTTATTTGAACTTGTTCAAAAAATGTGTTTTTGAAAAAAATTTTAGGTTATAATATTTGTCAATTCATAATTTAGTGATGATCATGCACTGTATTACTCAAAATTAAAACAGAAGATTAATTGAAATAAATAAATGAACAATTTAATCTCTACTGCCTTTTGATTGGGATTAGTATTACTACATTCTCAACAGGGAAATATATTAGAATACACTAAATGTTACTGATTGGAAAAGCATTTTCTTTAAATGGTACATCTATCCAATTAAAAAAGTATATCTTTGAATTAATTGAAAAAATAGTCCATCCAAGGAATTTAAAGGATGCATAAAAGAAGTATATGGTGATGATGAATTTTATAACAGTACTTCAGCCAGAAATTTCTTAGAGAGGTGGAGGGGTGGAACAGGCATCTTTTTTAAGCATAAGGTCATGCATTGTAATAAAAGGGCTAGCATTTTTGATGATTACTTTTGGAATCAGACATTTTGTATTATGGCAGATAAGGAAAATGTAAAGAGGTGATAATTTTTTTAACGACCTAGATGACATGCAGATCTAAATGAGCATGTTCCTTTGTTATCCATTGTCAGTCAGTCATTGGGCATCATCTGTTCACAGATGCTATTTATTATGTTTTCTCCAAGAATTGAAAGAATCAGCAAGGCATGAAGGCCATTCATACTCATTCAGATGATGCTGTTCCAGCATGACCACAATCACTAAACATTAAAAACCAGTAAGTTTAAAAAGCTTCATTAAAAAACTGCTCAACAGAATTTAACCAAACTTGAAAAAAGTATTCTGACATAAAGGTCTTTTTGATTTGTTCCAATGATGCTGATCCAAAATTAAATGTGGCCTTTATTACTGAAATATAGAAAACAATATGATTTATTCTCAAAAACTGTTTAACACCATTATACTGGATTTAAATAAACACATTATATGGCAGATATGGATGTATAGTGATGCTGATCAAACATCATGCATAACCACCACTACTACAAATATAAAAACCTTAAATTGCTTCTTTAGCTAAATAGAATTGAACTAAATTTGACAGCATCCATAAAAAAGTTATATAAGTAGGATCCATTGAAGGAAGGTTTATATACTTTGTTATCAATATTTTATAACTGCAAAAAACTCCTTGACTTTAATGACTGTCCTTGGTAGTTCATCTAGGTTGATGGTGGTACTTGGCAACCCTTGGATGTTAACATCAATGGCTTCCATGTTATAACTCTATGAACAGTCTTCGGATGCAGTGGAAATAATATTGGCTGTATAAATGACTTGCACTTTGTATCTTGAGAAAGTGATCCAGTGTCTAGAAAAGAAAAGAAATCACACCAGTGTAGCAGTTTTGTTGTTGTTGTTGTTCTGGGGCTTAACGCCATTTTTCATCACACGATAGGCTATACATGGTGGCCAGTATTAATGGTGGAGTAAGAAACCAGGAAATCCACGGAAAGAACCACCGACCTATGAGAAGCTACTGGCAAGCTTTCTCACATATCCACATTTACCGAATCTTAGATTCAAACCCATGCAGACGGAGGTGAGATGGCAGTGTTCTTTAATGGACAGCGCTTTGTTTTCCTACTAGAGTTTGGAAACATGTGATTTTACACCCACAATCTGATTTTACACCCACAATCTGACATTCTGTATTTCTCTGCTTAGGTCAGTATTATTAGGCCCCTCTTTATGTATTATATGTTAATTATTTTTTTTGTGTTTCTTATTTGAAGGATCCAATAAAAACTTAATGCTGAACTCAATAACTTTAAAAAAAAATCAAAATGCATAATTACTTCGTTAAGTCTATACTACATTGAAGCTTTACTAATGCAACGCTGCTAATAGTTATAGAATATATGTTATGATCCTGGGTTTGTAATAATGATGGCCATCTGTGATAAACACAGTGTCAGTGAACATTTTTTGTAATGGCTATTGGCCTATTCAACCTACAAAACCAATACTATGTCTTCCTTAACTTGCACACATTTTAGGGTATTGTCAGATACTTTTACCCCATAGTCATTGATACAGAGCAAGAACATTGCTTTTCAACTAATGCAGAGTGAAATTTTATTAAAAAAAAGTGGCTTTATTTTACTCTGATCAACATTTTTTTAACCAGGTTTACCTTAAGGACAGTTACTACCATGTATAACTATCTCTTATAACCAATTAGTATGATTTCTCAATCATACAGACTGTGAAGAGTTACCAAATTATGAATGAATTAATATATGTAGCACAATCCAATACATGCACACAGTCGGGGACAATATCATATGACACATATATCTTTGAAAAGCACTGATATCAGTGTCAGTTGACTCAGATTGTTGTGAATGAAAGAATTTATCAGCTCTTATGCTTACTTTAATAATAAATTGCTTTTTTAATCACATTTCTAAAATAAAACTATAAAACTAATTCATTTTATATAATATAATACAGTTTGGTTCTGATTTTGGCTGCAAAAGAATTTGTTATTAGCAGCATCCAATAAAGAAATATATTTTTTTTCAGTCCATGGATCAGGATGAATATGAATCTGATGACCTTGAAAATACAGAGACATTGGTAGGTATTGATGATTATTCCTAGACAGCTAGCATACCTTTTTTTCCAATTGCTTTCAGATGACAGAAATAATTACTTTTCTTCTGCTTCAAAAGATATTGTAATATTTTATCCATTGTCAAAAAAAAGAATGAAAATTCATGCAATTTGCAAATGATGATGATGCGTCTTCTTGATATGCATCCTTGCATCTATTCATGAAAAAATGCATGTTATGTATATTTAATTTGCTTTGTTTGATAGGTTTTTTTTTTAAAATATAAATTTTATTTCATTTTATGTATTGTAATATACATGTACCAGTTTGTTTTCTACTTGACCTGAATTATTGATTTTTTAAAATTCTGTTAATAACTAATACTCTAATATAAGGATAATTATTAATAGAAATAAACATGTTTATTTGGGTACGATGTCTAGTAGGTTTTTGGAAATTCTCCTACAATTCCCATGGTGTAACTGACATAGTCCAGGTTATGTACTAAAATTTTATTAACAAACTTTTTAATTATAGCTAACATTTAATTTTATAACCATTAAGAAGTTTCTAGGCTATTTTCCATTATGTAATAGCTTTTTTAAAAGAAAATGTTAATTGTGACTTGAGGTCAAGTAGAAGACTATATAATCTTGTTGGTGGAAAGATTATTTATTCGTGTTATAACATCCAAGCAGAATCAAGATATTGTTGTGTATTTTATTTGGAATTATTCAGATTATTTCTTCTCTGGAAATACAAAAGTGCTCTGATAACATATGCATAGAGACTTAAATTGATATTGAAATTTTAAAGAGGGTTTTCTTCTTGGATTGTATTATTATGATCCAACAAAAGACTAAGCATATCAACATTTTACAAGCCACCAGAGGCACATAAGCAACTTCAGCATATGACTTACTTTGGTTATCTTCTAATTCAAAAATTTTATTATTATGATTTGTATCAGTAATTTTTTAATTATTTGGGATTTAATTTGCAATACTGTTAATTTCCTTTTTTGAGATTTTTTCTTTAAAAGCTTGTTGCTTTTCACTCTTTTCTCTTACTTATTTTAAGAGCATAAACTCATAACATGAGAGAGTACTATCAAGAGTGTACTAGAATTTTTACTGTATGAATGATGATTTTTTTTTGCTGGCATTGCTGATATTTATTGTTTGAGGCAACAGATGCAAGTATGATAGTCTTTGCATGGTGAGTAGGATGACTTAAGTTTTATCATCATTTATCTGCAGTTTCTTACATGTTATCCATGACTTGATACCAAAAATGCACCTCTCTACGCCTTGAGTGGTGGTCTCAACTTAACTTGAGCAACTAGGTCTGTATTATTTGTGTGTCATTATTGTAAAATTGTTAAGATACCAGATATCGATCTATGACATTTGGGAAAAGTGGATTGTATAGGATGAAGAAAATGGGGCCATGAACAGAGCCTTGTTGAACACCAAAACATGGATCAACTAGACTGGAATGTTTCTAGTTCTTTAAATTTGTATTGTCAAGTGTTTCTTTCTTCAGCAGTAGCACTACAATTGCAGTTTGGAAAGGATGCATTTGTTTTAGTAAAATATTACATTTAATATAGATATGTGTATCTTATAGAGTAGGATTCACTAATTATAATTTGAGACACTGTATTTAAAGCAGCACTCCTTTTCAAAACCAGTTTTTAATTGATCTTATGAACATTGTTATGTAAGCACTTAACTGCAATATCAATTTGTATTGTTGAATTTGCCATAGTGCTGTATTTTAATCAATAGTAACACATTTTGTTGTATAAACATTTTTCCACAGATCTCCAGAAATAGGCCACTTCCAGTACCCAGATCAAGGAAGACCCGTAAGTACATGTTGCTTTATTTAGTAGTCTTGTTGGGAAGCATATTTGTTTGTTCACTTACATGAATATAGGTACTTGTGTCCAGTTGCTGATCCAGTTGCTGACTATTGTCTTTACACACGTTTGTCCATCATTCCAATTATTTCCCCTGCTTGTCTTTTTCAGAGAGAATCTTTATAAAATTGGCTTTACGATTGCTGTCCATAATAACCAAATCAAATCTGTAACTCTGTCTCCAAATTTGACAGATCTGCTCTAAGAGCCACATTTATAAGACATTTTCAATGCTCAGCGTCTATTCCATATTGAATTAAAATTCATATAGACTGTTTAGTCAGTCATAAAGATGGCTGGCTTATAGAGGTGTCACTATACACATGTTTATATTTCTTCCAAGAAAACTTTTTTTTTCTTGATTTCTTACTGCTCACTAATTTGAATGTCTGGAACTGAAATTAAACAAAGTATACATATTGAGGACATTCCTTAAAGTTTTAAGGTGCAGATCTAGATGTTAAAGCAACAAAGAGATGACTTGGGGTACTAAGAGGTAGTACATGTAACAAAAATACTTAACTGTAAGATGTCTCAAGCTGCAACCTACATAATGTCATGGCAAATTCAGTTCTGTGCAGTCTGTGTGGAGTAATCAGTAGCAGAAAGAACATAGACCCTGATCTTCTGGCACATTATACTATGACAGATCAGGATTTTAGTTGTTTGCAGTTTTACTCAACTTATAATCAAGTGTTTATGGCAGGTAGACTTAGGCAGATAAATTACCTGGCTGCTGGAAATGCCCTGCTTATTTAGCTGAATAATATTCTTGATAAACTGCTATTGTTTTGCCATTTTGGGGAGAGTTATGTGTGACCATGAAGACTGATGTTGTCATCAACTTGATTCATTCTGGATAGAATTTGGTGCGTATGTAAAGTTTTACCAGCAGTACATTGTTTTGCAGTACCCTTGTCTAGCTTTTGATTGAAAAGAAAAACACCAGACCATATAAAATTACATATCCAAATGAGCAGACAAATATGTACTTACAGATTTTTATACAATTGCTTAGACATAAATTTTGAAGATTTCATAACAGACTTATTATAAAATCAGATAATGATGGGAATGAGGATGATAGTCTCTCACCAAGTGGTCAGTTCATCAGTTGATCATTCATCCAGTTATCACCCTTTTTGCATTGTGGTGGAACTACAAACTACCCACCTTTAGTCCTCCATCCCTGGATCCAGACTAATGGGTTGTGGATGCTCTTTGTCAACTGGGATGCGTTTTGTGACTATCTGGTAGTGAGGATAATAATAACAATAATTATGATATGCCTCCTCAGATTGGATGAATTCTTGGTAAATTCTCTGTTTAGTCTAGTGATAGCTGTCCCCAGGAAGATCCTGGCAAGGCCCAACCTGCTGAGACGGTCCTGGTCACAGTTGTTTCATCCCATCTGAACAGGCTCCTCCTTCATGCCTGGCTATTCTTAGGAAAACCTTTCATAGAAAGGAATTTGGACCTTCAATAGCTAGGTCCTCCACTTTAAAGAAAGTGGCATTTTTTCAGCTACTGGTGAAGGGTCAACAGCATCGTACCTTCAGGTACCTTAATGTATTAGTTGAGTATTTTTTTCCTCTGCGTTTTTGTTTTATAGGATTGGCTATTCTATATGATGTGCGACATATTCAAGTACCATGTTAGAACGGATATAAGTCAAGATAAAGACCAATCAGACTTCAAGTTGCTGGTCAGTTTTTACATAAATGGGCCCAGAGAGGTGACCATGGAAGATCTAGTCTGGTATTTCAAGTACTGCTAATGCATAAGGGAGAGTTGTGTGTCCTAATGATGTTTCTTTATTGCAGTGAAAGAGGATATAACTCTGTCAGACTAGTGGTATACTTAGTATGACCAGATACTTCTTATGCATATTTCATGAGGTTGAAATAATCTCTGCATGGGTTTATTGCTTCACAATTTTTCCATTCAGATTACCAAATCTAAGCCTTATATAAACTGTACATTTTCATCATATGTAAAAGTTCAGTCAGTCATACAACCATCATTTGTCACTAGGTCTTTCCTTATGCCCTGGTCATAACTTGAAAACCATTGTTATCCCCACACTATATGTGCACTTTGTGAACTAAAGAAAAAAGGTTATAGACTAAAGCCCAAAAAATGCATGACACTGTGCTCTGCCGAATCCATATTAATATTTTAATGTGATATTTAAGGAGGTTATGATTGTTCTTTGACTTTATTTAAAGATAATCACAGTCATGAAACTCACTGCTTCTCCTCATTTTAAAAGTACCATTTACCATAACCAAAAGTAGGTTTCAAAGACATAAAAATGGCACTAGCAGTTGCCTTGCTTGGTGTTCAGCATTAAGACGCTAGTGTTAGGGCTGGTCAGCCTGGTGTCAGGATAAAGTAACTGTGTGGGACATAATGCTACATGGCTTCATTTAAATGACCTCTTTATAAGAACAGCTCAACAAAATTTGACTAAATTTGAAAGACAGTATTCAAGCATAAAAATCTTTCAAATGATGACTCTATTGTCAAATATGACTGCTATTACTTAAAACTGAAGGAAAAACAACATAAAAAGATTTCATTTCAAGAGCTGCTCAATTGAGTTTGATCAAATTTGAAGGGTTTCATCCTGGCATGGAGCAGTCATAATAAACTATCAACTAAATTAAAAAAAAAGATCATCCAGGCATAAAACTCCTTCAAACTTGTTCAAAGTGTGTTGTTTCACCATCAGATGTGACTGCCACTACTTAAAATTGCAAAAAGAAATTTAATTGAATTGGCTGAACAGAGACAGCATCCTGGCATGCTGCTCCTTCCAATTTATTCATCTGAGTCCAGTAATCTTTTAAATACTGTAGCAGTTGCTAAAAGTAGAAAAATGACTTCTAAAGAACCACTGAACAGAATTTGATGGATGCATGAAGCTCTTTCAACTTGTTCCAACAATAACAATCCATCTCAAATATGGTCACCAGTACTAAAGACAGGCAAAAATGTAATCAGTTTCTTTTGAACTGCTTGACTGAATTGGATGAAATTTGACGGGGAGCATGCTGGCATGAAACGCTTTCAA
The DNA here is from genome assembly GCA_016746295.1 of Potamilus streckersoni. Lineage (NCBI taxonomy): Eukaryota > Metazoa > Mollusca > Bivalvia > Unionida > Unionidae > Potamilus > Potamilus streckersoni. The sequence goes on from JAEAOA010000401.1 coordinate 412,271, forward strand.
ATTTTTCAGATGATGTCTGTCCTCAGTTGGATATGACCAGCATTAGTTAAAATAGATAAATATTTAAATTGCTTAAAAATAAAATAGCTCAGCAAATTTTGACCAAATATGATGGAATACATCTTGCCATATATGTTATTCAGATTTTACTAGTGATGCAGCCACCCACCTGAGTAATATTAGGTCTGCTTGGGTCTCGTGTTATTGCATTATGTCATGGCAGAGTAGGCAAGAACTATTGTGCTGAAATTTTGTTTTAATATCTGCATTTCTTCCAGAATCAGCAAAGAAGAAGTCCAGCAGGAGGCCAGGTAATTCAGCAGTTATTTACAAGTTACTACTACCGAACTAGTCAATACCCAACTGTATAGGTGGTACTCTACAGTTTCATATTTAGCATAGGGTTAGAATTTTAAAGAAAAAGAATTTCCTCGGGTTTCCTCACTAGTTATACTGGCTATTTAAAAAAGACTATATATTGGGTATTGTTCAAAAAACCTTTAATTCCCTTTATTTTGGTGTACAATTAATGGGTATAATATGGGTAATAGAGCATACAGCTTGGCCTTACTCCAGATGTGCACCATTCAAAAAAGTGCTAGCTCCACTTGCTCCTTTTCACTTCCTGAACTTCAGAGGTAAATTGTAAACAAAAAGGAGCGAATTAATTGTTATTTACATTTTATGTATTTGGTAATTAGTCATTGTACTTTCAAAAGCTGGTATTGTCTAGTCTGGCAAAATTAATTTTCTCTAATTTAATAGCTGCCAAGGATAGTGTACATTAAACAAATTCAGGTTGATTTTTAGAGCACTTGAGAGCAGTTAGTTTAGTTAGCAGTGTGCTAAGATCATTTACAATTTCCAAAAGTACACAGTATCCAAAGAAATGTCAACCACCTTACATGAAAGTATCATAGAGATATGCCAACATTCTCTCCACTGTGCATGTTTTATATGCAAAGAACTTCACCTTACATACATCACTCTCTCAAAAGTACATAATAAATGGAGACAGCCACCATATAGCAGCAACAGTTTTAAGGCTTTTGTTTATTTTGGCTTTAATCTATTCTTTTCCATTGGGATGCGTTCTACAAACAGGTAAATATTATAGCAGTAACTCTGAACTTTCTGCATGTTGTTTTCTTGGACCATTGAGTGGCATTAGGGATGGCCACTGGTTAGATGTTGGTGTATTATGACTTTTTAAAGGTGACTGTTTATAGATAAAACTTTTACAGGTTGATGTGCACTTCACTTAGTTTAAATATGTATCCCAATGTGAGGTCCATTATATAAACAAATGAAAAGAGTGCTGTGTTACCATAAGATAATAGCACTTTTTATTAAGACACATATATATTGGGAAGAGAATGTTTTAGTATTTTCACTTTGACGCATCTGTGCCCTTGTTTAATTGCAACTGCAGTCCATTATACATCTTTGACTTGAATGGTTCCATTCAAGAGTCTTTGTCGATTTGCATTGCATTGTGGGACAAGGTCATCTAGCCCATGTATGTCTGAATTATATGCTGGTGTCTGCATTTCTGGTCGTACTTTAAAAAACAAGAGAACATTGGCAGTGTCATAGGAGTATAAAAATTCTGAATTCAGCAGATGAATTAAAGGATAAAAATTGATCTTTTTTAGTCATAGTAGGGAAAGTGAGGATTGTGGGATTATTTGCATTTGTCTCTGACAAAATGAATGCCCAACAACAGTCCATACATTTTCTGACACTGTGATGGACATACTATTCCTTTTTATCAGTTAATAATGAATTAAAGAGACAATGACATATAACTTCATTTCAGTATCTATTAAACAGTACCTGTTTAATTGTATGTATTATATATTGATACAAAGTCTATACAAAGGAAACAAAAACTGTTGTTTGTGTTGATATGAAACACAGTCTGTACAAAGGAAACAAAATGTTGGGTCAAGTCAAGATAAGTTACTGAACAACATACAGTGTATTTATTCAAAAGTCATTAGTGTTACATTTATATGATTTTAATTTTAATAGATTATTTTTGACTAATTCTTTTAACCATGGCAACTATCATTCAGCATTCAACAATCAAGTTGAATGATTGGGCAAATGATAAACATCTTCCATAAGTCAATTAAACTTGGTTAATATGTATTTGCAGGTACTCCTAAAAGAAAGCGGGCCCAAAGTGCCCCTCCTTCTCGAAATGGGCGAGAACTATGGATGACTGCAGTTAAAAACAGACAGACCGGTAATACCTTTTTGGCATTTTCATTGCAGCATCAGTTTTAGCTCGCCTGACCATGAGGCCAGGTTAGCTTATGGCATGGCCCTGCACCTTTTAGTTGTCGATCCATCAGTAATTACTAGTTACCAGGAATCCATATTTTAATCCAATTTCAATCAGGCTTGAAATATAGGCTTTTATCCTCAAGATCTTGGTTGTGCTTAATAATAATTTAAATTAACATATAGTAATGAAATGAGTTTGCATCTATTTAACAGGGCTAGTTACTACTTTGGAGACAATTTTTGTGATCCAGGTTTGATTGAATATACCTGGGCTTATATCATTAAGATGTCATAATAGTTGGTTTTGATCCTGATTAGCTAAGCTTGTTACCACCCTAGAAACTGGTTTTCTGATCCAGTTTTGGTTAAAGTTCAAATTTGGACTTGTATTATCAAAATCTCAGAAAAGTTAGAGGGCAAGCAAGATGTTATGATGATCTTGTCTCAGATTGGCTGAGCCAGTTTCCACTCAGGAGACGACATTTCTGATCCGATTCTAAGCAAAACTTGAAATGAAGGCATGTATTCTGCGAGGAATTGGATAATAAACAAAATTCATGTATGTTATTGAGGTGATCTTGCATCTGATTTGCTGTGTGACTTATAGGGTCTGTATTACCAAAAGATTTGTAAAATTGATCTTGGTTAATAGAATTAAATCATCAAGATCTTAGACTGGTTCATTTGTGAGCAAGGTCTTTGCATGCTAATGAGGTGATCTTTCATCTGATTAGCTGAGTAGCTTAATCTTCAAGAGACATTGTTTCTCACCTAATTTCAAACTTAAGATAATTGACCTATGCATATTCATGAGATGATTTTATCAGGTTGACTGATTATTTATATTTTTAACCACATTAAGGACTATTTTTGAATGAATTTTGATCCAACTTACTAAATAGGCTTATATAAACAAGATCGTTATTGAATATGATTATTTCAACCAGATTTTGCTACAGTTTGGTAGAATGCTAAATCATCATTGCCGTTGGTTGTAAAGTCTGACAAGATTGTCTTGCCTCGGATTGGCTGATCTTGAAACCTTTGTGGATATAGAGACTGTTTCTTGTTCAGTTTCAGTACAACTTGACAGATAAGTTTATATCCTCAAGATAGTTTACAAATTTAATTGACAGCAAGAGTCTATGAATATTAACTGTGCCTTTAACTCTAGAAATATTTTTTTTAGACTTGAAATAATTAAAATCAGCCTCATATAAAAGTGTGGAAGATTATTTACATAGCATTATCTTATTTAAATAATACACAATGCGCAGTAAAATAGTTAACTATTATGTTATGTAGTCATGGTGAGCCGTATAAGGCCATCTTGGACCTCTTGTTTCATTATAGTTTTTTTTTTTATATGTCTGTGACTGGGCTCTTGCAGAATATACATTCAGTAAAAAATTAATTAGTGTAGGTGTACAGCTTTGTGTATAAAAAGCCTTTTGATTTGATTTTTAATTTGCTCTTTGTGAAATACGACAGTTGTCATTCCATATTCTTTTTTGTTTAACATTGTTAATAATATTTTTGGACATCTATGGTTGAAGTTTGTTGTAATTTTGGTAATTACATAATTTACATTGTATTCATATTTGTGGATGTTGCAACATTTCTAATCAATATCACATGCTAAACTGTCATGTTACCTCAAGCATCATCACCTATCATGCTTTCATTTACAGGGCAAAATTGATGCATAGACTCTCATATTGTCCCTCTTGCTTTTTGATAAAAGGCAAGGACAAACTCTCTTCTTTTATTATATACTAACAAAAGTGTATACTTCATTAAATGCATCTGTTTCTAATGCACTACATTTCTTCCCATACTGTACAAAATACTAATGATTGAAAGAAGTGCCTTGTATGCACTAGTGTAAGAATTTACATAAGTCCATTTGGGTAAATGGGTTGTGATGCAGTTTGGATGAACAGGAGGTGGATAAAGGAAGAAGGGGCATGGATAAAGTTGCTTTCCTTTTGGATCCTCACATGGACTCCACTCAACAAAGTCTATGCAGCCCTATTATATTCATCAACCTCCATCAATCAGTCAGTCTGTCCATCCATCAACAATTTGGTTTGTGCAGCATAACTTGACTGGCATTGTTCAATAACCATTTGGTATGCAACTTTATGTTGAATAGACCCATTATTGCATAACCCAATAATTATAATTTATGAAGCTTAACTGTCACAAAGGATGTTGCTCTTCAACCAGATTTGTCAAGTAACTATCTTGGTGAGACCTTGAATGGTTGAATGGTATTGGAATTTACCTTTATGATATCTTGAATGGACACTACTTCCAGTGTTCCATTGCATCATTTACACACGTTATTCTCCCTGTTGGTCCATCCTCCTTACTTTTTGTTTCCACAGAAAAACATTACCAAGGTTTTTTGTATTGCAACCAGATTTGGTACAAAGATTTATATTAACAAGACCTTGAAATAGTTTGATTTCCAGCATTTCATAAAATCACGCATCTCATCGCTTGAGTGCCTGTCTTTGTGACTTTGGTTACTCTGGCTGAACTTGACCAAGGTTTGTTGATTTTTAACCAGGTTTGGCATGGTGCTTTATTTTAATGATGCTATAAAAGAGTATGATTTCAGTATTTTGTAACATCATCTACAGTTGTGGTTACCTGATTGCCTGTTCTCCAGGTTTTGATTTCTAAGCATTACTTTACTATTGTTTTTTGGATTTCAACCAACTTGGTCGTGCAACTTTATACCGATTAGACCTTGAATGAGGTTCATCTTTCCACATTATAATATAGCAATATTATGGCCCTTGATTAGCGGTCTTCCTTCATTTTTGCAGAAAAACTTTACAAAGGAATGGTGGATTTAACACAATTATCCTGACCATTTAGAGTTGTGTACCCTGATTGCCCATTTTCTAAACTTGGGTTTGTCAACACAAGCTCTACTATCAAGGCTTTGTTGAGCTAATTGTAATGCACAGTGTCATTTGCTATGCACCCATCTTTGATAGTTTACACATGTAACTTTTCGGTAATATTTTTAAGCTGGTCTGATTGGTCCAAGACATCCTGAGAGTCCCAGACACAAGACTCCGTCAGAGTACTGGGTGGACACACTGAGGAAAACTGGGATAGGTAACGATCATTGTTTTATTTTTGCTTGATTTAAATAAGATTTCATGTTACATTTTCACATTTTGTCATAACTCACATATTGATATATTATAAGTAAAATTTATTTCATATCGCTTTTAAATATGTGATATTATTGCAACACTTTAACTTGAATAAACTCATTTCATTCAGCTTAATTACGTTTCAAATGTAACAGTATAAACTTATTCAGAATCTTTGTCACCAACATCCTTTGAAATATTTGTTTAGACTTAAGAAAATTGATCGGTGAGTTTTCAGCTATGCTCAAATTTTAGCCAGGGTTAAATTCAGTTTGTGAAAATTTAATAGGGAAAATTGATGTCATAGTGACTTGCTTGGAGATCTTAACATAAAAAGTTTTGACTTTGATATTGAATGTCAGTTTATAAACAGCCAGAAATGACCTTTAAAATTAACATCATTTGTAATTGGTCAAAATTAAATCTTAAGCTCAGATTCAAGGTTAAGGGTTTTATGAGTTCTAGAAATAATGCTAAATGGTCTAAAGTCATTATAAAATTTTTATGTTTTTAGTTTGGCACTGATTCATTGCATTTTGTATCTTTCTATACTCCATATTGCTGAGTGTTTTATCATGTTTTGTAACCAAAAATATGGTTCAGGCTTTGTAGCCTCTCAGATGTTTTGGTGGTCTTGTTTTATTCTAAATACAAATCCATTTCTTTTCATCATGGCCATCCTTATCAGTGCACACAAACAAGGTTTTTCTGGTCACAGTATTGATTTAATAATAAATCACCAATCAGGCAGATTCGGCCTAATGTAATGGAGATAATATCTTACCTGCGTAATTAAATATTATTCTCTTCTAATAGAAAAAGTGTAGCAATGATGAGTTGACCCCTCCACACACACACACACACACACATGCACAGATTTCACCTGTCGACTGATTCACATGAAACTGTTCAAAAAGTGCCATAAAGTTGATACATCTTTTTAAAATTGGTTTGTTTTACCAGGCATCAGTACAGAAAGTACTGGCATGAACACTTTTAGTGGATTGAAGAGGCCCAATGAAATGGCCATACCTTACCTGAGCACATCATCCTTTATGCGTCAGATGATGGGGACAGAAAAAGGACGCAAAATGGAAGATCCCACAGGTATCAATTTTTCTGCAGACCTTTGATTTCCTACTGTTACAGTGAAGCAAATTAGGATCAGTTGAAATATCATTGTGGTGGTAATAAATTCTTTTGTTGTTTTTTTTCATTATTTGTCATACATTTTCTTTAGATGGCATATGCAAGTGGGACAGCAGAAAAATGGTATTACATCTTTCTGTTTATCTTTACCAATTTCAGTATTATGTCTCAAACTCTGTTGGTTTTACCCAGGATTATTAAACAAGGATACAGATTTCTGAATATATTATGTATCTAGTAATCATAATCTGGATTGGTTATTATGCTTACAGGAGAAATTCCTTTGACATATTAGGGCACACACTCCCTCAATAATTGCAAGCCATGGGGTCCAAATACATTTTCTGCAGCATAAGTGAAGGTGTATGTCAGTGAAAGTGGATCTCTGAATTATGTTTAATAGTTGGGCCATGTAGTAAGTGTCATTATGATGATAAGATTTGTTTATATGTTTTTGTATATGTATATTATTTTAACATATTGTAGTAATGGGGAATATGAAATATAAAGATTAAAGTTGAATGTAAATACTGCTACTTAAATTTCATAACTTATTTTGTAGTCATAAACCCAGACCTGCCAACCCTTACTAATTTGATTTAAGTCATATGAAAATGACCCTTAAAATATGGACTTCTGGAATAAAGGAAAAATTACAGAAATATTGTGGTAGTAAAATCCAGATAATTGGCTTGTCCATGTTTGATTTGGACCCAGGTTTTATTTTAGGTTTATTGGAATTAGAAAACCAGGCTAGCTTAAAAGTTGTACCTCATATGATTTAAACTGGACATATTTTTACAGGTAAAGTGTCTGTATGATCAAATTGTTGATGATAGAATTTTTAATAAATGGCGTCCAGCTACAGATACATGCTAAAGATAAAAGAAAAAAATAAGCCTCTTTAAAAAGGTTTTAATAATCAGTACAGAAGAATATAAATGAATATTCAGATTATTTTGACTGAAAACAAGAAGGGACACAATTACATTTATTAGACATCACATGTTGATATGATCATGTCATTGTATGAGATATGATTGGCATCATGAGAACTTGTGAAATAATTTGAAGAATTACATCATGGTATAGAAACAAGCCATTGAACAGCATAGGGTTTGTGCAACTGTTCTAGAGGCTAATAAGGTGCATATGTACTTTACAAGCTTTTCAGATGAACATAATGTTTACTGTCAATGCATCATTTTTTAATACCAAACTTTTTCACATATTTTATTACAACATAATGAAAACTGGTCCCACTTACAGGAATAGAATCGGCTGTCTTAGTGAGACGATCTTGTTTGGAATGGCACGTCTGTCAACCACCAAAATCAAATTTATGAATAAATTTGCTCAGAATTATTCCTCAAGTTACCAGATTTATGCATCATAATAAACCGCATATTCATTACCATATGTTAACAAATCACATAGTTCTATTCCATGTTCATGATACTAATAAAGTTGGCAATCACACTGTCCCTTTGTATTAATCCTGAATCATGGATGAAAAAGAAAAAAAAATAATTTAAAATAAATGAAAAGCAATCTATTGGATATTATGACTCATTACTGAACATGTCACTACAGTTTTTGAAGAACAAGTTACCAGATTGGCTTGAGGCAAAATTTATAAATGTCTTTGTTGTGTTGTCATTTTGACAGTCTTAGATGGAGACTCCAGCTGACAATGGCAGCATGGCGCATGCATTGGAAACAGTTGAAGATAATTAATTTGTTGATTGATGCCTTGGTCTTTGTATGACAGGCCTTTCAGATTCACTACAGCTGTTAAAATTATGTTATTTTGAGCTGCTGAAGGAAGTCTAATTCAGTCATTGCCTGAAAAATGAGTGCAGTCATTGCAGGGATGTTCCTGGCTTTTAAAAGTTGTTGCCAAAAAAATCGCCAACCACAATATTTTTTTTCCAATTTTCAAAAAGTGTTGCCAGAATAAATAGTGAATATTTTTCCAAGTCTGTTAATGTAATAGACTATGAAAATTAAAAAAACATGGGATAGTTATTACTTTATTGACAACAGGTACAGCTATAATATTATAAATAAATCATTACTTGATGACTTACATCTGAAAAAAGAAATATCAAATGTAAAAATATCAACTTTGCTGACATCTACAGTGTCTAGTTTATTTTTTTAATGAAATTCCCCCACCCCCCAATTGTATGGCTAGCTTCACAGAGTACATCTCACTGAATACTGTAAAAAAAATTCTTGACGCGCAAACTTGGATCTTCATTTACCCACCAATGAAACTTACAAGAGTTAACATCTGGCATAAATGTACTGTATATATAGGCATTAGTGACCATCATATCAATTCGGAAGAAAAAAAATGTTATTGACCTAGTCAGCATTGGTCAATACAAACACAGGATTTGTTTATGTGGGAATATAGGCCAGTGTATAAGTCTGAACATACATTGGTGACTTCCTTTACTGGTCCCATTGAATTTCTCTCATCCAAATACATGATTGTATGTACAAGTTAAACTGCCAAAAAGACTGTAAAAAAAAACAATCGCCAACTGGTATTTTTTGTCACCAATAAGAAAAAATAATCTCAATTTGCGACTTTGGCAAAGCCCAGGACAATCCCTGTCATTGCCTGAAAAATGAGTATAGTCCTTGCATGGATAATGAGTGCAGTCCTTGCAGAAAATGAGTGCACTCATTGCATGGATAATGAGTGTAGTTATTACCTGAAAAATTAGTGCAATCATTGCCAGGATAATGAGTGCAGTCATTGCTTGGATAATAAGTGCAGTCATTGCCTGGATAACGAGTGTAGTCATATCTTGGATAATGGGTGCAGTCATTGCATGGATAATAAGTGCAGTCATTGCCTGGATAATGAGTGCAGTCATTGCCTGGATAATAGATGCAGTCATTGTCTGAAAAATGAGTGATGTCATTGCCTGATTAATGAGTGCAGTCATTGCCTGGATAATGAGTGTAGTCAAATCTTGGATAATGGGTGTAGTCATTGCATGGATAATGAGTGCAGTCATTGCCTGAAAAATGAGTGTAGTCATTGCCTGGATAATGAGTGTAGTCATTGCCTGGATAATGGGTGCAGTCATTGCATGGATAATGAGTGCAGTCATTGCCTGGATAATGAGTGTAGTCATTGCTTGGATAATGGGTGCAGTCATTGCATGGATAATAAGTGCAGTCATTGCCTGGATAACGAGTGTAGTCATATCTTGGATAATGGGTGCAGTCATTGCATGGATAATAAGTGCAGTCATTGCCTGGATAATGAGTGCAGTCATTGCCTGGATATTGAGTGCAGTCATTGCATGAAAAATGAATGTAGTCATTGCATGAATAATGATTTTTATAACCAAATTTTAAGGAAAACAAAATTGGAGCAAAAGACCTTATAGTACTGTAAGTCTAGGTGCAAATTAATGAGGCAGTGGTTATTGAATCATTGGCAAATTCATATGATTTTCTGGATTATTGAACTTCGTTGACATTTATAAATACAGAGCCACAGATCTAAACTTTTCTCTCCATTCTTTGGGTTACTGGAACAGAAAGGTGTTTTTTTATATTTAAAAAAAATTGATCACTCAAAAATTTATTTGAATATAATGCCTGTAGATAGTTTCTCTAATTGGGTCCGATTTAAGACAGCTTGTCCAATCATTCAGCAGAATACTGGTTATACAAGTAGAATTAATTTTTTTCAGTAAAATCATCATCTGGCACACCAGCATATAAATCTCAAGAAGAATACTATGATCAGGTGTTGGAACTGAAAAAGGTAAACTGTCTCACTTTTCACATTAACATGAATATGAAAAAAATCTAAATATGATTAGTCATTCACATTCGGCTTGAGTCTCACTGTAGGGTATTGAATTGGTATTTGGAAAAGAGCCAAACATCTCCAATCAGTTAGACTCATTTCACAAAGCAGTGTTGTGTAACTTGTAACAAGCAAATCAAATAGTTTGGAATAAATAAAAAAAAATTTTTATGCACAGAAATGGACAGTAATAAAAACAATCAAGTGCTACTATGTATAAAAGTATTGTTTCCTTTGCTAAAAATATTTTTCATTAGTTTCATTGAGATCATGAGAAAGACCAGTTGGGTGTACACATTTAAGGCCATTTTTGTGTTATTACTGTTTTGGCTACAGAAATTGAAGTTTTCACATGTAAATTTATAGCAAAAGACTTATTTTGAGTATGTCTGATATTTCATTATCTGAATGTAAGGTATTGGTAATTAACATGACAAATTGAAAAGAAAGACAGGACTAAAATTAATTTCTAAACAATACTTTTTTTCCCAGTATATTGCTAACCTGAATCAAGAGAGTGCAACAATGAAAGCAAAAATCAGAAGACTTGAAGAAGATAACCAGAAAAAGGTTTGTGTAAAAGAAAGTTGCAGTTCTTCATTGTTATTTGAAAAGTCATTCAGGACAATTAGCAAGAAAAAATTTCAGTCTTGCATGATAATTTGATTGCATTGAACATGACCTTGTTCTTAAATATGAACTGTCAGATTGACCAGTCACATTAAATAAAGTGTATTAATGGTTGTGTATACATTCTGTTGCATAAGCCTCTATTCAATGATCACAAAAACATTTATTGTTGCTAAATTAGTTCCTCATTTTCATTAATTGTTTGTTTCAGGAAAAAGAAATGGCTGCATTACTGGATCCTCAAAAGGTAATTTGTCTACCATCTATGTTAACCTACTATTCCTGTTTTGTCTTTGATAGCAATATCAAAACCACTTTCCATTAATAGCAACTGCCTTTGATAATGTGTTTGTCAGCATGCAGATTTTCAATTAAGTATGGTTTGAAAAAAGTTCATTAACTGGATGTTGAAATGAGACCAGAGCATTAGAAACAAGCTGAATATCTCCAGTCAGCAAAACTGATTTGATCTTTACTCTTTTGCAAGGCAACATGGTGTAACTAGTTTTAAAACAAATAGTTTGGAATACACAAAGATAATTTCTTGTTTCTGATAGACCAGAAGAGCTAATGTGGTGCTTCTTTTTCCAATTATTATCCTTCCATTAGCACAAGTTTGTTATCACTGCTCCTCTTAAACTACTCTTGCCTTGAAACTGTATGTATGCATTCATCTAATGATTTATTGGGTCAAAAATAAAAATGGTGCCACTTGGACACTTGAAACTTTATGTATGCATTCATCTCATGATTTATTGGGTCCAAAATAAAAATGGTGCCACTTGGACACTTGAAACTTTATGTATGCATTCATCCCATGATTTACTGGGTCCAAAATGAAAATGGTGCCACTTGGACACTTGAAACTTTATGTATGCATTCATTCCATGATTTACTGGGTCCAAAATGAAAATGGTGCCACTTGGACACTTGAAACTGTATGTATGCATTCATCCCATGATTTACTGTGTCCAAAATGAAAATGGTGCCACTTGGACACTTGAAACTTTATGTATGCATTCATCCCATGATTTACTGTGTCCAAAATGAAAATGGTGCCACTTGGACACTTGAAACTTTATGTATGCATTCATCCCATGATTTACTGGGTCCAAAATGAAAATGGCGCCACTTGGACACTTGAAACTTTATGTATGCATTCATCCCATGATTTACTGGGTCCAAAATGAAAATGGTGCCACTTGGACACTTGAAACTTTATGTATGCATTCATCCCATGATTTACTGGGTCCAAAATGAAAATGGCGCCACTTGGACACTTGAAACTGTATGTATGCATTCATCCCATGATTTATTGGGTCCAAAATGAAAATGGTGCCACTTGGACACTTGAAACTTTATGTATGCATTCATCCCATGATTTACTGTGTCCAAAATGAAAATGGTACCACTTGGACATTTTGGCCACATTACTAGTCATCTAGAAAATATTGTTATTGCTATTGGATAGTCATATCTATATGGGGTTTACCTTAAAAGAGTTCTCATGATATCTTATACTGTCTACTTAGTCCTAAATGAAAATGGTGACAGTCTGAAGTCCAGTATGGTATCCATCATGAAAATCTAGTTATCCTCTTGAACAGAAAGTTATTTTGACATGAGATTTTCAGCAGAAGACTTCTTATAAAGTCTAGTTGGTCCTGAATGAAAATTGTGTTAATCTTAAAAATCACTGTTTCTTCAGAAGGAATGGTCATATCAGCATAGGGTTTGTTACAGTGTCTAGTTTGTACAATTTACACATCCAGTATGGCTGCCACAGTTGTCATCTTCAGAATTTTCCTATTGTTATGGATGTTCATGTCAATAAGGGAAGGGTGAGGTTTACACAAAAAAGATCTTTTTATGTTTAGTTGGTTCCAAATGAAAATGGTGGAATCAAATGTCCAATATTGCTACCACAGTAGCAGTTTTTGAAAATCTTGTTAGTACTACTACTTGTGAATGAAATAGTATGTCAGCATAATTTTTTATTTTTTTTTTACTGACAGACATCTGACAACTAATTGGTTGTAAATAAAAATGTTGCCAGTCTGGCCACCACAATGGTAGTTTGGAAAATCTTATCGCTGTTTCTTTGAGAAAGCTGGTAATCTTCACATGCTTTTACTAGATGACCTCTTATGTTTAGTTAGTCCTTAATAAAAAAAGGTGCACTTCTTGATATCCAATATGTCCCCATGGCAGCCATCTTAAAAATCTTGTTAATGCAACTCCTCCAAAAAGAAGTCATATCAACTTTGGGTTTTCAAAAGAAGACTTTTTTATTATGTCTTGTTGGTCTTATTTTAGAATGGTATTTTTCAGATGTCCATATAGAAAGTCTTGTAATTGTTACTCATCTTGAATAGAAAGTAATTCTGGTATAAGGTTTTCATCTGAAGAATTCTTATTGTGTCTGGTTGGTCCTAAATTAAAAGTCATACAGATTTACCCTCATATCTTGAAATTATTATAATCTCCATGGATTTTTATATGAACATAAGGTTTTAACCTTTAGACTTCTGATACTTAGTTGATCCTAAATGAAAATGATGCCAGTCATACATTCAATATGGCTGCCATGACAAATGCCCTGGTTAAACAATGCTGTCACCTCTCCTGCTGAATGTATGGTTATATTGACTTGGGGTTTTCACAAGACTTGTGATCATGTCTATTTGGTTCTCAATAAAAATGTCGCCAATATCACATCCATTATCTTCACAACTGCAACTAATTTGAAAATCTTGTTTCTAAGAAATATTAGAGAAGGATTAAACATTCAGCAAATAAAAGAAAAAATATGGTCTTATCTTTAATTTCTGAAATTTCTTTCACTCAGTAGAGTATCAGTCTCTTTAAGGGACTCTTGTTTGTATACAAGAATGGATAATAATAAAATTCAAGACATATACCATGCAGTGCAGTAGTTAAGAATTCTTGTGTCACATTGTTACAGTCCACAAAATCATACACAGTGTGAGTCAATGATTTCAGACTGTATCACTACTCCACAAAGAAATGCAGTGTCACTCTGTGATTTTACATTATAACACATCTCCACAAAGTCAAACCAATGTCAGTCAGTGATGTCACATTGTAACACATTTCCAGTTATACACAATGTCACTCAGTGCTGTCACAAGAAATCTGTCAGTTGTGATCATTTTGGGTTTTGCAATCTTCATATTAAAAAGTATGGCAGATTCAGAATGTGTTATCATTAGCTGTTACTTTAGCTGATAATTCATAGTAACTGAATTCAAAGTTAGCAATTGAGTGAAGTGGTTCATTATAGTGGTTTATCAACCATGTTTGCAAGTGTAACACCCCTGTTAGGTATATGTTTTTCTTTGTTATTCAAAGTAAAATTTAGTTTTTGTTCATGTGGAAATGGTTAATTATTAAAATTATTAAAATTTTAAACTTTCAGAGTGAGGAGTTAAGGCGAACGCTAGCTGACAAGCGTCCAGATTCTGGCGCAGTTATTCACAGTCTCAAACAGAAAATACTGAAGTTGGAGATGCAGCTAAGGGATAAAGAGAATGCACATGCGTAAATATGACACTTTATTCTCTTAAAATTTGAGTCAAATAGTTATTACATCATTTACTTTTTTTCTGAGCCAGTAATCTGCACCAGTGTAAATGCATTTATATGTAGTGCAGATGTACATACATATTATGTAGATATACTTAATGAGCCTATCCATCAAAGGCATTTGATTTTCGAAAACTGCATTTCCCAGTAAATTTACAGATGAAAATATAGTCATATAAGATCACTAATAAAGAGGGTGCTTGGATGGTATTTATTTGTTGTTGTGGGGCTTAACGCCATTTTTCAGCACACTATAGGCTATACATGGCAGCCAGTATTAATTGTGGAGGAAGAAACCAGGAAATCCCAGGAATAAACCACCGACCCACGAGAAGCTACTTGCAAGCTTTCTCACATATCCACATTTGCTGAATCTTAGACTCAAACCCATGGAGACAGAGGTGAGATGGCAGTGATCCATAACATTTGACCTCTGTTTCTATTTATAGCAGCTGTTTGGCTTAATGAGGAGAAAACAGATTGGTTTTCTAATTTTTAATCTTTACTTGTAGATTCCTTGTTTTAATTCATATTTGGTACCGAACCAGTCTGTAGGATATTCGATGCTATAAGTCAATCAGATTTACTCAAGTCGATGTGTGTCCTAGAGCAAAAAAGTTTTCAAATAATTTCACAGATTAAATAAAGACAAAAATAAATCGAAGACCAATACATAACACAGTGTTCCATTTTAGGGCAGGTTCACACCCATTGTAGGCTTGAGGAAAGGATTTTAAAATTATTAATGGTGGTAAATTTGATTTGGAGCAACACGTGAGAACTAAGGAAAGCTTTAATTATACTAACTCAAGTACTCAGTGTAACTTAGTTTTTGCAACAAAATTCAATTGTGGAGACAAATATTATAAATGCAGAGGTGTTATTTACAGAGTAAATAGAATACGCCTCTAGCGGTAGAAGACTATGATTGTCCTTTGCTCAAATAGATGTTTCCTGATCCAAAATTGCAAAATACATATATGTGCAAGAGCAAAATCAGCTAATATTGTTCAGTGTTTGACTGATGATACTTCACTTATAATTGCAGAAGCCATGAAAATTTTGTCATTTAGTATTGCCATAGACAGAAGTAATAAAGTTGTACTCAGTCTGTGTAAGAGACTTTGACAGAGTGCTCTTATTTTATTACCAATTAACAGTAAATTCCACTGTAGAAAACATTTTTGATTTGCATGATAATGCTTTGAATAAACTTATAAATTAGCAAAACTAAATGTGGTATTCATCTAATAATGTGTCAGTGATAACTGGAATTCATAGAGGAGCTTTCTTTATTTTGAAAAATGTCTCAATAAACATCACATGTTATCTCCATCATTTGATGCACCTTACTGCATGATAGGTAGCCAATAAATTAGAAGGACAATGCCTGAAATATCAAGTGGGCAATCTACCTAACAATGTACTTCATGCAGACAGTATTGATTTTTTTTTTCCATCTTATTTACAAGCTAAATGACCCAATAACTGAAAGATGTAAATTTGCTCTTCTTTGTCAGGTTACTAAAGGAATATTGGTTCTTTAACATTCTAATGCTGGGTTTGAGAGATTATTCTGTATCCAGTACCCATATACCTATCAGTTAGGCACTGTATGGTGATTGTATCCAGTACCCATATACCTATCAGTTAGGCATTGTATGGTGATTGTATCCAAAACCCACATACCTATCAGCTAGGCATTGTATGGTGATTGTATCCAAAACCCACATACCTATCAGCTAAGCATTGCATGGTGATTGTATCCAATACCCACATGCCTATCAGTTAGGCACTGTATGGTGATTGTATTTAAAACTCACATACATATCAGTTAGGCACTGTATGGTGATTGTATCCAAAACCTATATACCCATCAGTTAGGCACTGTATGGTGATTTTATCCAAAACCCACATATCTATCAGCTAGGCACTGTATGGTTATTTTATCCAAAACCCACATACCTATCAGTAAGGCACTGTATGATGATTGTATCCAAAACCCACATACATATCAATTAGGCAATGAATGGTGATTGTATCCAAAACCCACATAACTATCAGCTAGGCACTGTATGGTGATTGTATCCAAAACACACATACCTATCAGTTAGGCACTGTACGGTGATTGTATCCAGAACACACATACATATCAGTTAGGCACTGTATGGTGATTGTATCCAAAACCTATATACCCATCAGTTAGGTGATTGTATCCAAAATCCACATACCTATCAGCTAGGCACTGTATGATGATTGTATCCAAAACCCACATACCTATCAGCTAGGCACTGTATGGTGATTGTATTCAAAACCCACATACATATCAATTAAGCATTGTATGGTGATTATATCCAAAACCCACATATCTATCAGCTAGGCACTGTATGGTAATTGTATACAAAACACACATACCTATCAGTTAGGCACTGTACGGTGATTGTATCCAGAACACACTTACATATCAGTAAGGCACTGTATGGTGATTGTATCCAAAACCTATATACCTATCAGTTAGGTGATTGTATCCAAAACCCACATACCTATCAGCTAGGTACTGTATGGTGATTGTATCCAATACCCACATACTTATCAGTAAGGCACTGTATGGTGATTGTATGCAATACCCACATACCTATCAGTTAGGCTCTGAATGGTGATTGTATCCAAAACCCATATATCTATCAGCTAGGCAATGTATGGTGATTGTATCCAATACCCACATACTTATCAGTAAGGTACTATATGGTGATTGTATCCAATACCCACATACCTATCAGTTAGGCACTGAATGGTGATTGTATCCAAAACCCACATGCCTATCAGCTAGGCACTGTATGGTGATTGTATCCAATACCCACATACTTATCAGTTAGACACTGTATGGTGATTGTATCCAATACCCACATACCTATCAGTTAGGCTCTGAATGGTGATTGTATCCAAAACCCACATATCTATCAACTAGGCACTGTATGGTGATTGTATCGAAAACCCACATACTTATCAGTAAGGCACTGTATGGTGATTGTATCCAATACCCACATACCTATCAGTTAGGCTCTGAATGGTGATTGTATCCAAAACCTATATACTCATCAGTTAGGCACTGTATGGTGATTTTATCCAAAACCCACATATCAGTTAGGCACTGTATGGTTATTGTATCCAAAACCCACATACCTATCAGTAAGGCACTGTATGATGATTGTATCCAAAACCCACATACCTCTCAGCTAGGCACTGTATGGTGATTGTATTCAAAACCCACATACATATCAATTAGGCATTGTATGGTGATTGTATCCAAAACCCACATATCTATCAGCTAGGCACTGAATGGTTATTGTATCCAAAACACACATACCTATCAGTTAGGCACTGTACGGTGATTGTATCCAGAACCCACATACCTATCAGCTAGGCACTGTATGGTGATTGTTTCCAAAACCTATATACCCATCAGTTAGGTGATTGTATCCAAAACCCACATACCTATCAGCTAGGCACTGTATGATGATTGTATCCAAAACCCACATACCTATCAGCTAGGCACTGTATGGTGATTGTATTCAAAACCCACATACATATCAATTAAGCATTGTATGGTGATTGTATCCGTAACCCACATATCTATCAGCTAGGCACTGTACGGTAATTGTATCCAAAACACACATACCTATCAGTTAGGCACTGTACGGTGATTGTATCCAGAACACACATACATATCAGCTAGGCACTGTATGGTTATTGTATCCAAAACCTATATACCTATCAGTTAGGTGATTGTATCCAAAACCCACATACCTATCAGCTAGGCACTGTATGGTGATTGTATCCAATACCCACATACTTATCAGTAAGGCAATGTATGGTGATTGTATGCAATACCCACATACCTATCAGTTAGGCTCTGAATGGTGATTGTATCCAAAACCCATATATCTATCAGCTAGGCAATGTATGGTGATTGTATCCAATAACCACATACTTATCAGTAAGGTACTATATGGTGATTGTATCCAATACCCACATACCTATCCGTTAGGCACTGAATGGTGATTGTATCCAAAACCCACATGCCTATCAGCTAGACACTGTATGGTGATTGTATCCAATACCCACATACTTATCAGTAAGGCACTGTATGGTGATTGTATCCAAAACCCACATACCTATCAGTTAGGCTCTGAATGGTGATTGTATCCAAAACCCACATATCTATCAACTAGGCACTGTTTGGTGATTGTATCCAAAACCCACATACTTATCAGTAAGGCACTGTATGGTGATTGTATCCAATACCCACATACCTGTCAGTTAGGCACTGTATGGTGATTGTATCCAAAACCCACATACCTATCAGCTAGGCACTGTATGGTGATTGTATCCAATACCCACATACTTATCAGTTAGGCACTGTATGGTGATTGTATTCAATACCCACTTACTTATCAGTTAGGCTCTGAATGGTGATTGTATTCTAAACCCATATATCCATCAGCTAGGCACTGTATGGTGATTGTATCCAAAACCCACATACCTATCAGCTAGGCACTGTATGGTGATTGTATCCAATACCCTCATACTTATCAGTAAGGCACTGTATGGTGATTGTATCCAATACCCACATGCCTATCAGTTAGGCTCTGAATGGTGATTGTATTCTAAACCCACATATCTATCAGCTAGTCACTGTATGGTGATTGTATCCAAAACTCACATACCTATCAGCTAGGCACTGTATGGTGATTGTATCCAATACCCACATACTTATCAGTAAGGCACTGTATGGTGATTGTATCCAAAACCCACATACCTATCAGTTAGGCACTGTATGGTGATTTCCTCAAAGTTATCCAGTTTCCTTGTCGTTTCGGGTCTAAGTGAAGAGAGCACATTGGCCATATAGAGTTCTTAATCTAAGTTATTAGGATTGGTTGTAAAAAAAATACTTTTTAGTAACACTTTTTTAGTGAAGGAAATAATCTTTCTAAAATGCTTTTAATCACATGGCAGAAAGCTTCAGAGTGACCTAAAGACAACAAAAATAGAAGAAATGAAGTCACAGATGGAGGCCTTCTATCAAGAAATTGTCAGACTCCAGCACTCCAAAGACACAGGAATGGATAGATCTGCAAGGTACTCTTATAACATTTCTTATCTTTCCTGGTGAAGGACTAGAGGAGCTTATGAGGTAGATCTGCATCCTCCATCTGCTGTCCATCCATTGTCATTTTGTAGTTGTTTCTTTTTCATTATTTCTATCCTACAAAACTTGCAATTTCTTCCTAATGTCTAGTATGACTTAAAGAAAAATGGTGGCTTTTTAATTATGGCTACATCACTTCCTCAATAACTTGTGAACCCGCTTATAAAACAGTGTCCAGTATGGTTCCCGATTTTTTTTCCCAAAAAATATATTTTAAAATGTGTTGAATGTAAAAATAGTCGTGATAAGAAATGGTAAATTGGTAAATTGAATCTTGATACATAGTTCATTTTTATCATCAAAAATTGTGATTATTGCCTGTAAAGATAGAATCCATATTGTGAAATTTGCAACTTCTAAGATATCACATATTATGTTAGTTTTTTTTTTAAAAATAGAGAAATAGTTGTCAATACACTGTAAATAAACAGCAATCAACAAAAAAATCTGGTAAATGCTAACATGTGGCAGCAGAGAATGAAATAAACACCAATTAAATGTCTTGCTAGGTGAAATTCACATTATAATCCTTTAATTTCGCCTGAACAATATAATCTGCAACATACAAATTCTCTTATATGAAAACATGAAAAGAGTCAGTCGACCATCACATCAAAACCTTTGAGTATTTCTGTGAGAACCTAATTACATGCTAGCTTTGTTTCCATCAACAGCTTGGGGAAGTGTTTGTTGCAATAAAAGAATCAATTAAAAAGACCTGTGGTGTTTTATCACTTTGAATATGTCTTTTGTATCAAATCAAACAAGGTAAGTACAATAAAATAAAGTTCAAAGGCATGCCAATAGGAGCATAAGTTCTTGTATTCATTACCATTCTCAAATTTCATTTTATTTGACTAATCGAAAATGTTTTCACATTTTTATGTATTAACATTGATAAAGTATATAATATCAGTAATGAATCCTAATCATTTGTAAATGTGACCATGTAGAATTAAGTGAAAGGCGTACTTGGTGACTGAAAAGCTGTGCATCATAGATAGGGTTCATAATGCCGAAGCAAGATAAAAAATTTGCAATGAACTAACAAATGCTGAGTCGACATTTAGAGGTTGGCTAAAGGATGAGCCGAAACTTCAAAATTACTTACACGATGTTGATTCAGATGAAGTGAAGAAACGAAAACAAGCATGGACTGCAAACTGTAAGGAAGCATCATCTAGATGTTGTGTACGCATGGTTCACACAGCAACGTGTTACAAACCGCAGGTGCTATTGTGTTCTAATTTATGTTTTAAATTCTGAGACCTATTACATTCATATTGGTAATGGTTAACCCATGTGAATTTATTTTTTTCTTCCATTTTACTTCTACCGCAATAAAAATGTACACATTGTTCTATCAAAATTGTTTTCTCGAAATATGTCAATCTTTTGTATTAAAAAAAAGTGTCTACTTTGGATCAAACAATAAAACTAGAATGTATACCATTCACAACAAAAATCGTCGTTACATATTACACAACGTGTGAAGTCATACATGTGCTAAATTAACGGAAACCAGGTGGAATAATGTTTTGATAATCTCGATATACTGTAAGTTATCCTGAAATTAATGTTACTCTGTGAGGAAAAAACTAAACAGTGTACATCGATATGAAGAGATATTTATTCACTGTTAATCTTAGCATGATTATTAATTGATTATTCAACACTGTAACATGCCAAGCCACCCCACCCCTTCTTTTGCCTCTACGTCGATCCCTTTTTAGTTTTGTTGTTTGTTATAGGTCCCTCGATAACTCGCGTCCTAGCTTATATCGCAGTCAATGTTTTTGTCCGCAAGTTGTCAAGGGAGTGGTGTACTATGCTAGCCATCCTGAAAATCTTATCTCAGCTTCTCCAACACAGCTGTCCAAATCAACAGGGTTTTCACTAGAACAATTTTTATGATAATCCTAAATGAACTGCTGATATGACATCAAACAAATGCAAACATAATGGTACTTAATACAGGTAAAACAATAAGCATAATGGCTCTTAATACAGGTAAAACAAGAAGCCTTCAGCATGAAATCATTTTTGACAAAAGAAGTATGTCTGTGAACACAGAGATTCAAATTTTAAAATAGAAACTGTATATAGTCTTAATTATGAAATTAGTTTAATCCGGTTCTATTTGGAAATTCAGTGGAAATAGCACAGAGAATAATTGATATATCTAAAAATAAAGAATGTAGCTAATATGAGAGAAATATTAACATATCTAATATGAAATAGTTTTAAATATCCATACACTGTTTTTGAATAAGCAATAATATATAAAAAAACAAATATATTTACTTTTTTGTTTATTGGGATAAGTGAAGAAAAAAGGAAGATACTGAAAAAGACTAAGATAATGATAACTGCTCATGATGGCTATGCATTGAAAGCAAATATCCGTAGGAAAATTTTCTTTATCACAACATCAAAATAATTTGAGGTAAAGTGAAAAGTACAAAATCACTCAAGCTCTTGAATAACTGCATGATGACAAAGCTACAAGAACGTAAAAATTCACTCATTTGCACTTTGTAAATAAGAGTAGTGTAGATAGAGTAAAAAAAACTTTGTTCAGTGACTACATTATTCTGATGCCCAGTTGTAAGATGTTTAATATGAATGGCAAAGATATCATTAATCATGCTATTGACTTCATTTTTTATATTTGTTGTTTTTAAAATCAATTTGCAAGAAATGTTCCTTTTATGGAGTAATAGTAAGTATTAACTTGTGCTTCCATATGGTTTCATTTTTGTATCCTTTAAAATTAATGTAATATGTAATTTTGAACCTTGAAAATTTTGAAAGAATTATGCTACTAACCCTGGTTATGATTAATACTGAATAAAAAGGGAACCAATATGATATCCCAGTATAGTCACCACATTGGTTGTCATGACAATCCTGTTATGACTACTAAATAAAAAGGGTACCAATATGATATCCCAGTATAGTCACCACATTGGTTGTCATGACAATCCTGTTATGACTACTAAATAAAAAGGGTACCAATATGATATCCCAGTATAGTCACCACATTGGTTGTCATGACAATCATGTTATGACTACTAAATAAAAAGGGTACCAATATGATATCCCAGTATAGTCACCACATTGATTGTCATGACAATCCTGTTATGACTGCTAAATAAAAAGGGTACCAATATGATATCCCAGTATAGTCACCACATTGGTTGTCATGACAATCCTGTTATGACTGCTAAATAAAAAGGGTACCAATATGATATCCCAGTGTATAGTCACCACATTGGTTGTCATGACAATCCTGTTATGACTGCTAAATAAAAAGGGTACCAATACGATATTCCATATGTTATTATCCTTGCCATGGGATAGAGACATGAGTCTTTTCTCTGTTATTATCCTTGCCATGGGATAGAAACATGAGTACACTTATCCAGTTTATATCTTAGACCTTTCATCCATAAAGGCTCAATTCAGCTTCATAAGGACTTTCTTTTGTATGAGGAAAACTTTTCCTTTTGAAGCTGTTCCCCAGGATATGGGGTCTGTTTTCTAGTCAGATTATCTAGAAGCTGTCCCACATATCTAAGAGGACTGCAGATAGTCTCTCAGAGGTAAGGAAATTGATCTACCTCCACCTCATTCCTATTCTCCTAAGGTGTTTTTGATTGGGTAACATATTTGAAGAAGAAACAATTTTCTTGAAAAATATATTTCTTCAATGATATTTACCCAATCATAATACACATACAGCCTTCAAGCAGTACATTTATATAGAGGATGTGCCATCTGCATCAGTAGTAACTGACAATTTCATGTGATCTGGCACAAATTCCTTTATCAAGGGGAGATCACTCTGCCACCTAGGTAAATCATTTTTGTCTGTTTTTGCTAAATTGTTTTCATCCAGCAGGGCTGGATTTGCAAGGTAGTAGTATTTCTGTAAAGGTATTTTGATTGGGTTAGTATTGTTCAAGTAATATTTCACTAGAAAAATTAGTATCTTGAATTCTTAGAAATTTGATTTAGTCAATAAAGCTTAATACCATTTTGGGACTGTTGTATTATTTGTGGGTTATCTATAGTACACATTTGTAAGGCAGATATCAGTATCCTTAAAGAATAGAGATTTTTGTAAATAACAATATTTTAGTGATTTCATAAT
This sequence comes from Potamilus streckersoni, assembly GCA_016746295.1. NCBI lineage: Eukaryota > Metazoa > Mollusca > Bivalvia > Unionida > Unionidae > Potamilus > Potamilus streckersoni. Next base: position 436,333 of record JAEAOA010000401.1, read on the forward strand.
TCCTGATATGCTCATTTGTAATTAAATATTGTATGATTTATCATATGTTTCCTAGAGTAAACTGTTTTAAATTTCATTGTTTTACTTAAAATTTAAGTTACAATACATTGATATAATTGTATAATTTTTCAGGACTGGCAAAGAAGGCACAGCAAAAGTCAGGGCACTAAATGAGACAATACTTCGACTTAATAAAACTAATGAACAGCTCCAGATTGAAAATAGAAGCCTAAAGGAGGATCTAAAGAAATCCTTGGATGACACAAAAGATATACCCAGCAGTAAGTACAATATATGCAGTTTACAGCAAATTGTCTTATAAACTGAATAACATTATGGTACATTTAAATTATTTTATAACAGAGGTCATACTGTAATTGATAAAAATGAAGCCCTTTAATGCACTGCTGTATTCTTATAAATGAGGGGTGGTCTTCGACCCAACAATATTTACATTTTGTTTTATTGGTAAAACTTAATTTATTACACTTGATTTAAGTTCCTGTTGCTTGACAACCAAATATGCTGTGTTATCACATGATGTGCTTTATGTACTCTGTATAATACAGCATTTTTGGATCATACCTCATTATAAGGTGATTATATTAATAACATGGGTCACTTTCTGACATCTATGAACATCCTTGTTAAGAGAAGATGCAAAGTTATACACACAATTAAGTGATAACACAATGCACTTTGTTATGAACTTGGCAAAGTTTTGGGATATATAGTATTCACAACAATATAGCAAGAAATTAAAGCAGGAGCAAGAAAGAGGAGGACTTGAAAGAGCAGTAAGAAACGGATATGTAGTCATAGTGACAGTAATGTTGTAATGTAGTCATTGACTAAAACTATCCTATTTAGACTAGGCTTTGTTTTTGTTATAATTGGGTTTGTGGTAAGCAGCACTATATTTTAATGTGAAATTCCTTGCTCAGAAATGTTTTGAAAGTAATGCATAGAACCAGATTATGAAGGGTTTATGTTAACTACGAATAAAATAACATCCATATTCATACATTTGCATCTCTTTTTTTGAAACTGCATTATACTGACTGGAAATATAGTAAAACTTTAACTTCATTGATTGGTTGATTTTAAAGGCAATTTGAGCAGATTGTTTTCTGTATCATATATATATATATATATATATATATATATATATATATATATATATATATATATATATATACATACATACATACATATATATACATACATATATATACATACATATATATATATACATACATATATATATACATATATATATATATATATATATATATATATATATATATATATATATATATATATATATATATATATATATATATATATATATATATATATATTCCATTGTCAAGGACATTCCAAGGCAGCTGACCTGGGCTGTCAAAGAGGGTATTGAAACCATGACCCTTGGATAATGTGTGTGACACTGTATCAGCTGAGATATACCTGTGTGTGTGTGTGTGTATATATATATATATATATATATATATATATATATATATATATATATATATATATATATATATATATATATATATATATATATATATATATATAGGCTATCTGTACACTGAAATAATGTATTAGCATCTTCTGACTGAGAAATGCAAAACAGTAACTTTAGATTTTGGTTTTCTTTAATGTTTACTGATGATCTCAGCTTAAACTGTTTAGAGTTACAGTGTAATAGTTATTTGTTATTTTTTGTACAATTAGACTTCCACAAAATGTGGTTTCAGCTCTGTAGAGAGTTTTTTTCTGCATACATCCATTTTCTTGTGAAGGGAATAATATATTGTTACATAGTCATTACATTAATTACTGGACTTCCTAAATTTACCATTCACATGGTCAATTATATGTTTAGTCCAACTGCATAGCTCTGCTGTCACATAATATGCTGAGATATATGATCCTTTGCAGTTTTTGGGAATTAATCTGTAGAACAGACTTCCTGGATATGATAAATCATACAATATTTAATCACAAATGAGCATATCAGGAATTATGAAATTACTAAAATATTGTTATTTACAAAAATCTCTATTCTTTAAGGATACTGATAACTGCCTTACAAATGTGTACTATAGATAACCCACAAATAATACAACAGTCCCAAAATGCCAGTACATTACAGTAAAGCAGGTCTGTATTATTTTTGGGGTTGAACTCAGCTTATAAGTGATTATACTTCTTACACATAGTCATTACAGAAAACACTGGAACTGCCAAAATTTTCCATTTGCATGATTGTTGGTATTATTATTTTTTCAGAGGAATATGAAGACATGAATAGAAAGGAATTGATTAGAACGATAATGAAGTTAGACAAGGTGAGCTTATGCTAAGTATTTGTGATTAGTACTGTATGAGGTCAAAGGGGATTGAAGGAAGTTTCTAATTCTTTTTTATATTATGCAGTAATATTTGCCCTTCATTTCATGCATAGATTTAGTTTTTTTTATACACAGATCTGAAAAACTAAGTGATTCCTTCTTTTAGAAATAATATCTCATTAAAGGTCTACAATTTTAATTGAGAGGGGAAGAAGTGATATCATCAAACTTGTGCATTCTTGTATCTTTTAATTGCTTACAAAATTCTTGAGTGAATTAAAATCCTTGTCATCTTTCAGCTGTTCTTATTGCTGAATTGGGGTGGGGTGGGGTTGAGTCCAGTTAAGACTATTCAGAGTCCCACAGAATTTGCAGTTTTTTTCATTGAAAGGTTTGCTTTCTCTTGGTATTTCAACCATTGTGACATTAAACCAAATAATCAATTTTGTTTTTGATAAATTGGCTTGATTTAATACATTTTTTCCCTCATTTTTTTTAGAATTTGCAGAGGGCAGAGAAAAAACTGGAAACAGGATCTTTGGCCTCTTATGACAGCCGTACTGAAATGCAAGGTACTGTATGTGAAAACAAGTTTTGTACAGCAATAAAGGTTCAAGGCTGATGTATTAGTGGTCTAAAGTTTGTCTTGTGAGTTAGGTTACAATTTAATTAAGGATGTTCTTGTTTACCATGCAGCTTGTGATGATGGAATCAATTCATTTTTATATCATTGTTATGATTTATGTCAGTCTTATGACTAATTAAACTAAATAGAACTGTAGGAGATATTGGATGTTTTTATAATGTAACAAAAACATTGTTGCTTTGTAAGATATTGACAAGGATTGATCTAAATACATTATTTGAAAGAATAATATTGTAAAGTAAAATAAGAAAATGTTGAATCTAACACAATTTTTTGTAAATTTATGACCACTAAATCACTCCAGTGTGTACCTCATATTAAAATATTTTCTTCATGAAGAAGTAATATTGTGGAAACTTCTATTCAATAACCTACACTTGTCTTGATTTGTACTTGGCAAATCATTCCAAGCTATCACATCAACAGCTTCAGCTCCTTTCTCACTGAACCAGTAGGACATTTATCACATTGATTCAACAACCAATTGCCTGCCACAGGGCAAGATCAAAACAAACCACCTCATTTATAATCTCAATCATCATCTGTTCAGACCTTTTACATGAATCAGATATCTCTCAACCCTCTACCATTGATTTGGCTCCAATCCCTTTATCATTTAAGATCACTCTAACTACCAGCAGAATTGTAGATACTATTTTGACTAAAATATTTTTGCCTGAGATGTCTAGATTTGTGAGATAACAGTAATTATCCCAATGTGTTATAAATGGGAAAGTATTATCATAGAGAAAAATTTTACTATAAAAGATTGGTTTCCCATCCATTGAACTTTGGTTTTTGACAGTACAACTTTACATAGGTTTCTTGGATTTCTTCTAAATTTTGTATGCACTATTGTAATGATGAGACATTCAGTGACTCAGATTTCTTGAATTCCATAACATTTTTAGCAGTTATGTCCCTCGATTGCTATGTTTTAATAAGATTTTTCATGCCGCTTTATGTTGTTGAGACTTTATTTGAGTGTTTACAGCATTGCACATATTATGTAGAAGAATTATGGCCATACCTTTAACATTACTTTCTGCAGCATAACTTTACTTCAGATTGTTTTATTTCATTATCATTCAATGTTATATTTGTGAAACCTTGAAACAGTTTTACAGCATTTAGAGAAGTTAAGGCCAGTGATTGCTTGTTCTCCTTACTTTGCATTACAAACATAACTTTATGAAATATGGTGCTGGTGGGAATGTTAGTCTAATACTATTTATGAGACCTCCATTCAGTTTCCTGTTCTTTGGTGTCATTTAGAAAAGTTATGGACCTTGATTGCACTTCATGCTAAACTTTTATTTTCACTGAATAATTGCACAGTAATTTTAAGATTCATTGTAATTCTTTATGTGAGTGAATTCCATTTATTTTCAGACTTTGGTTTTTGTACTCAAACAGTGCCCCCAAAAATTGGATTTCAAGCTTTTTTCATGTGCAGTTTGAAATTGTTGCATAGTTGTTTGAGCTCAATGGCCATCATTTCAAATCATTAATTTGTAGAGTTATGGACAACAGGCAATCAAGGGTCATAGGTCCAGATTGTTTCAAGACCTCATATAAAATCGCACACAAATAATGGTCAATTGAGATGGAATGAAGAAAAATGATCTCTGAACTGTAATATTAGTTGTGCATCACATACTGGAAAGAAAAAATATTACTGTGGTATAAAAAATATATCAATTTTGAGGTAAAAAAGTAAAAGGTCAAGTTTTTACCATCAAGTAAAACAAAGAATGTTTTTTATTGCACAATGACATTAGTTCTGCATCACAGACCTGGACCAAACTTGTAGATTGCTTGCACATTGAGTAGTGTAGATGTATACTCATAGAATTAGATCCTGATAGACAATATATAAAGCAAAGGAGAAATCTAGTGTTAAAGTATCAATTAAATCATCAGTAAGGTACTTAAATCATACATGGGAAACAAGTTTAGAAGTATCTCCTTTACATTGATATAAGTTATGAGTAAATGGTCATCCTGACAGTGAGGACAGAGTTAGTAGGGGATAACATTTCAAACCATTTGAGTTAGTCTTCTTGTGTTGCTTGGAAAAATAAAAAGGGTGTTATCAATAGTTTTCCCATTTATATCTGACAGAAATGGAAGTCTGTGATTGCTGCTTATTCAGGTCTGTTGCTTTTGTTGTGATGCTCCCATTTTGTCCTTATCAGTGCCCACTCAATGCTGTCATATATGTAGGATAGCAAGCAGGGTAATTTTAAATTAAATATGGTTGTATCTTATTCTCTTAAGCATGTGTTAGTAGAATAATATGAAATAGATATCCTTTTTGCAGCAGTAGCAGTTACAGTATCATTGTCAACAGTAAAATTTCACATGGGGAGGAAAGTCTTTTACAGGGAAGATCTGGCATTCCACTGAACCCTTGTTATCTCATTGGTTTTAGTAATATTTAGTAAGAAGACCTATCTGGAAGAACACAATTTGCAAATTATTGTAAGTGCTGAGAACCATTTTCATTTGATAAAGAATAAATGACTTATATTAAAACTTGTCTTAGTGGATACCTCCATATAAAGAATAATGGACAACTTATAAAAACATCGTTTAACATTTGTTCTAACTTGCATTTTCACCACTATATCAAAGACATATGTCCGGAGGAGACAGTTATTTTGGTTCCTTGATTGACCTTATAAACAAGCTGCAGTGTAAATTATGTCACTGGTGATTAAATCAAGGCAAAACAGCAAAGAACTTATTTGAGCACATGAAGGAAAAGAAATAAAATATGGATTAATAACATCTTATTTCCTTAACTACAGGTAAAATTCAACTGGAGGGTTCCCTAGAGGAAAGGCTGGAACAACTGGACAAGAGGGAGACAGAGCTTCTAGAAGAGCTAGAGAAACAAAAGAAGCTTAACAAAGCACTACAGGAAGAGAAAAGAAGACACAGGAAGAGATTGGAAGAGGCAGAGTAAGTTGTACAAATTTGAAGCACAACCTTGACCATGTTAGTTTTCTTACAGCAAAGAGGAAATGTGAAAAGCATCATTTTTTAAATTGTCCATGTATTAACACAGAAAAATGTAGAACCAATTTATAAGGAACATAGTGAGGCCAGTTTAGAATATTTTATTGTTCACAAAATTTCATTTACAGATTGTGTGCATAAATTTCAGTATTCAAGATGTTTGTATCTTTGTCTATATTCTGACAATGATTATGTCATCTTTTATTATCAGTCAAGATGTAGACGTGAGATCAGATAGGGGTTCACAGAGACCACCTTCAGCAAGGTCTCCACAATCTTCTTCCAGAAAAGCATCTATAAGTTCAAGGTAATAACATTTTGCCTCTCGATGTATTTTCCAATTAAGTCATGGTTGAATAGAACCAGTCTTATATTAAAATCTTTCTAATGATGACTCGTACAAAATTTTCTTATTTTCATGATGTCCATTTTTCTAAAACCAATGGTTACTGAGCAGCTGAAAATAGTATGGTCATGGCATTTTCACATCATCGATATGACAGTTGTTGCTTTACTTTGTCATAGCGTTATGAACACAGAGAACTTGAACATATGATGACCTGGTTGCATCTTCTCTTTTTTTGCACACAGAAAAATTACAGGCTTTATACCAGTTTAAATAATCACATGAACTGTAATGTGACAGATAAGGTTCAAATCAAAGAAAGTAAGTGACACCTTGGGAAACCATCAGCAGTTATGACCCACCATAAATTGACTTATAAGTTTTCTGTGCTGGAATTTTTTGTTGAGGTCAGTAAGTGGCATAGTGAAAAATTCACTCACTAACATAAACTTTTCTCAGCATATCTGATAATTGAAAATCATTGATCTTTAGTCTGTAAATTTGTTGAATTTGTATATATTCATGTTGTTTTCTTCTTTTTTGTTTTGTTCTAACAACACTTTTGAACACATTATTGGCTTTATCATGCCAAACGTTTTAGTTAAGTGCCTTTCCAAAATACACACAGAAGCAGGTAACCCTGAGCAGCATGGGCAGGTATTGAACCCATAATGCTTGGATTACAAGTTTGGTGCTTTTCCAACTGAGCCAGCACAGCTCCCCATGAATAGATGTTTAAATATAGTGCTAGAAAATGCAAGCCAACCTAAACATTTATTTTTTTGTTTGGAAAAGCTTGGACACTTACTGAACTAAAATATGAATTTTTAAAAAAGTGACATTCTCAAACATTTCACTAGTGATCTTCCATAAATATTTGCCAGTATTGAATCTTTAAGAATCCTAGTAACAAATCTGATTTTGATAAACTTGCTTTACCATTGAAGGATAAACATGCAGAAGAAAATTGTAGATGGGGGCCATTCATAAATGACATCACACAATTTTGGCTGATTTCTGACCCCCGTCTCCCCATTACATGCCATCACAAAAAGTCATACCTCCCTCAAATGTGACATCACAAAGCTCTGCCCCTCCCCAAGAAAAGACCGTATTTCCTATTTGAAAATTAACATGTTTAAAATCACTTTGTTGGCATTGTAGTATGTATTTAGTGTGGTGCTGCACTCTGATATTGAAGGAGAAAACATGTATTAAGAAAGAAGCACTGGAAAGCTGAAATTGGCATAAAATTCTGTAGAAAATATTCATTGTCTAGCTAAAACTACAGATATTCAGAATATTGTATTCAAATTCTCCTATTATTATCAAATAAAGTAATTATAACTAAAAGTACTTTAAAACTTTGTAGTAGAACGAAGAAGAATGGAGAGAGTAGAATTATAACAATCATTATGCATTCCACAAAATGAAAAGCTCTGAAAGAATCATTAGAATTATTAAAAATGTTTAATTAGTAGTAAAATATATACAATTTATGCTTCTCCATTCTCCCATGGTGAAGCAAAATGTTCCTTCATGGAATAAATAGGGAGAGCATCGATCTGTTCATCGTGTGGAATGGATATTCCATTTAGATCAAGCTCTTCTTCGTCTATCCAAACTACACTCTCTCCATTTTCTTTGTTTGCGATTACAACCATGTTGCTGACATGCAGCGCCTCTGTTGCCTGATGCATTGGGGAGGAATAATTGATTCCTGCTTGTGTGTTAAAGAATGACTGTGCAGCATGACAAACGACACGATGTATATGTGACATTTCTTGCAAATCCTATCTCTAAGCATGGATTCTTCTGATAGACAGTACAAATATAATGGAATTAACCTATTAGGATTTGAAAAGCAAAGAATGATATCACCCACTTTCAAACTTTGAACTGCAAATAGAGATGGGAATTTATGAGATGCTCCGTCTATTATCCATTCTGGAATTTTCAGCCCTTTGCTTGTTTGAACAACTGGTAAATAATGATGAAAAAATCTCTTTGTTACTACACTGAAATAGGAGCTTCTTGGTTTCAAACAGCACTTGTTGTTGGTGCATTTTACAATTTATCTCAAGTATTGGCTTGCTTGCATGTGGACATCATAACATTTCTGATCTCTGGACAACAACTGTTTTTTATGGAGCTCAGATTCTGTTGGATTGGTGAATTCAGCCACTGTAGGAAAATTATTGACTATCAACTGTGACCAAATTTCAGCTAAAGTGTTTCCTGCTAACTGAAAATTCTCTAAATCAGCATTGATGGCAATTCCTCTTTCATTCAAATGACTACTGTAATATACCATATTTTCCCTACATATATCCCACGGGTTACACTAGTTTTTACAAACCCCGCAAGGGGGTGCGGATTATATAAGGTGCGGGCGATATCATAAATTTTTTTTACACGTAATAATATTTCAATATATTGTTTGAAAAACATAACTACATAACTTATATATTGTTCCACCGACCTTGTTGCCGGAATGTTGACACACATTAGTACTTTGTCCATATTAATAATGGTAGAATGGGGAAGGTCAAGCTTCTGAATTTCCCTGGCGACAAATTCACGAAAATCATCCATTTTCTTCTCCCAATTCAATCCACAGCTTCAGGTCAGCTTCAAGTTGAGGTCTTTTTCTACCTGTGGCTCTATTGCCATTCACTTCAGCATATACAATGGCAGTTAGCTTGAAGTTGGCTGTGTAAGAATTTCATTTTGGCATTTTTTAAATTTAACAGCAAGAAATTATATAAACTCGAATCTACACTTGACAAGAATACAAGATTATTTAGAATTGTCCATGTTTATGTAGCCTGTAGGCACAGCTCCTATAGACGGCCTGTGCACACAAGCACTATGTACCGAGCCTGAATAGTTCATTTATGTCATGAGAGCTACATTTGAAATTGACAATTGTGGCATTCAGCCTTAGGATCTCACACCATTGCATATCCAGCTCACAAGTACCTGGCTTCAAAATTCTAATCTGCCAGCTTCCAGCCAGAATATAGTGGAGGGTGACTAACTTGAACTGATGCAGAGGGATGAATATGGACCAGGGCCAACTGACTTGATAGTGTAAATACAAACTTGCATGTTGGGCAGGTGAGTGAAAATGTGTTAGTTGTCATATCGTTCATCATTCATGTGTGAGCAGTGACAAATTCAGTCCTTCTAGAAACAGTAATGGTAGACAATGTAAACATACACATACATCAATCTATGGTTGCTGGTTATACAAAGGTGCGGGTTATGCCAACGATTTTTTACATGAAACACCAAAACCTGCGGACAATATGAGGTTGCAGATTATCTGCGTCTGCAGGATATATGTAGGAAAATACTGTAATCCAGTAAGTTCCTTACTGAGTGGTGCCATTTTTGTCACGGAATTCAGAATGTCAATCTCTGACTGCAAATGCAGCTGGGCTGTAGCAATTCTTGATATTGTTGCTACTAGTAGGCACTGAATCGACCTGAGCATTGGTCACTTGTCCAATCAACTACAACACAAATTTTCACAAATTTTTCCACAAGTATTTTTTTTTAGTTTTTTTTATTGGCAGATGATGTTTGTTTAGCCCAAAATTTCAGAAGTCATCCTTTTTAAGTGGCGGAAATTGCTTTTAATTCTTGCAACCAATGATCAACTTTAACTTTAAAATCTGCATCATTTTTTATTAAATTCCACTTTTGAACTTCATGGCAAATCTTTATGCTCTTTGCTGGATATGCCAGCATGTATGCATCTAAAAGACACTGGAACATTTTACTTTTATCCATCATAGTGGTCAATATGTCGACCTTGCTTTGTTGACACCAGTGGACCAGAAATGGAAGAAAGCTATTTGGAAAAAGCCACTATTTGGGCTAGTAGGGGGTGTTAGTAGTTCGAAGATGAGTCCATTTTAATTTGAGCTCATGCACAACATGCATGAAGTTATTTAAAACATCATTAAATAAATTGTAAGCAATATAAAAATTGAGAATGAAAATTAGGTGAGACTTTTATTTAAAGTTGCGCATTTTGATGTGACATCACATTTTTAAACACCCCCTCCCCCTTGTCACACATCATCACAAATGTGTGACCCTCTTCCCCTAGATGTGTGATGTCATTTATGGATGGCCTCATGCAATCTTACGTCACTTTGCTGAAGCTTTTAGCAAATGAGATGCCAACACATACATTAAATTGATATCAGTCAATAATATGTATGCATATCTGTTCTATATAGACCACCCAGTGCAAGAAGTACATCTGTTGATAGCAAAGTGTCCTCTGTTCGGAGACAGAAAATAGAGACATTTAAGGAGAACAGAGCAGCCAAGAAAATCCAGCGAGGATGGCGGGCACATAGACAGCAGAAACAGGTCAGTTTGCATGGCAATTTTCAAAGTGTCTGAAGTTGTAATATCCAAATTTTAGTATATCAGTACTTTTCCAGTTCTGTGTTCTTAACATATTTGCATTCTTATACACAGTAGACTATGCATGTATTTTAATGCAAGCACACTATTTTATATTTATTCATAAGCTTTGATTCACATGTTGTGTATCTTCATATTTGATTCAGCTTTTTATCTTTTTACATAGTAGACTATGGATGTATCCATGAAATATATGTGGCAATCACTAATTCTTTATTCTACCTTGAGAAAACAGACAATTTGTTGACAAAACATATCTCTCTTCCTCTTTGATATGGATAATATATGGATTGTGTAATATCTTCCAGCATTTCCTATTTATAATGATCTTTGTGTATTTTCCATTACCTCCTTCTGAACAAAATTCACTTGACTCTGTGTCAGGTGATACATTTTTTCTGGTTTTATTCTAATGCCTAATAATAATAGGCATAATTGAATAATTAGTCCATTATTTTTTTAATCAGTTTTAAATTCTGTACACATCTTTTCAGTCTTAAAATTAATACAGAGATATTATCTAAATAAAAATTCTTTAAAAAAATGTAGACTGAAAGAGAGAAAGAAGCACCTAGTTCTCATAGACAGCAGGAAAAAAATTATATGGATGGAATCAAAGAAAAGGAGCAATTTTATGAAGAAGAAGCCGTGATCAATGCAATAAATGAGGATGAGACTTCTAAACTAAGTCAGAAGCAGAAGGAAGAACAAGTATGCATTGGATTTCAGCCATATTCATGCTGTGCTGGTTTTAAGGTTGCCATAGCTTTTGTCATTTTGGTTTACAAGACTTGTTGGTGTATGCAGACCTATTTTTTACACAAAAAGCAGAGTGGTTCAAGCACTTGTTTTGCACTTGAGAGGTTTGGGTTATGTTAGTTGTGTTATTCACATGGTTTACTTGCAGCTGATCCTTGACTGCATCTGATTTGCAACTTAAGGGAAAAGTATAGTTAATTTGTACATAAGCAGTTCATATCAACCCTGCATTCAAACAAACCACTAATGGCAGTTTTCTTAGCTAATACAGTCAATCCTGATGTGAGTGACCTCAGCTTTATAACTTTTGTTAAGTCTGTGATAGCCATGGTTGCAGGCTTAGTTCAGATTTTTTTATGAACCCAAATGAAAAGAAAAAAATGAAGGAGTTGAGAATGGTAACTTATTTTCTTAAATGTGCTAAATGTGCTTGTAGACAGAAATGCATGTCCAATAACTGCCATTGTAGTGTTGAAGTCATATAAATCTCTGTGATCAATCAGTTTTTTTTGGTTGTCCTAAGTATACATAGCTCAGATGTTTTTATTATTTCATTGTTTTGAAATTCCAGCACTATGCCAGTAATGTCATAGAGACAATCACCTCTCTTTCACTGTAGAATACATTGTTTGTCTACTGGAGTTAAGTTGTATTGCCTGGGGTGTATGAGGTCTTTTTCTCACAATAAATTACTTCTTCAAGACAAGTTAATTCTATAATCATTGTAAAGATTTCTTTGTTCCTTTACTGATGTTAGAGTTATTTTATTGACATAACAAGGTAAAAGAGAGCAGTTATCTGAGCCGCTGCTCACCCATAGTATGTCAGTTATCATATCAACTTAATTACAATATCACTTGAATATAAGTTGCCCCACCCCATTTTAAGGCTGCATAAATCTTTTTTCTGTTTGACCCACCTATAAATTGGGATATACTGTGTGAATCACATCTGTCTGCAAATGTAAGGTGTAGTGTGTGAGTTAAACTCTGAGCAAGTAAACTGGCTAGATAGATAGAAAAAAGAAAGTTATGTTACTTTGCACTGATTACAACTTTAAACAAGAATGCTTTGTGGAAGTGACACTTTAATCATACATTCTGTGAAGGATTGCCTCAACTGGACAGACGTCAGTTATGTAACATGATCAGATGGAGTTAAAATAAGTACCCACAGTTAACTGAATAGAGCATTCTGCTTTGTACTGAACAAGGGTTGTTAACTGGGAAAACAAAATGGGGGCTGCCAGTACATGCTTAGAGAATAATGTTAGATGCACTGAGTTGTTAAGTTGCTCAAAGAAGCACCTAAAAGTTCACTGAATATATTGACTGTACTTAGGTGCAGAACATGTATCATGTTCATGGCTGTAACAAAAGGAATTGTCAACTTGAAAAACAGTGGGTTTCCGTCTTTACAAGCATAGGGGTTATTGTTCCAATTGCACTCAGAGTGACTATAGGAAATACCACTTGAGAATTAGATCTGATTTATGGAAAAGCTACATATGAATCAAATTACAACTTTGGAATTAGATCCAGTTTATGAAAAAGGTAAATACAGAAAAATCCAAACTTTTCTTGCATCAGACACTGTTTATACAGCAAACTCAAATTATAATATAAAGATGTGTTGTTTAGACTTAAAATGGAAGCAATATCTTTACAGTAAACATCCATGCTAAATAGCATTGATCAACACATCACTTACTTAATTTAATTTCATATTAAAATCCACATAAATATAGATACAAGTATGGCATAATGAATACTGTATTGAATTGGATAAACACATTTATATATGCATTTCTGGATTGGATATGTGACATTAAAATGTAAAAGTATTTGAAATTATGGTATTTGTTTCTACTGCAGACATTCCAACATTGCCCCAAGATTTACCACATAATTTGGCTTGAAACACTTATAAAACAAGCTCTACTCCATGTCGGTTTGATTTTTGTCCATATTTATGGAGTTAATTGGTTTATGTTGTGGGTAAATTTTAAGCTTTGGCACCAAATAAGTTGTTTAACTTTTCTCCAGCAGCATTCCTGAAAGCTACTGTAATTAAAAGATAGGTTTTAAAGTTTAGAATTATATGAAGAAAGCTTTTAATTTCTGGCCATTATATTTATTTTTCCACTATCTTGATATAATCAACATTTCTCATGGGTTTGTATGGCTTAACAAACATTAATGGATTTATATGGATTGACAGACATTCATGGATTTATATGGATTGACAGACATTCATGGCTTTATATGGCCTGACAGACATTCATGCATTTATATAGCCTGACAGACATTCATGGATTTATATGGCCTGACAGACATTCATGGATTTATATGGATTGACAGACAATCATGGATTTATATAGCCTGACAGACATTCATGGCTTTATATGGCCTGAAAAAACATTCATGGATTTATATGGCTTGACATAAATTCAGCTATCTTTTTGTCATATGCAGTAAAATCTGTTTTAGGAAGCCATCTCTAGGAATTGAAAAATATGGTCTTTCCTTTTAATTTAGATGGCTGCTTAAAGGAGGTTTATTTCTATGGTAACTTTATTCAAATGACATCAGAAGTGCCATTTTAAGCATATTCTTAATACAGCTGGCTTTTGAGACAGATTTTACTAGAATTGATGAATGTTATAAATCCATATATATATATATATATATATATATATATATATATATATATATATATATATATATATATATATATATATATTTGTAATGTGTAATATACACTCAAATGTGAACAGAATAGAACCAAGGTCTTATCTAGTAATTTGTTACAAAATAACTGTATTTAAATGTATTTCTTCTCTTTTTAAATCTTTTGTTACATATAGTTCATATTTTGTTACTTACAAAACTTTGAGATTCAATACCAGACTTGGAGATTGATTTTCCATTATTAGTCAGTCAGAAACATCCTTTCAGATGTACAATTGTTTGTGATCTGTAAGAACAAAATTTCATTCTCATACTGAAGCTCAAAAGTGTTATGATTTTCAGATCAAGGCCTAAAATTCACCAAGACAACTTAAGTTTACTATTGATTGGCTGAAAATTAAGTCTGACCTAACATTAACTGTTCAGATCTCTTTAAAACCAGACTTCAAGATTTATCTTGGTGAAATTAGAGCCAGGTCAATTGATACATAATGCAGAATTAGATATCAAAGTTCATTATCTATTTTACATATGAGGTCAAGTGGACAGTATATAGACCTGCTCTGCACATACCTTTTGCAATATTTCATGGAGTATTTCTATTTATAAAGCTTGTATGGATCCTGGATACTCTTTTATCATATTGTAGTAAAATTATGTTTATATTGTACTTAATTATAAGGTGGTTGTAATGTAAGGTGGCATATTCCATTGCTTATACTGATAATTCAAAACTAATATGAATCATGTAGGATGATAAGTATAAGGAGGAAGATAAGGTAAAAATGTTTCGGGAAAACTTGGCTGCCAAACAAATTCAGAGAGCCTGGAAACAACGTAAACATGAGGAGGAGGCAAAGCATGTAAATGTTTCCTGTTTATAAACAACAACTTCATGTATATGCTTACCAGGAACACCATTGAATATATTCAGTATTTGCTTGATACAAAAGCACACCCATATGAAGACAGCAGGGGCCTTGATCTGCTATCCCATTATGCACCAGTAAATCATGGCTTGCACTGGTCATATTTGTTGAGCTCACGTCAGTGGGAATTGAGATATATCAGTCACTTTTCTGCCACCATCAGTGTCAACAATAGAGGTTGGTTAAAGCTTCTTATTTGAGCATATTTCCTAAACCCTCTAATAGACTTTAACCATATGTAACAAATCATTGTGTAGATAAAATGCATTCAGTGACATTTTCATATACCCCTTTATCTTGGGATCAACATCAAAGTTGGAGAAAATTTGCATAAGGGCTTTGTTTGAAGTTTTCATTTGCTTATTTTTTCTAAACCAAGTGATAGAATCTTATCCAACTTGTTATGAAACATTATGAAACTAGGACAGTTCAAGCAATGATACTATCACTCAGTGGTATGGAAAAACATCGCATTTTAAGGTTTATGTTAAAATTTATATTTTCTTATATTTTCTAAACCCCTTGATTCATTCTTTCATACTTGGAAATCAATCATTATAAAGTGGAGACAAACAATTTAGTGATGCATGTGCCCCATTGACCATGATAAATCATTGTGAAAGCTTTGACATTTCATTGTTCAGTGTGCTTACTCATTGGTTTAAGGTCATATTTGTAGAAAATGTACATTAATATTTTGGCTAATATTTTTTACTTTCCATATATTTCCTAAATACCTTGATTGATTTTCTACTGATAAGTCATTACGAAGCTGGGACAAGTCATTCTCCTACAACTGCTCAATCATTGTTGTGACTTTAGAGTCAAAGTCCGATGTTTTACAGCAGCGATTTCATCATTGGCCTGACCTGCCACAGCCTCCAGCTATTTTGTACTTGTAATTTTCAGCTGACAGAATGGACCCAATATCTGCCAGTACATTATGTGATAGCAGATCAAGATCTGTGTTGATTTTGTAGTTGTTTGCTTGGAGCATTGCTTTCTGTGTTGTCTTGCAAATTTCCAGAATCTTAAATACGACCTTTTCTATTTAGTCAGACAAGCTTCTAATATGACAAGTATGACTAAAATGTTCATTAAAAAAAGGATTTTGTTTAACCTGGTACTTCTCAGTAAGCCTTTTTTATTGTTCTAAGATAATCATATAAAATCCTCTAACTGTACAATATTGTGCCATAAATGCCTTTATTTAGTTAATGATACTTAAAGATAGTTTTTGAATAATGCAAAATCATGCCTTATATACTCGCTGATAAGGCTAATCCAACTGCAAACTCCACAGACCCAGATCTGCCATCACATGATGTGCTGGCAGACCTGGGTCTGTGCAGTTTGTTATGAATAATCAGTTGAACAAACAACATAGACCCCAGTATGCAGGTACAGTATGGTATGGCAGATCATGATCTTTATTGTTTGCAGTTTGACTTGACTTATAAGCGAGCATAGACAGTACCTTGCAAGGGTTATATTCATCTTGGATGCTCATGGACAAAGCAAGATTAACCTTTCTTAATATATAGATAGATCTTTAAATGTCTGATTTGTTGATGTCATGAAAATTTTCTCTATAAAAATACATGTATAGTGAATTAAACTGAGTTCCTTGAGAAAAATAAGCATTAATACAAAATCATTAAACTTATTGAAACAGATCTTTAGTATATTAACCAGTTTGTAAAAAGTCATGGATTGTAATGTTTTGTCAGTTGATATAGCTTGTAATCAGCTCAGCTCACAGTGTCTGTAATTAACTGTATCCCTTGTTCCTATGTTGTAGCTTGCATTGGTGTGGTATCATTGTCAAGCATTCTGTCATAATACTATTTATTCAATGTAGCATTATAACTGGTTTCAAAAAGTTTGAAGTTTGTGTTTGTGAAATGCTTGTGTGAAGAAGACTGACTTTTGTTTTTTTGGGAAGCAAACCACAGACCATTCTCACATGCTTTCATTCTTCATTCTTTTCTTGATTTTGTTTTTCCTTTCACTTTTCTATGGGACTTGAGAACTTTCATTTGTCTCTTTTATTTCTACTTTTGCTCTTAACTAATTAATTTTTAGTTCTACTGGTCATAGACCTTAAGATCTTATCATTTGGTCTGTTGTCCTGCAATGCAGCTGTTAGTTTGTATTGCTACTTATCCTTAACAACTTTGGTTATTTCCATGAAACGTAAGAAACACATTCACCCAATGGTCTAGTTATTCCTGAATAAAAATGGTGCCACTCAAATATCAACAGCCTTCATTTTGAAAATTTTGTTATCACTGTTTCTCCTAAACAGATGGCCATATCTGCATGGGTTTTTCACAAAGAGACTTTTTATGATGTGTTGTTGGTCCTAAGGTGGCACTCTACAGTTTTGTATTTAGCATAGTGTTAGAATTTTAAAGAAAACGAATTTTCCTGAGTTTCCTCACTAGTTATACTGGCTATTTAAAAAAGACTTTGTATATCTTAGGTATTTTTCAAAAAACCTTTAATTCCCTTTATTTTGGTATATGATTGATGGGGGTTAGAGAGTATACAGCTTGGCCTTACTCAGAGGTAAATTATAACAAAAAATAGCAGATAACTTTTTTTATATTTTATGTTTGTTAATTCATTCATTGCACTTTCAGAAGCTGGTATAGTCGAGTCTGGCAAAATTCATTTTCCCTATTTTAATAGCTACCAAGGATAGTGTACTTAGACAAATTCAGGTTGATATTTGGAGCACAACGGAGCAGTCATTTTAATAAGCAGTGTGCTAAGATCATTTACAATTTCCAAAAGTACAATATCCAAAGAAATGTCAGCCATATTACATGAAAGTATTATAGAGGTATGCCAACATTCTCTCTATTGTGCATGTTTTAGATGCAAACAACTTCACCTTACATACATCTCTCAAAAGTACATAACTGTTGAGCGCCACCAAAATGAAAATGGTGCTAATCTGATGTCCAATATGACTGCCACTGCAGCCGTCTTAAAAATCTTGCTATTGTGCTTTCTCTTGAATAGAAAGCTATATTAAAATTTGGTTCTAAATGAAAATTATGTCTGATGTGCAATATGGCCAACAGTGGCCATCTTGAAAAGCTTGTTATTACTACCTCATCTTGGTTTTATCAACATAGGTTTTTTGATGAAATGGCTTCTTATGATGTCTAATTTGTCCTAGATGAAAATTTGCTGAACGGACAGCCAATATGACCTCCACCATGGCTAAAACTACTTCTGAATGAATTGTCATATAGATATTTTACTTTGTGATATCCAGTATGCCCACCATGCAGACATTTTGAAAATCTTGTTATTGTTACTTCCCCAAAATGAAAAGTTAAACAAAATGGGGTTTCCACCAGAAGACATTTTATGATGTATTAATGTTGGTCCTAAATTAAAATGGCTCCAAAATAACATCCACAGAAGCCTGATTTCAAAATCTTGTTATTACTGAAGAATATCAAAGATGGTTGAACATCTGGCATTTAAAAGGAAGAAATGGTCCTACTCTATATTCCCAGAAATTCTTTTTGACCAGTAGAGCATTAGACCCTTTCAGAGACTCATGTTAATATATTCTGTAGAAATCTACTAGAATTAGGTTAGTACAATAGTAATTTATTGATTAAAAATCTACTAGTGTTTCATTTGCAATGCTACAATACATATTTCCATCTTGTAGCCAATGTCATGGTTGCTTGTATTTTCTCACACAGGCATGATGATGTGAATATTTACCAATTGAAGCAGTTTTGACAATTAAAGAACAAATACTGATATTCTAACTTGCCAGTTATATTTTAATGATAATATTTGTATGTATGGCAGCTTGTTAGCTGGCCGAAGCATTAATTGTTAATAATAAATCTTGTGAGATTTTATGGACTGTTGTGTTCAGAAGTAAAAGGTACTCATCATTAATGATTAATGTCAAGGATTTAATTCAAAGCATGGTCAATGAACCAAAAATGCAACATCCAGAGTGTTTTTGAACTGTTGTTTCTGTGGTGATTAACAGGAGACCAATATTTTGATGTACAATATTACAGTGATAAATTGATTGTTTAAAAATATTTATGTTGTGATTATAAATTATCATTAGAAAGAGACTAGCTTTCATTATTCTTGATGAAGTTGATAAAATGAATCTGCTATCTTATATATATATATATATATATATATATATATATATATATATATATATATATATATATATATATATATATATATATATATATATATATATATATATATATATATACACACAGGAGTCAAGCTAGACTTAAATTGTAGGGAGAAGTGACTTCTCCTTTTGGTCAGAACATGGATATGTGGGAGCTAGACAGGGAGAAGTGGGAGTTAATCAGGGGGAAGTGAGACCAAAACAAATAACATTATATATATATATATATATATATATATATATATATATATATATATATATATATATATATATATATATATATATATATATATATATATATATATACACACACATACAGAGAGATGAAATTTTCATACTTTAATGATGGGCTCTATTTCTTGGTATGCTTTTAACAGTTTTAAGCAATGCCTTTTTTTCAAGTTGAAAAATATTTATTATTTGTGGGTATCAATATATTTTGTACAAGTATAAAAAATTATGTTCATACCCATTCTATTCATGCTTAGTATATGTGTTTTTGAATTGAAGCAAATGCAGTTTAATTTGACTGTATGACTTAAAAATCACATATGAAGCTAGACATTGCAATTAATTTTCACTGATAGAAGTAACAAGATTAGAGCCTTGTAAATGCAAGTTGGTAAAAATGCTTAAAAAACTATCACTTAATTATTTTATTTTTCTTAAGTTTTGTCAAAAAGATTTCTAGAATTCTTTGAAACAGCCCCTAATACATGTACATAGGAATAAATGCAAACTGTTTGTCCAGATTTCATTGTTCCGGATAAAGCATTAATGTAACTATTCATAAACAACACGTTGAAGCACTAAAGTCGATATATAACTAAACTGGACCCTATTTCTTTTTTACCCCCAACCAAAAATCCAAGAATTGGTTTTGCACAGAGCGAGTGCATCTATTTTTAGACCGGGGGGTCTTGCTTCGTTACAAAAACCCATTAAAAGTTCTGAATATTTATGGTTGTTTGTCTACCTACTGATAATAATGACATGGATTGGTTAAATATTATTTGCTTCATTACTATATATATTTTTCGTATTTTCACAGTTTAATGAAGTGGTATATCAAATACGCAGCAATGTCTTCCATTAAAATTCCATTTTCGGTTTCAAACTGATTTTATACAGAAAATACGCAAATACAGCTGTTAAAATATCCATTTATTAAAAATAGGATATAAATTAGAAAACGTTTTTCACCGATCATATTTTTAAAAGCAAATTACTATTTGCATATTGATGTTTAAATTTCGAAACAGAATTTGGCATCTTTTCATCATAGCACAGTAGGCCCAACTTCATGAAATCAAGCAGTGATATCTTGCTCCAGGAAAGGGGTTAATGGTCATTTAGCTACTAAAACTTGCACGTGAATGTGCAAGAATTTCTTTGTTGCCATAAGGTGATTGGTATCAAAACCATGTAAATACATTTGGCGTTGGGTTTACAGCAGTGCTAGAACTTACTGGATACAGTGAGGCGGCATCTCAGACTCATAATCTACAGTCGTATTACCTCCGAACAATCAGAGGGCAAAGTCATCTTCGCTTTCATAACAGAAGAAGGCAAAGTTTACGCTTCTCAGGCGACATTTTTGCCAACTCTGCCTGATATCGTGACCCATGTATATATATTATAATTGTATGAGATTAATTCTGGTGACTTAAACAAACTTGTCAAACATTATTGATTTTTGTTATCATGCTTTAATGATTTTTATCCCGTCAACCAAAGGAAGGGATAGACCCATGATGATGTCTGACTATCTGTCCTGTAAACAAGGTGGTTTCCATAACACAACTTAAGTATTATGTGACCTTTTTTTCTCAAACCTCAAAGCATATTGATTTTGGTGCTGTTATTTCCATGTTCATTGTAACTGGTACTGAAAATGTAATTTTCCTTTCTACATGATATGTTAAGTTTACTGAGAAAAAAAATTTTGATCCAACCTCAGAGGTATACTACACTGAGACAGAAAAGTTCTCTTTGGTTTCTGAAGTTGAGAGGTGAAAAGCCATGGTTATTGAAGCCAACATTTTAACATTTTTTGTTTCCACTTGATTGGTCAAAATTCCTGGATCCAATTCTGACTTGATAGATAGTCCATGTTTCTGCCTGTTGATTCTTTAGCCCATAGGTCACTGGTGAAGGTCATTGTAACTAAAGTTTTATTTTGGTTCCACATGTTAAGTCTACTTTTTTCAAGTTTCTTGCACCAATTTATAATCAACTTTATAGTTGCCTTACATTTTTGATGAAGGGCAGCTCATTATTGAGTCTTTGAGTATAGATCAAAGTTTAACGCCACATGATATGAAATAGCTATGACAGGGAATCAACCTTTCTTTTGATTGCTGTCTTTATACTCCCAATAAAAAGGCAATGCTTATATCCTTGTTCCACCAGTCAGTCAATCTAATCTTCTGACCAGCACACAGTGTTGTAAACCCAACTTGTCCCACACTTGTTTATAGATTGGTATGAAATATTTTTAAATAAAATGGCTGTCATCTTGAGATGTCTATATTTACAAATAACTGTGACCTTGCTTTGTTTTTGTTAGTTGTTATTTCTAATTTCCAACAGCAACTTAGTTTCAGATGATGCAGGATTCAGAACTGTTGCTCCTAGAAATCGGGTTTCACAAGAACATGAATTGTCAAGATTTTTTATCCAATATGAAAGGACCTGGGCCTGTTTACAAGAGAGTTAAAAAAATTTGACATCAAATTTTATAAATCGGAATATAGAAGAGGCTGATTAACTGACTGCTATAACATTAAAACTTGAACAAATTTACAGTAGAAACCAGTTGAATGTATGTACTCAGTGAAGTGCCATATATACATAATATGGAAATAATGAATAAGGGCTTTAACAAAATTATTTTATGAGATCATAAGAGATTCACTTTAAACATATATTATTGAGGCTAAAAATTGATGAAAATCTTTGCAATTTTCATATTTTGGACAAGTATGATAATTAGCTTAAAACTCTTGGTAGTCTTATTTTCTTGTTTTTTCTTCTTTCTTATTTGCACTGTGCATGAACCCTTCATTTCTTCTGCACCTTTTAGGAAGAAAAAGTATTAGCTTTCCAACAAAACCGGGCAGCTAGACGAATCCAGAATCAATGGACACAGTATAAGTACCACAAAAATGAAGAGGAAGTGGATGAGGTAAACAAAGGCTTCAGTCCGATTTAAGTTATTAACATCATATCCATGCTGTTAGGGAATAGTTGTTGTATAGATGGGAATATTGTGATGATGCAATAGCTCCTAAAACTACATCATGCATGTGATAACCATATTTGAGAGTAGGATGGTTTATAGACATATGTACTTGGGTCCCTAGAAGAAAGTTAAAAGCCAGATATACAAAAATTACAATGACAGTTGCTTTTTTATTTTTTGGAGAGCATGTATGTATTTGGGATTACATTATGGGAATGGAGTGGAGTAAGGTCTGTGGCAGACATATAGTAAAGTTGATTTGGAGGCATGTAATAAAAAGCCTGAGAATTTGCTATGATGAAACATGCACATACCTCTAGTTTCCCAATTGTAGATAGCTTAGAATCTGTTCTGATGAGACATTAGGTCATTGCAGATTTGGGTGTATGGAGCTGGTAGTTGGGTAAAACATTAAGTCATTGCAGATATGGGTGTATGGAGTTGGATTAAACATTAAGTCATTGCAGATATGGGTGTATGGAGTTGGGTTAAACATTAAGTCATTGCAGATATGGGTGTATGGAGTTGGGTTAAACATTAGGTCATTGCGGATTTGGGTGTATGGAGTTGGGTTAAACATTAGGTCATTGCAGATTTGGGTGTATGGAGTTGGGTAAAACATTAGGTCATTGCAGATTTGGGTGTATGGAGTTGGGTTAAACATTAGGTCATTGCAGATTTAGGTGTATGGAGTTGGTAGTTGGGTTAAATATTAAGTCATTGCAGATTTGGGTTTATGGAGTTGGGTTAAACATTAGGTCATTGCAGATATAGGTGTATGGAGTTGGGTAAAAGATTAGGTCATTGCAGATATGGGTGTATGGAGTTGGGTTAAACATTAGGTCATTGCAGATTTGGGTGTATGGAGTTGGGTTAAACATTAGGTCATTGCAGATTTGGGTGTATGGTGTTGGGTTAAACATTAAGACAGGATTCTATTTTTAGATATGATAACTAAACCTTATTTTTATTGTATGCAGCTTTATGTACAATCATTTTATAAAATGCCTGTGTAGAAAAAACATAGAGCTTTACATAAATCAGAACTAGCTGAACTCCATTAACTACTATGCTTTGTTAATGGGTAGGGGAAACAGCATTAGCAGATCAGTCATGCATATGAATTGATTTTTACCTACATAATAACTGGCCTGAATCCCAATCCTCCATGTTGTTACTACTTTCAGCTATAGTCCAAAAATATGTCCATGTTGGTTTGTACCCCACTACTGATTTCAATAACTAAAAAGTTTAATTTGATAAAAAGTGCACAGAACTAAGTCAATTGAATCATTGATTTATAATTTCTAACTTGACTGTCACCAGAATGGCACTAGTACTTGCATCCCCTTGCACCTTTCATGCTTAACCCTTTCATCACTAAGTAACTTTGTAGGCATAGAGTCCTCAATACTAAGTAACTTTGGAGTTGTAAAGCAAAATGACTTGTAGACTTTGAAACAACATAACTTTGTCAATGTTAAAGATATCTGGCTGGATTAGGTGTCAAAATCAAGGTTATAAATCAAATTTTATGACTAATTCATTAAAATGTGCATATCTATTACAACTGTTAAAATGCAGGTGCAAACAGGTAACACAACAGGTAAAATACAAGTAATTATTTTATTACCTTTTAGAAAACTTAGAAAGTTCTCAAAACGTGTTCAATTGACCCTAGCTGTATTAGTGAATAATCACAGTAACAATACAAGTCTTTCTTTCATGGTGTCCATAATATATAAGATTC
The DNA here is from genome assembly GCA_016746295.1 of Potamilus streckersoni. NCBI lineage: Eukaryota > Metazoa > Mollusca > Bivalvia > Unionida > Unionidae > Potamilus > Potamilus streckersoni. Next base: position 460,722 of record JAEAOA010000401.1, read on the forward strand.
TATAAAATGAACCAAAATGATCTCCAAGGTGAGATCTGTCCACACACCTATAACACTCTGCCACTTTTGATCGTTGCATTGAAGTTCGTTAAATGGACAATTTTTCCAAAAACTTCATCTGAATAGAACATTTGAAAATATTCCGAAGCTTTTCTGGAGCCATCTAACACTTGGGTGTACCTAATTCTGTCAGAAAACTGAAACAAATCTCTTTGGTTTTCGGGTTCATCCAAACAAAACCATGTGGTGCGCACAATTCCTCTGGTTCAAAACCTTCAAAGTTTTCTTCAGCGTAATCACTGTCACCCACAAGTGCATTCCATTGTCTCTCCAGACATCTTCTCTCATTTTCATCCAAATTTACCAGGTCGAAATTATTCAAATCCTCTGATAACCTCCTCTGAAATTTGTTCAAACTCCGCCATTTTGGATACAAATTTTAGCATTCGGAAACACGTTAAAAGTTCGTACTTTGTTTGATATTTTTAATTGTATACAAGCTAAACTCATGAGATAATCCAAATATAACATCTACATTACAAGAAGGAAGTTATTAGAGGTATCCTGAAAGTTATTTAGTCGGGTACTATAACGTTAAGAAAGAACACTTCCCTAGACCGAGAACTCGGTCCATAGTGTTTGCAGACTTACTTCCCCTGGACCGATTTTTCGGTCTGTAGTGATGAAAGGGTTAATGGACTTTCCATACTAACACAGTGCCATATTCCGTACACTACGTGGTAGTTTATTTCCGTCCAACAACATAATCAGGTAATTGATCCTATTCGGTAATTGCCGGATAATTCCGTACATTGCAATATCGTTTACTTTGGAATTATAATCCTTTGCACACATGAACATATTAATGAAACCGATTGTTAAATCCACGTGAAAGGCAAATTTTTTGTCATTCTTTTCCTTTGCTTGATTCGACACTGTAAATATAGGAAGCAGATGACATATGTATGTACATTTTTAGTCGCGCAGGTGCCCCTTTGCTAAAAATGGACTGGTCTAGAAACTGGAAATGGTTCTCAAGCATGTCAGTCTATTACATTAAAAACTTCCGTTTATGTGAAAGATCATGTCATACTCATGATAGATATTTAGTCAAAAATGAGATCTTGTCTAATGCACAAAATAAATAATATATATATATATATATATATATATATATATATATATATATATATATATATATATATATATATATATATATATATTATAGCCTTGAAATATTGTAAGCAAAGGAAGTTTACTTACATATTCTGGATAAACTGGTTATAATTTAAATTTATTTTGCCCTACCAATAATATTGAAGAAGCATGTAATATAACTTTTGTCCAACCATATGTACACACATATATTGCTTGGTAAGTAAGAAAAAATATCTTTTCTTTTCAAAGAATTATTTATTTATAAGCAAGATGAGGATTATAAGTTATCTCCTTAATCTTTTTATTTCGCTTCAGGCAGCAGAGCTGATTGGTGCAGCATTACAGGCTCATTGTTCAAGGCAGAATCGTATGCAATATTATGAAAGTGACACAGAATCCATGGCAACAACAGATTATGATGATGATGTGGCATTACTTCAGTCCGCATTCAGAGGTCACCAGCTGAGAAAAAGAAACATTGAAGAGTGAGTTACAGAAAATTAGTGAAAAGCCAATAGATTTAGAAAAATCTTTTGTTTTGATTTTGAATCCCACAACATCAAATATAAGTCTAAAAAATGTATGTTGTATTTTTGTTCGGTCCTATATATTTTGTGTAGACTTTTGTATTTCTGAAGATTTAACATTATATAAAGTAAGATCTTCATGCTTCCAGTATGGTTGGCTTGAACAATTAGGATTAGACTTGGCAGAATGTCTAAATTGTATCAGACCTTGTTGACTTCAAATCTCAAACTGATGTGTGTGAATATAGACACCAATATAATCATACAGATTAGAAAATTATTTGTTCCAAGCAGGTCTTATACCCATTCTGCAAGTTACAACATTGGTTGGATTATGTTGGTGTCATTTCTTTAATCATGTATCTATACATAAAATATGAGTTTCAGAAAATAAGTTTGGTGATAATCATGTTAACATTCAACATTAAGAGATAACTGAATATGTATAGTCATATTTTTGTATTTGTATAGTCATATTGTTATATTTGAATACTCATTGTTGATATATTTGCATAGCTACATTGTTATATTTGTATATATCATATTGTTGTATTTGTATTAGTCATATTGTATTTAGCCCAACTCTCCTTTTCTTTGGTTTCCACAGCATTACCTTATCAGGGAGAGAACCAAATTCTTTTTGCAGTGATGAGACCTTGAATTACCTTATTGTTCAGTGTCCCACATCATTTTTAAGTATTCTACATCATTTAGAACAGATATGGCATATATTTATTTTTAAGTGTTCCACATCATTTAGAATAGATATGGCATATATTTATTTTTAAGTGTTCCACATCATTTAGAACAGATATGGCATACCATTATTTTTAAGTGTTCTGCATGATTTAAAACAGATATGGCATATATTTATTTTTAAGTGTTCTACATGATTTAGAATAGATATGGCATATATTTATTTTTAAGTGTTCTACATCATTTAACACAGATATGGCATATATTTATTTTTAAGTGTTCCACATCATTTAGAACAGATATGGCATACCATTATTTTTAAGTGTTCTACATGATTTAGAACAGATACGGCATATATTTATTTTTTTGTTCTACATTATTTAGAATAGATATGGCATATATTTTTTTTTAATTGTTCCACATCATTTAGAACAGATATTGCATTATTTATTTTAAGTGTTTTACATCATTTAGAAAAGATATGGCATACATTTATTTTTAAGTGTTCCACATCATTTAGAATAGATATGGCATGTATTTATTTTAAGTGTTTTACATCATTTAGAATAGATATGGCATATATTTATTTTTAAGTGTTCCACATCATTTAGAATAGATATGGCATATATTTATTTTTAAGTGTTCTACATGATTTAGAACAGATATGGCATACCATTATTTTTAAGTGTTCTACATGATTTAGAACAGATATGGCATATATTTATTTTTAAGTGTTCTACATTATTTAGAATAGATATGGCATATATTTATTTTTAAGTGTTCCACATCATTTAGAATAGATATGGCATATATTTATTTTTGAGTGTTCCACATCATTTAGAATAGATATGGCATATCTTTATTTTTTAAGGTTTTTTACATCATTTAGAACAGATATGGTATACCTTATTGTTCAGTGTTCCACATCATTTAGAACAGATATGGCATACCTTTGTTTTTTAAGTGTTCTATGTCATTTATAACAGATGGCATACCTTTTTTAAGTGTTCTACATCATTTAGAATAGATATGACATACCTTATTGTTCAGTGTTCTACGTCATTTATAACAGATATGGCATACCTTTTTTTAAGTGTTCCACATCATTTAGAACAGATATGGCATGCCTTTATTTATAAGTGTTCTACATCATTTAGAATTGATATGGCATATATTTATTTTAAGTGTTCCATATAATTCTACATCATTTAGAACATATATGGTGTTTCTTTATTTTTAAGTGTTCTACATTGTATAGAACAAATATGGTGAACCTTTATATTTTAGTGTTCCACATCATTTAGAACAAATATGGCATGTATTTATTTTGAAGTGTTCTTCATGATTTAGAACAGATATGGCATATATTTATTTTTAAGTGTTCTACATTATTTAGAATAGGTATGGCATATATTTATTTTTAAGTGTTCCACATCATTTAGAACAGATATGGCATTATTTATTTTTAAGTGTTCTACATCATTTAGAACAGATATGGCATATATTTATTTTTAAGTGTTCTACATTATTTAGAATAGATATGGCATATATTTATTTTTAAGTGTTCTACATTATTTAGAATAGATATGACATATATTTATTTTTAAGTGTTCTACATCATTTAGAACAGATATGGTATACCTTATTGTTCAGTGTTCCACATCATTTAGAACAGATATGGCATACCTTTATTTTTTAAGTGTGCTACATCATTTAGAACAGATATGGCATACCTTTTTTAAGTGTTCTACATCATTTAGAACAGATATGGCATATATTTATTTTTAAGTGCTCCACATCATTTAGAACAGATATGGTATACCTTATTGTTTAGTGTTCTACGTCATTTTTAACAGATATGGCATACCTTTTTTAAGTGCTCCACATCATTTAGAACAGATATGGCATATATTTATTTTTAAGTGTTCCACATCATTTAGAACAGATATGGCATACCTTTTTTAAGTGTTCTACATCATTTAAAATAGATATGGCATACCTTATTGTTCAGTGTTCTACATTATTTATAACAGATATGGCATACCTTTTTTAAGTGTTCCACATCATTTAGGACAGTTATGGCAACCTTTATTTATAATTGTTCTACATCATTTAGAATTGATATGGCATATATTTATTTTAAGTGTTCCACATCATTTAGAACAGATATGGTGTACCTTAATTTTTAAGTGTTCTACATTGTTTAGAACAGATATGGTGAACCTTTATTTTTTCAGTGTTCCACATCATTTATAACAGATATGGCATATATTTATTTTTAAGTGTTCTACATCATTTAGAATAGATATGGCATATATTTTTTTAAGTGTTCTACATGATTTAGAATAGATATGGCATGTATTTATTTTTAAGTGTTCCACATCATTTAGAATAGATATGGCATGTATTTATTTTTAAGTGTTCCACATCATTTAGAATAGATATGGCATGTATTTATTTTTAAGTGTTCTACATCATTTAACACAGATATTGTATACCTTATTGTTCAGTGTTCCACATCATTTAGAACAGATATGGCATACCTTTATTTTTTAAGTGTGCTATGTCATTTATAACAGATATGGCATACCTTTTTTAAGTGTTCTACATCATTTAGAACAGATATGGTATACCGTATTGTTCAGTGTTCTACATCATTTAGAACAGATATGGCATACCTTTATTTTTTAAGTGTTCCACATCATTTAGAACAGATATGGCATATATTTATTTTTAAGTGTCTACATCATTTAGAATAGATATGGCATACCATTATTTTTAAGTGTTCTACACGATTTAGAACAGATATGGCATTTATTTATTTTAAGTGTTCCACATCATTTAGAACAGATCTGTCATACCTGTATTTATAAGTGTTCTACATCATTTAGAACAGCAATGGTGTACCTTTATTTTTAAGTGTTTCACATCATTTAGAACAGATATGGCTTATCCTTATTTTTAAGTGTTATACATCATTTAGAATATGTGACATTGTTTAGTGTTCATTTAGAAGAGACATTGCTTCAGATTGCCAGTATTAGTTTCTGTAGCATTTTTTTAATTAGGAATCATTGATTAGTCTAAATGTAATAGGGTTAAAACTGCAAAGATTGTACCAATCAAATGGCTCAGATTTTATTAAGGACTGTTTAATTTAAAACAAGTATATAAAGGAATTTGAAATTCAGAGCTTGAATGAATTGGATTTCCAGGATTCCACATCATCATTAAGACAAGTTATATCCCCAGGTTGATCATCCCCATAGCATTTTTTTCCATTTGGTGTGTGTTTATATCTTAAATTTAGATGAAGAGTAAGAAGTAAGATGATAGTTGTTTGCCCCAAATGCAGTAGGTTAATGAGATACTGAAAAGTCTCATCCCTCAAGTAGTTATTTCTTATCAAATTAGAACTAGAGAAAGTGGACTGGGTTTTGCATCTGCAGATATCATTCTAGTTAAGCTGTGAAATTATGTTTCTTCTGTTGTGTTTTTAATCAATATTTATGTTTGGTTTGCAGCACTAACCTCCCCTGATTCTTCTGATTGTGTGTCACTATTTCTTTCTTCCAGTGTCATAGTTAATGATAATTTTTCTTTGTGCATATAGGTGGTTATCTAGAGAAAGAGATGATGATGATGAGAGCATCATAACACCACGTCGGCCATCTGTTACCTCATCTGCAAGGTCAAGGCCACAGTCAGGTGAGAACTTGCTCTTCTTTACATTGGATCATTTGCATCAGTCTTTATTTATTTTTTTCCATAACCTTTATACAAAGTCATATTGTAGCTCTACTTGTCATAGACCAGAAAACTTTATGTGATAGCAAAGCATCATCATCTGTCTGTTGTCCAGTGTATTTTGTCTATCGTCAAGTTAGTTCGAGTTTCCTCTGACCCTGCCACCCCATTTTTGATATTTGGACATTCGTGCTGGGTTGGAACTTCAAAAAGTTGGAAATCGCCAACACCATTTGTTGTCGGCATAGAGTAGCCGCTTACTAGCCAGCCTAGCAAACTTTAAGAACCTATCCTATGCCGACACCAAATGGTATCAGCAAATTCCAACTTATCAAAAGGCAATGGACTCTGACTCTTCACCCTAACATAAATGTCCAAATATCAAAAATGGGGTGACAAGGGTCAGAGGTAACCAGTTATTTCACTTTTGCTTCTTAACCTCTGGGTTGATTTGCCATGAAACTTTTCCAAAGCATTCATTCCAAAGTCTAATCTAATTGGTGCTAAATTAAAATGTGCTTCACATACATCCAGTATAGTCACTGTGGCAACCTAAACAAATGGTCATTCCATCATGTTGTTTTCTCTTCAAGACTCTTATGATATCTAGTGTGTCCAAATGACAGAGGCACCGATCTGAAATCAGTATGGCTTCATTTTGAAAATCTTGGTATTCTTTATTTAACTGTTGGTTTTAATAGTGGTAATGCATCATCTGATTTTATTGCATTGCTGATTTTTTTTTCCTGGCACTAGTTCAAAGTCTAAGGAGATTATTACCTCCTTCAATTAGTAGTTGGAGGTCTTGAATAAAAAACAACTTAATCCCAGTCTGATACTTTAATCCACTTCCAACAGTCAGAATACCATTCTTTTTTTCCCTGGTCTTCATGTATTTATATGTGTCTCGGTACTTTTAGTTATAATTAATACGAAGACTTAATGAGAAAGCTTACCAGTAGCTTCTCGAGGGTCTGTGGTTCTTTCCACAGATTTCCCGCTTTCTTCCTCCACCATTAATACTGGCTGCCATGTATAGCCTATAATGTGCTGAAAAATGGCATTAAGCCCAACAACAACAACAGTAACTAAGACTTCATGCAATCCAGCAAAGTTTGGAAACATCTGAGAAACATGACAGCAAGTCATATTCAAGAGAAATGTCAGTCACACAGTTTGTGCCATTTATAGCAGACAATCTTGACAAATGTTAGTCCCCATTTATATATGAAACTGTCCAACATAATGAATGGGTCATGAAAGCACTTTGTTAATTACTGTTAGATGCTGTTCAATAGTGAACAGTTATATTAATGGGACTGTAATTTTGCATTTCTTTTGTTGTTGTTGTTCTAGGGCTTAATGCCATTTTTCAGCACATGATAGGCTATACATGGTGGCCAGTATTAATGGTGGAGGAAGAAACCGGGAAATCCGCGGAAAGAACCACCTCAAATCATCCTAGGATTTTCAGGAGAGCACTTGTGTGTTCTTTTTAAATATCACATATTTTCTGAATTCCACTAAATAGTATCTCATTTGTTGAGTAAGTATGCTGAATGTTTACTTGCCCTCCCTGATAAATATCTCACTTGGTGTTGGCAGTCCATGTCTATTATATCAGGAGGTAGCTGGTAGATTATTGGCTTCAGTGACAAAATGTATTTTAGCACAATACTTTTCACAGGGTGTCATTGATAGTAAAAGCTTAATAATCCCACTTTAGTTACAGCTTTTATAGTACAACTTGTATGACTGTTAACATACACAGCAAATTTATCTACCATTAAATTGCAATTTTCTTTTGAGCTGGAATTTTTATATTTTTTTTATCTCATGATAAAATATTTTGTTTAAATAATGTAATAGCATGAATATGCCTTTGTGATCTACATTTCACATGTTCCCCACATATGTTAAATTTTTGTATTTGTCTCATAATCATATAGGTGTTTTATATGTTGGTGTCCTATCTAGAATAGGTGTTTTACATGCTGGTGTAATATCTAGAATACCGAAATTTATCTTGATAAACATTTCTTCATCATGCCAGAGTAGCCACATTTATATTTGCCTGACTTGTTTGTGCTTGATGTTCATTTCACGGACCAGTGAAGTTTATTAGGATTGTGAAATTTGATAATTGGTTGCATCTTTGCTAGCACCACATGTAAAACCTAGTAACCAAGATGGTCACTGTGACCTACATGTATGCTTTACTATCATTAGTTATGTATTTGTGTTCAGCTTATGACTGCATTGATTTTTGAATGCCATATTGTAAATCTTAACCAGTTCAAAATGCCCCTTCTCACCAGTGCAGGTGAAAGTTAGGATAAACATGTTCTTTATATGCTAATTTTTTCTCCATTTACATGTCAGAATCATGCAGTATTTTTCCATACTGCACAGATTCATAATACACTATGTATGTATGCAAATAGTATCATGTGTTAGGAACTACTTATGATTGTAGACTAACAAAATATGCTCATGCAGCAGGTAATGTAGTTTTTGATTTATTAAATTTGTTTCTGAATGAACTAAACAACTTGTTTGGTTCATTTGAAAGTAGATATAATAAAGTGGATGATGTGGATGCTGGGTCACAAAACACTTTCAGTCAAGCAAATGAATAATTGTAGTATTTACAATGTCCACAACAAATGTGAGACACAGTATTGAATATACCATTCTGATTATTTAAACAGTTATTTAGGAGATGTTTATAACTATTCATAAATCGAATAGTCCAGACTCTAACCTGTGCACTCAGGGGTCTATAAAAATAGCAGAGAAAAGCATTAAGATCAAAGGCTGTCCTCTCTCCCTCAGAGACCTCTTATTTTACAAGTCAGTCAAAACACTAAACTTAAAACATGCACCATGTAAATGTGGGTTTTGGTAGAAAAGCAAAAGCTTTGGAGCCAAGAAGCAATGACAATGAAGCAGTCATATTTCCACTGGCAAAATGGACTGTCACACTGCAGCTGCTTTGTAATTCTTTACTGTTCACTTCTTTGACACAGTGTTTGGATTTATGGTAGCGATAGAAGTCATACAGTTCATACAAAGAACATGCAAGTAAGAGGGCATAAAATATGTAGTCTATTGCTGGTAAGAAAAATGGAAATAAATGTAATTATACATACATACCTTTTTGCACAAGGTCCGAAAATTGATCATCTGCATGAAATTGTTCTGCAGTTAAGACTACATTTTCAACATAAATCTAAAGGAGAATTCACTGTACTTGCAAACAAAATGAATTTGATATTTCCTAAGAAGCAACATTTAATCCTGCATCTTTCAATTAAAGGAATTTCATATCTTTCCACCTTATGATTCCAAACTAATAATGACAGAACTGAAACATGTGTACTGTATCAAGGCCAGTCCCTCCAGCAACATGTACATTATACAGAATTGACATACTCAATAAATCCAGTCCATTACAACTAGAAAAGCAGAATTTAGTTGGATTGACAAAAGCAACCCAAAATCTCCATTCCAGACCAACTGGCAAAGTTGTTTCAAGGTTGTATTCATTCACAATATGATTCAAATTTTCAGTTTTAAGTAGATGCAAATGAAATTTAGTTGTTTAGTGAAAGACTGGGAGCATGCTGAGTTATCAAATCCAAAGATTGCTGGATGGCATTATGTGTGTATTGATACTGTTATAGTGTATTGTTAAACCTACGGTTGTGTATTTTCTCTGGAATCCAGCATAAATTCAAATTCTTTTTTGTAGTGTGTTCTATTTATTATTCAGCCGTAAGAAGATACAAAGGTTGCTTTATTTGTATGGAAAAATATGAACTCGCTTTTTTTCTGAGTAATACTACACTCCTAAAGTCGAGCAGTATTGTTCAGAAACACTTGTTCATATTTTCCCATGCAGTAACATATAATTTTTTGATGGTAAATTCTCCACATTACAGATGATACATTGATATTGTATAGGTAAAAGATATTGCACCTGTGAATGGGTACAGCATTTATTAGAGGAGTGGACTGCATGCATTTGATGGCTATTCAGAGTAATTACTGTTGTATCAACAATGCCTTTCAAGTGGCTGGCACTCCAAGGTTATCTAATGTCTGCAATTTCAATCCAGCAAAATTTATCATCTAAGGGTTGATAATGATATCTTCGAGTATTGGGAAGATATTGTGATGAAGAGAAGCAAAAAGAAATAGACTTTATGTTACATTTATACTTGTTTTCTAAGATTTATTCAACATTTTAGATTCTTATTCTACCATTTTTTTGGATTTTTAATTTAGCTTTAACAATTTGAGTCATATTGGTGCAATGTTGGCAGTGTGGGAGTTTTATTATGATTTCTAGCAATTGGGCATCATGCCAGACATTCAACATCATGTCTTACCCAGTCACATTATCCTAACACTAACCTCTTAATGCTGAGCACCAAGCACGGCAGCTGCTAGTACTATTTTTATGTTTTTGGTATGACTCAGCTAGGGCTCAAACCCATCACCTCCTGCATCTAAATTGGATGCTCAAACCACTTAACCAACCAGAGTGCTCTCTTCAAATCAGAGCTTCCTTCACTTAATGCTATAACTTAACTTCCATCAAAATCTTGAAAACTTTTAATGTTTTTTAGCTTTCATTTATATTTTCATTTTTTGCCTGTTAAATATGTTCTCAGGCACTGTTTGTATGCATTTTAATTGCTCTTTTTTTAAGTAGAAAAAGTAACCACCGTCTTCCAACAAAGACTTTCTTTTTTCAATTTCAGCAAAGTCAAGATCCAGCATAGCTTCCAAGGTAATTTCCTTGTATATCTAGTCATGTTCTACAATTCTTCAAACAATTAATACTCTGTATACCATTCCAATGAATATTAGACAATTAATACACTGTAACCATTCCGATGAATATTAGACAATTAATACACTGTAACCATTCCAATGAATATTAGACAATTAATACACTGTAACCATTCCGATGAATATTAGACAATTAATACACTGTAACCATTCCAATGAATATTAGACAATTAATACACTGTAACCATTCCAATGAATATTAGACAATTAATACACTGTATACTATTCCAATAAATATTAGACAAAATATCCTGCATTAACTGCTTGTGACATGTCTCAAAATTTATGTATTTCTGTCTCTTTAAAAGAGATTGCTGTTGCATGTATAGTTTAAGATAAGATCAGATAAGATTTTCTTAGTGTCAGCAGAATTTTAAACAGCAATTCAACATAAGCTCTATTATGCTTTTTTACTGGCATTGTTATGTGATACAGATGCAGAGAAGTTTGTCAGTTAAGGAAGTAATTAGTAAACATCATGAAGATCATGAAATTAAGTATTTCAAACATGGAATAAGTTCATGTTTCCAATTTGAAAGTTATTTATTTAATAGATTTGTGACAAACAAAACTAAACATCATATTCTACTTATGACACATAAACTAAAAAATGACATTAGACATAATTTAAATTCTTAAGAAATATGTTTGACAATAAACAATAATGATAGCAAATAATAAAACAAGAAAATGACTATACAATTGTAAAAGGAGCAAATACTTTTTAAAGAATATCAAAATAATCAACAAACAAAAGATTGATATTTTCTTCAATAACAGGATCTTTGCTTGGTTGCCTTGCTATCTCTGTTCACATTTGTGAATGAGTAGGTTAATTTAAGGTTTTTTAATTATGTACACAAAATATATAATAGTGTTTGATTGATTGATTGACCTGACACACAGCCAGACCATTAACTCTTATGCAGGTAGGATTTGAATGTGTTTTAACTTTTTTTTCATTTTCACTCTTTATTTGATTAGCTACAAAATATTAGGATCTCATGGACATGCTTGCAGGCATATCTGTTATTGTAGATTGACATATTTAATGTTTCAAAAGGGCACATTGCATTCATGATGATTACACTTAAACTGAACTTGAAGATAGAACTAAAACACGACTTAAGTGCTATTATTTCTTAAAGTGCTGCCTCCAGTATGCATTAGTGACATTTTCATTGACAGAAATTCTGTTGAATATTGTAATTTATGGTGTACTAAGAATGTACTAAGAAGCATTATGTAAACCCAGGCATTTAACATTGCAATTATTTGATGAAGTCCAGAATCCAAAATTTATAAATTAATTTATTCAACTGATACTGTAATTGCAAATCATCAGCATTAATCCTGCAGCAAAATGTTGCATTATCCTATGCTGCATTATTAACAATGAAACAAACTTTCATTCATATGAAACATGGTTGTGTTGTTAGACAGTCATCATTTAATCAATTAACATGTGGCTGAAAAACATTTAGTCTTAGTCCTGTGATAAACAATAATTGTATCCCCTTGCATATCCTATTATTAGTAGAATTATATAGTCAGCAGTGATAAAAAAAATTTGGAAAAGTTGTACAAAAAATTTGTCTTTAATGTGAATTCAGCATATTCCCACATAGTAATTAATGTAAATTTAGCATATTCCCACATTGTCTTTAATGTGAATTCAGCATATCCCCACATGGTCTTTAATTTGAATTCAGCATATCCCCCACATGGTCTTTAATTTGAATTCAGCATATTCATATATGTCTTTAATGTGAAATCCACATATCCCTACATTATGCCTTTTGGTTAATTTAGTATAAACCCTCATTATGTCTTTAATGTGAATTCAGTATATCCCCATATTATGTCTTTAATGTGAATTCAGTATATCCCCATATTCTGTCTTTAATGTGAATTCAGTATATCTACACATTATGTCTTTAATTAAATTTAGTAATTCCGCATATTGTGTCTTTAATGAATTAGCATATCCCCACATAATGTCTTTAATGTGAAATCAACATATCCCTACATTATGTCATTAACATATTTAATGTAAATATAAATATATCCCCACATTATTTCTTTAATATAAGTTTTGAAATTATCATATGGATATATCCATATGCTTAAAATTTGGCTTACTCTTATTTAAGTCTTTAAAATGTAGCCTGTGATGTAGTTATCGACTTCTGGTTACTGATATACAAAGACTACATGTCATTGTAATGTTAAGATTACCACTATACATGTGCTATAAATTGATCCTTACTAGAACAGAACCATTTAAGGGTTGGGGTGGAGCTTGTTACTGTTATTATCAAACCAACTACTCCCTATTTTACTGTGCAACAATGCAGTTTTTTGATAGCTGTTAGTAGATTGCTCATTACCCATGAAATGAAATGGTTACTTCCGACTTGCTGGATGCTAGGATATTAGAGTCACATATTATTTACAGAGAATCCTTGAGGCAGTTCACGCCTGTTACTGTGTTCATATCGCATTATAAGGACAATACCTATGGATGAGTGTTAATTAATTTAGTTTTGAAGAATAAATAGAAATTTTTTTTTAGAAATACCCATTTAATTATTCAGATGCAAATGAGAATTTATGCTATGTTTTGTTACATTTCTTTGTGCTCATTTTCAATGAAAATACCTTATGGATACAGTGAAAGTTCTATTGGTGAATACACATGTACCATATCTTCCCACATATAGCCTGCAGATGCAGATAATCTGTACCCTCATATAGCCCACAGTTTAAGGGGGTTTGTGTAAAAAAAAATCATTGGCAAAACCCGCACCTTTGTATAACCCGCAACCATAGACTGATGAAATTTTTTGTGTATGTTCACATTGTCTACCATTACTGTTTTTAGAAGGACCGAATTTGTCAATGCTCACATAGGGATGACGAACAATACTACAACTACTACATTTTCACTCACCTGCCTAACATGCAAATTTGTATTTATGCTATCAAGTCAGTCGGCCCCAGTCAATATTCATCCCTCTGCATCAGTTCAAGTTAGTCACCCTGCCTCCACTATATTCTGGCTGGCGTGTGGCAGATTTGAATTTTGAAGCCAGGTACTTGTGAGCCGGATATGCAATGGAGTAAGGTCCTGAGGCTGAATGCCACAATTGTCAATTTCGAATGTAGCTCGAATGACGTCAATTAACTGTTCAGGCTCTGTACATAGTGCTTGTGCACATAGGTTGTGTATAGAAGCTGTGTCTCAACTAAAGGCTACTTAAACACGGACAGTTCTAAATAATGTTGTATTCTTGTGAATTTAGATTCGAGTTTAAATAATTTCTTTCTGTTAAATTAAAAATATGCTGAAATGAAATTCTTAAACAGCCAACTTCAAGCTAACTGCCATTGCATATGCTGAAGTGCAAGGCAATAGTACCACTGGGAGAAAATTTGATATTGATGAGAGTGTAATCCAAGGTTGGAGAAAAGAAAAAAGAGCATTGGAGAAGATTAATCCATGAAAACTTGCTCGTCATGGACCTAAAGCAAAATGGCCTCATCTTGAAACTGACCTGAAGCAGTGGATCGTTACCCAACTCGAAAACAACCAACCAATCTTGACAGTTGCCATCAAACTTAAGGCCCAATTCATGGCGGCAGAAAATATTGATTATGGAAACATGACAGATACAAAATTTTAAGTTTTTATCCCGAAATGTTGATTTGGTCCCGATACCATAAGTTGTTGTTAAGTTACCATAATATCCAACCTTAGCAAAACAAAACTTGAACAATATATAAGTTATGTAGTTATGTTTTTTTAACAATATATTGAAATATTATTATGTGTAAAAAATTTGTGATATAGCCCACACCCTTATATAACTCGCACACACCCCTTGTGGCATTTGTAAAATCTGGTATAACCCATGGGATATATGTGGGAAAATATGGTGCTTAAATTACTTGCACTCTGCAGTTACTAATTTTCTTGTATATGCATGAAATCAATGCTTGCATGGTTCTCGGCAAAATATTAAATATAAAATATGCAATCACTGTTTGTGTATTTCGTGTTTAATAAGTATCGGTTTAGGTTAGTTACTTTGATAGCTTGAACTTCATAGCCCCCCCCTCCCAAGTTCTTTAATAGTGAAGATGTTAGAATTGCTGTTGCTCCTGTTTTGGATTTAATGCTATTTTCAGGAAATAATAAGCTATACATAGCAGATAATATGTTTGGTGGAGGAAGATTCCAGAAAAATGCTGGCAAGAACCACCAACCCTAGAGAAACTATTGGCAATTTTTCTCACACTGGCTGAGTCTGGGACTTATCCCACAGGTATAGAGCATGAGATGTCGGTGATCTGTAAAGGCAAGCATCTCATACTAGTCAGCCACCCTGTATTTGATTGACTTGATATGCATGATACATTACATAACATGATGGCACTTTGTTAACCCTGACCATTGTGTTATGGTAGGGTTTTATTGTAGCTCCAGTGGCAGAAAAATGACCAAATGATATAGATGTGGGGACAGGTGTAAATGTGAATTGAGTTATGGTAGGGTTTTATTGTAGCTCCAGTGGCAGAAAAATGACCAAATGATATAGATGTGGGGACAGGTGTAAATGTGAATTTTGTGCAATTTATATTAATTTATTCAAAATTAAGTAGGTATTGAAGGTGTCTAAACAGACTCAGTTTTCTGTAAAAATGTCACAGTGTGCAGTTTTACATTTGATGAGCAATGTGAGGTGTAATGTTACAGTTCATTAAGGTGAGATATTTTTTAGGGTTTGGTGGCAGTTGTCCAGATGGTACATCAGCCCTGGCACATTACTGTCATATTACAAAGAAGGAAGTTATTGCTAAAAAGATTGTATGAACACAAATTGCAGCAGTTTGGTTGCCTTGACAGAGTCAGTTAGGTCATGATAACTTTCAGAATTTAAGTTTGGACTGACCTTTCTTTAAATTTGCTTCCACTTGTAGTGGAGTGTCAGGCATTAACTCTTTTCCTCTACTCCCTAGGAAGGTAATTTTAAATTAAGGTAATTACCCCAATAATTACTTTTGTCATATACTTTGTTAAGTAGTATATTCATAGAATTAGAATTGCCTCTTCTACAAATATTGTTTCCTTTCTTTACAGGCAAGCACTGCTCACTCAAAGCCCCGCAGTTACATTAAAAGTTCAGGTTCATTGGCTGCTACTGATGATGATGATGATGATTTTTGAAGCCCTTAATTCTGTGATTTACATAAAGAATAGAAAAGTTGAGGAAAAATTATCAAGACCAGTCAAATGATATTGCATTTTATGTGGAAGTTATAATTAGGACTAAGAATTAGAAGTAGTAGCAATAATTGTTCTCATTTATATTTCATTTAGTGGATGAGTGAAAGCGGATTTGAAGATGGTTTAACAATTTATCAAAGCTTTCTTGGGCTTTAGCTGACTGACATGGAAGATATTTTCCATCTTCCATAAGAATTAGATTTCTAATTGGAAACAAACTAATCTCAGCTAGTTTCCAGTGAACTATTGTGAATGCATCATTAAGATAGATTTCTATTATTCACAGGTCAGACCAGGAATAGAATTGAGATTTATATTTTTTTCTTAAACTATGTCCTGTGAATTCATTTATTTTTATGGGTATGCATTTTTCATATTTTTATGAAAAAGTAGGTTTTATTTGGTGCCTAAATTCATGGGTTGAAAAAGAAGTCCTTTCAATTCCACAGAAGGATTATTGTTTATTGACTCCTTAGATTCTTGATTTGTATTAAACACAATACCCAAGAAAATTGATAACCAAAATAAATAGCTAATTACAGTATTCAAAGTTAATAATTGAAATTGTTTTTTTTAAAGACATTTTTTGTGTGCCTTATGTGATACCATGTGATAGAAAATTATTTGTTATTTGATGAAAGTTGAAATACTTGTCTAGTTCCCAATGACGAGTTAATATCACAGATGACGTAAAATTTAAAAAATGATTATTGAAATTAAAAATTCTTGGATGATACAATAATTCCATATTATTGACCAGATTTATATATCCATATAATTTGTCTGATCTTGCCCTGTCACATGTTGAGTATCATGTTTACAGAGTTTATATGAAGCAGATCAAGGGTAAAATAGGGATTCATTCATTACTTATCAAAATTAACAAAGAGCAGTACACCTACTTATTCGCATGACATTCTTTAAAAAGCATTTCCTTTATAAAAAAAAATTTGTTATTTACTGTAAATTACAGTTTTTTGACATTTAATTATACTTTTTTAAAAAAATCAAACTGTCTAGATTTCCAGCTTTTAGGGCATGTCCATGAAGTCAGATAGGAGTCATTATGTGATGGTATGTAATTATGTAGTGTTATGTAATTATGTAATGGTATACATGTTATGTTCCCTAGGATAAATTGGCTCTTGGCCAATTGGATAATAAAAAACATACATGTAGTAGGAACATGGGAGTCATCACATCCCAATACATGTAGAAGAAATTAAGACAAATAATAAATATGTTTGAATATATATTAAATTTGGAAGAGATTCTGAAAATTGTGAGGAAATCAAAGAGAAATACATTATGACAACTTTTGTAATTGACAAATTTATATTCTTTTATAAAGCATATGAGACTGTAATTCTGTCAATGACAAAATTTTATACTTTTTCGCTTTTATAAAATAATATTTTTTGTAAAATATTTTATATTTATTAGATAGGCTAAATGTAGTAACACTTGTGAATAAATAAGCCTTCTTTTTTAAGATTAAGAAAATTATTAACTTTATGACAGATGTAACTAGTGTAATGTACAATATATCTGTAATTTTATATATATTTTATGTTATTGTTATGAAGCACTTGTCTCAATTTGTTTCTTGCTCAGATTTCTTACATCTTTCTATATTGTATTCTATATCATAATTAGTAGATCTGTTGATATTGAATGTTGTAAGTTATCAATTAGTCTTGATAGAAGACAGTACACCATGTCAAAGTAGCTGTGATATCCATAATTTTATCTTATTCTTTTATATAATGTCCCTATTTAAGTGCAAATAAATTGAAAAAATGTCTTAGAGAAGGTAGAATCCTTTTGAGTTAATATGTTAGAAGATTAATAGTCAGGGTCACTCTGGCTGAAAAAAAAAAATATGCATCCCTGCTAGTATGGTATATTTATTGCTACTAATGACAATTTTAATTTCATCCAGTTATCTTATGCATACTGTAAAATGGTCTAAAATTAGCATTTGTTTTTTTTTAGACAAACCTACCATTATGACACATGAAAATTTGTGACTAAGTGATTAAATTGTGGCAGTTTATAAAGTTTCAAGGCTAAAAATATTCTTTTCAAATGACTCATTGGATCATGTGTATATAGCAAATTAAGTAAATATCCTGTTTTTTTTCTCATGCACAGTGATCTGTACATTTTATTCCATGTTTCAAAGTTTAATCGCCCCCCTCTTGAATGGTCCCCAGACCAGTGGCCACCTACTCCTTATGGCCAGAATCGATTGAGATCAACGAGTTTGTGTTCAAAATTACCCCTGACAAAAAGCCATCCCACTAACTTGACCAGTGGCCATTGTACTAGTACAAAAATATAAAATTTACCCCTCACAAACGACCATATTTTTCCGTAATATGTATCCAGAACAAGTATTTTATTCATAATGTGTGTTAAGTAATCCGATTTACGTTTTGTGATGTCAGGTTTTCGTCACTGGAAAGAGTGTTGACCAAATTACATGTGTCACTAAGGTTAATATTATATCATTTATGCCTTACAAAAATCCACATTTTTTCCATAAAGCTGAGAAAGACTCAAATTTTAATCCACACAAAAAGGTAAGTACCTGTAATCAAATTAGCCTAACTGCTGTGTTATCATGAGATGTCCAGTTTAGTCACTCTCATAATTGGTAAGATTACAATTATTGAACAGTAGTAACAGCTGAGAAGTGGCAGTATTGATGTACAATGCACAAGTCAGAGGGAAAATGGTTTGAGAGCCTTTATGGCTTCCCTTAGTGATATGTTGAGCTCGTTCACTTTCATAATTAGTGGCTATTACTACTGACAATAATTGTCAAGATTCCTATTTTTAACTGCCATGGGGTGTTTTTGTTCAGATCAAATCTGCGTGCATATCGAAGCCGTTATGACTTCTCTCACTTAGTGTAAAGACATGTAAAAACAGTAGGATACCAGACTGCAACTAATGAATCACAAAACAAGGTCACTGCCTTTAAAAACATGGCATTTTGTTTAAATGCAGAAAAATTGTTTTATCAGTCTTGTAGTTGGCAACATTGATGATTACAACCAGACATAATTATCAAGATCGTAAAAGGGTCAGCATAGGCTAAAAATAGATTTTGTGCACACCCACACACAGAAATTAACCTTGAACAAAATAGGGTACCAGACAAAGACTGAAAAATTGTGTGATAATACATCACTTCCTTTACGAAGAAGGCATTTTATCCGCTCTACAAAAGTTCTGTCTGCATAATTAAATTGCATACAGTTAGCAACATCCGAATAAATCATTACCAAACATTAACATGTCATCATGCAAAAGGAGATGATTATTTTAGAAAAAAAAGTCTGTTATTATACTCAATGACATCGGGTGAGGGGGGACTTGCCAACCAATTTTAGGTAGAAAAGACTTGAAAAAAACAATTTTATGTTGAAAAGACGCAAATAAACAATATAACTGATAAGGAGGTTATTCAGAAGCAGTGAAAATATGGAGCAAATGGAAAGAGAATTGTATATACCAAGATTTAAATGACAGTTTTAAGAATAAGAACTATTAATGTATATTCAGCTGAAATCAATCTGTTATTATAAAAAGAAGAACCTTTTAATAATTGATGTTACTTTTAAACGAAGATATCGAATGAAGATATTAAATGCCATGAAGAATGTAGCTTTCTTACTACGTACATTACATGTACTTCTCACAAAAAATTTAGTCCCCAACTGGAATGGCCACCCATCTTATAAGGCCACTCTCCTGGTGCAGAAGAATGACCATATAAGAGAGGGACTACTGTATATATAATTCAGAATATATCTGTTAAAATATCTGAATAATGTGGGTGTGGTTAATACATGTTTTACAAACATCTCCACACTCCCACTGTAACCATGTAAAATATGAGTGCAGCATGTTATAATGATGTTCATGGTAACCCCACTACCACCAATAACTTTGACTTACTGTAATAAGATGTTGAACTTATTTCGATATGAGTTTGGAATGTAAATGATGTCATTAGACTTCTAGTTAAATTCATTTTAAATTATTGTATCTACAGTAATTTTTCTCGAGGGATGATGGATTACTAGTAAAACATTTAACTATAATGTTCTCATGAAGCTATTTGTTAAGCAGAATTCTGGGAATATGATTGGTCAATTATCAGGATATAAAGTACATTATTTCTGTGAAGAATTATTCAAGAAGGATGTACACTATTAAGATCAGACAGTAAATAATTCAGTAAAACAAGATGACAGACAACCTCAGATATTCTATTTTTGTTCTAAATGATCACATAATATCTAGAAATGATTTACTGTGTAGTTTTTTATTGTTGGAAAATGTTCCTCCTCCCCTTCCCCCAAGAAGGCTAGATTTTAATTAAACCAGACTAACTTTTCCAGTGTTAGGCAGGAAATAGTTTCAATACAGGGGAGGTAACTGCAATGACTAGCAGGCTGTCATTGGCATCTGCATAGTAAGAAGTAGCAATAAGAGATTTTCAATGCTCTGTAATCCAAATTTTGATCAAAAGAATTGTGCTTATGAGGTAATTAATTAATATATACCGGGGTTTCAAGATCATAACATTCCATACAACAAAGTAAACTTATGTGTTACTAATAGGATACTAGTATAATTTGTATGCTTATCATGGGGATAAAAATAAGTGGTATCCCTTTGTCCACTTACATGAGTAGTCCTTGAAAAGGAATCCTTTTTACTTTCAGCTTATTTTTATAATGTGAGCAATTGATTGTCATATAATGTGTCTATTTGTGTATAATTTGCAACAAAGAAATTTTCCTTACAATTTATTCATTCTTTCTTATAGTTTAATAACCTAGATTCAGATTTAAATGGATTTGGGGTTTCTATTTAATTCACATTTATTTTGTTGTATTCTGATATTCATGTCTGAAAGTTGGTTGTGAGCTATTGATAGAAAATATCGTTCTATCTCAAATCATGCTTGTTAGGACATAATGTACATGTTATATATTTCTTTTCAGAGATCTACAAATACATTATTTCATCTCATTTGTGTTTGCTTCATGCTTTTTATTCATACAAATCCATTACTGAGGACAGAAACCAACATACTACCAAGAAGTTTCTGAGTTAATATGTATATGAACTCTTAGGGCTGATTGGGTGGTAAGGCCAGGCAAGCTTCATCAACCTTAATGCATGGTCTGTTGTCAAAAAAAACCCTGCTAATCGGAGTTTTAAAAGCATCATGGCATGAAGATCTTTCAGATTGGGCAAATAATTCTGATCAAACATGTCCACCATTATTAAAAATATTAATACCTTTAGATGAATTCTTAAAAACTGATTGACAAAATTTGGCCAGATTGATGAAAAGCATATGGGTAATGAGGATCATCCACTGCCAAATGTGGCCACCATTAATAATAGAAAAACCAATGACGTCTTATTGTAAACTGCTAAATAGAATTTGGCCATAGTTGAAGAAAAGCCTTTTGACATGATGGTCTTGCAATTTGTTCAGATGTTGATCAACCATCAAATATAGACACCATAAATGAAAATAGAAAAAGCTTAAACAGTTTCTCAAAACTTTGACAGAATTTGAAGAAAATTTGACAAAGGTCTTCAAAATTAAACAGATCTGCTATGAAATTTGGCTAACATGACAAAAACTGAAACAATCTCTAACAACTTTAAAAAAATTGCTGAGTAAAATTTTGATCAATTTGACAGAAAAGCATCCTGTTGTTTATTTATTTCTTTTCTTCAAATGATTATTATCATGAACACCATTCACTTAGTCATTTACATAAGATATTGGAGGGCGAATGTTTGGGGACAAGCAATATTCACTCAAAAAAAACATAATGGAAAATATACAAATAATAATAAATTGGTAGACATAAAGACTAATAATCAAATACACACTCCTACAAACACAACCTCTAATGATGATAAATAAAATGTTGAATAAACTGATTAAGTACTGTTATTCAGCTCTTCCTTTATTGATCAGTTTTGTCATTGCAATACCTAAAAAACTTGCCACAGTCTGTTTTCCCACTTCTATCCAGATCCAAATATTACTCCATTGTTTGGCTGGATGAATTTAGTTTTTCATCCATGTCACCAATACCAATATATCTATATATATATCTATCTATCTATCTATATATCTATATATATATATATATATATATATATATATATATATTCTTCACAATAAAAAAAAAACAGCCTAACATGACCACAGTTGAACACTATTAACTGTTCCAGAATTTGACAGTATATATTGGATTTACTGCAAATACTGTGATTTCCCCTCCACCAGCATACTTTTACACTTCTTTAACTATCTCGACTGCTTTATATTCGCAAAATATAAAGGTATGTATAACAGCTTGATTTCCATGCAAATCTTGCAAGAACACATTTTCCCTTAAAATGGCAACATCAGTATAGCTTGGCAAGATATTTCACCCAAACTTAAAATTTGATGGGTTTGTGACAAAGTTGATCCAACATTAGCTATGTTATTATTTAAAAAAATATAGAAATGGCTACTTTAAAATTGCTCAACAGAATTTTATCAGATTTGACAGAAGAGTCCTGTTTTTAATTTATTTCAAATTTGTTCAAATAATGCAGAACCAAAATAAGATACTGTAACAGGATTTGACCTGAATGGATGCTTGGATTAAATGACAACAGAACACAATGTGATGAAAGATGGAAGGTTATGAAATAAATTGAAAAAATACAGTTCAATTCTTTCATGCTCCAAAAAACATGACTCATTTGATTACTTAACATAAACATTCACAAATGGAAAAAATGTGATTCACATATTCAAAAATGAAGGTAAGATTCATATAATCTTGTGTAATAAAAGTAAAGTTCTTACAATTGCATGTGGGGCCCCGAATGGTCTAAAGCGCTGTCCGTTACGGATCACTGCCATCTCACCTCTGTCTGCGTCTAGGATTCGGTGAATGTGGATATGTGAGAAAGCTTGCCAGTAGCTTCTCGTGGGTCGGTGGTTCTTTCCGGTGATTTCCCGGTTTCTTCCTCCACCATTAATACTGGCCGCCATGAATAGCCTATCGTGTGCTGAAAAATGGCGTTAAGCACAACAACAACAACAACAATTCCATGTATTGAAGATAATAAAAGATTCACATAAACTCCTGTAAAGAAAGTAAGATTCAAATAATCTTAAGTAATGAAAGTAACACAACTGTATTCAATTGAAACATCATCAATTGAAGAAACTAACAATTGAATCAACAATTATACCAAACACATGACTCGTGACTCAGTCATTTGTACAGCCCATACAATTCATAACCACCTATGACTTGTAAATATTTGTAAAAATTAACAAACAAAATATTTTGACCTGATTTACATGTCCATTGTCAAACCACACAGTTCTCCTGAATTCTTGGGTTGGCCCACACTTGTAATGGCCACAAACACCCTTCATGGATCCACCATGTGCACAAATTTACAAATCGAGTCATTCAGTCCTTGTATAGCCTTGATGGTCACACCTGCTTCCATCCACATACAGACATACAGACAGCCAGACTAACAGCCTGATATACCCACATACACAAGTAAAATAAAACCAAACTGGTCATAATAACAGGTATTGAATTAAAATCTAAAGATACATGCCACTAAATTAAACCTTTAATAGCAACTTGTAACAATTCAAAAGTTCACATTTCAAATCTGCATAGTGGTAAAGGCAACATTTCACGCTATGACATTAAAATTGAATATGCTTCACATATCAAATAAAATAAAAATGTAACAGTTACCCCTGTGACTGAAGAACAAAAATGGAGAACATACACACCTCAACAAGATCCAAAAGACCAATGTGTCATTTAGATAAGAAACCACAAGCATTTCTATGCTAGTTCAGTCGCTTAACTAGAAAAACAATTATCCACCCTAAATCATTTCAAGGCAAAACCAAGCTATTTCTTGCCTTATTCTGTGACAGATGCTGTAAATGTTACTAAATACAGATACTGTCAGTGTTACTAAATACAGATACTGTCAGTGTTACTAAATACATAAAAAAAAAACATTTACTAGTAAATCCTTTCAAAAGATCTTTACAACAGAATTTTACCAAACGTAGCAGCTTTCTGGCTTTGTGCAGATGTTACTGATTTGACCATTAGATGTATTTAAAACAGAACAATATTAAAAATGACTTCTCAGAAACTGGTTAGCAGAAATTTACTAATTGTAACAATGCATTTTAGTAATAAAGGCTTTCAAATTATTATCAATAATGAGAATGTGTCATCAAATCTGGCTGCTCTAACAAAAATTAGACAATACTTGAAACAAATCTTTAAAACAAAATACTCGGTTTGTTCAAAATTTACAGAGAGCATTCTAGCATGAAAGGCTTTTAAGTGTATCCAAATGATGACAATCTGCCATTAGATATGTAGCCAAAACTAGCAAAACCTTAAATTATACAACACCATTTAACAGACTTTGATCAAAATTTATAGAAAGTGTCATAGCTTGAGCACCTTTCAGATTTGTGCAAATGATACTGTTCTGCAATCAAATTTGGTTGCCATTAATTAAAGTTAAAAAAACATTACATAACTTAATCTTAAAACACTGTTGAACAGTACTGTACTTGACCAACTTCAGTGCAAATCATCTTGGCATAGGAACCTTGCAATATTAGAACAATGATGCTAATGTGCCATCAAATGAAGATTCAAAGACTTGAAAAACCTTTACACATGTTTCCATAATATATACAATGAACAGCAATAAAAGATATTTCAACTTAAAGCATACTACTGACCCAGGATTTTTTTTAGTAAAGCAAGGGAAGTAACCTGTAATGAGACTATTTAGTATCACAGGTATGGAGTTATGCAGAGTTTGTCCTCGTGCAGAAAATAAGTTTAAAACATACACAATTATTTTTAGAATACAAGATGTATATGTTTTAATAGAGCATTTCATAAAAAGTAAACACAGGAGGGATTAAAATGAACTTTTTTATAAACTAAAGCAAAAAATAAAATGCAAATAAAATGAGCATCACAGTTAGACAATATTATAATATAAAGAATTGATATATGTTAGACTCGTTTATAAAATACCAATGGTAAGCATCCTAGACTCCAGCACAGGAGTAATGACAAAATTGGCTGCCATGTCAGACCCTTAGGCAAGACAGGAGTAATGACAAAATTGGCTGCCATGTCAGATCCTTAGGCAAGACAGGAGTAATGACAAAATTGGCTGCCATGTCAGATCCTTAAGCAAGATAGGAGTAATGACGAAATCGGCTGCCATGTCAGATCCTTAGGCAAGACAGGAGTAATGACAAAATCGGCTGCCATGTCAGGTCAATAAGCAAGATGGGAATAATGACAAAATTGGCTGCCATGTCAGATCCTTAGGCAAGATAGGAGTAATGACAAAATTGGCTGCCATTTCAGGTCAATAGGCAAGACAGGAATAATGACAAAATTGGCTGCCATGTCAGATCCTTAGGCAAGATAGAAGTAATGATAAAATAAGCTGCCATGTCAGATCCTTAGGCAAGACAGGAGTAATGACAAAATTGGCTGCGAAGTCAGATCCATAGGCAAGACAAGAGTAATGACAAAATTAGCTGCCATGTCAGATCCTTAGGCAAGACAGGAGTAATGACAAAATTGGCTGTGAAGTCAGATCCATAGGCAAGATAGGAGTAATGACAAAATTGGCTGCCATGTCAGATCCTTAGGCAAGACAGGAGTAATGACAAAATTGGCTGCCATGTCAGATCCATAGGCAAGACAGGAGTAATGACAAAATTGGCTGCCATGTCAGATCCTTAGGCAAGACAGGAGTAATGACAAAATTGGCTGCCATGTCAGATCCTTAGGCAAGACAGGAGTAATGACAAAATTAGCTGCCATGTCAGATCCTTAGGCAAGACAGGAGTAATGACAAAATTAGCTGCCATGTCAGATCCTTAGGCAAGACAGGAGTAATGACAAAATTAGCTGCCATGTCAGATCCTTAGGCAAGACAGGAATAATGACAAAATTGGCGGCGAAGTCAGATCCATAGGCAAGACAGGAGTAATGACAAAATTAGCTGCCATGTCAGATCCTTAGGCAAGACAGGAATAATGACAAAATTGGCGGCGAAGTCAGATCCATAGGCAAGACAGGAGTAATGACAAAATTGGCTGCCATGTCAGATCCTTAGGCAAGACAGGAGTAATGACAAAATTAGCTGCCATGTCAGATCCTTAGGCAAGACAGGAGTAATGACAAAATTGGCTGCCATGTCAGATCCATAGGCAAGACAGGAGTAATGACAAAATTAGCTGCCATGTCAGATCCTTAGGCAAGACAGGAGTAATGACAAAATTAGCGGCGAAGTCAGATCCATAGGCAAGACAGGAGTAATGACAAAATTAGCTGCCATGTCAGATCCTTAGGCAAGACAGGAGTAATGACAAAATTAGCTGCCATGTCAGATCCATAGGCAAGACAGGAGTAATGACAAAATTAGCTGCCATGTCAGATCCTTAGGCAAGACAGGAGTAATGACAAAATTAGCGGCGAAGTCAGATCCATAGGCAAGACAGGAGTAATGACAAAATTAGCTGCCATGTCAGATCCATAGGCAAGACAGGAGTAATGACAAAATTAGCTGCCATGTCAGATCCTTAGGCAAGACAGGAGTAATGACAAAATTAGCTGCCATGTCAGATCCTTAGGCAAGACAGGAATAATGACAAAATTGGTGGCGAAGTCAGATCCATAGGCAAGACAGGAGTAATGACAAAATTGGCTGCCATGTCAGATCCTTAGGCAAGACAGGAGTAATGACAAAATTGGCTGCCATGTCAGATCCTTAGGCAAGACAGGAGTAATGACAAAATTAGCTGCCATGTCAGATCCTTAGGCAAGACAGGAGTAATGACAAAATTAGCTGCCATGTCAGATCCTTAGGCAAGACAGGAGTAATGACAAAATTAGCTGCCATGTCAGATCCATAGGCAAGACAGGAGTAATGATAAAATTAGCTGCCATGTCAGATCCATAGGCAAGACAGGAGTAATGACAAAATTGGCTGCCATGTCAGATCCTTAGGACAAACAAGATGAATCTCATTACCCAACAAACACTAAAGCCATTTAACTAACAACCTGATTGCAGCCTTGGCAAAGATAAATAATATGTACTCAAAAAATGTATTGTTTGCCAAGGAAACAAACTGAATAAATTGACTAATAATAAAATATAACCTTTAGTTATAGAACTGAAAGCATCTCTGAAAGAACAATAATATAAGACATTGTTAAAGTATGTCATTTTGTGCAAGCATATATTCTGATTACACATATTTCTTACTAAAAAATTATTTCTTCAAACTTGATCACATTTGTAATTCTTGGATATTTATAATGCAAGTGTGATAGTGTGATAAGTTTTGTTAAAATGAGTTTGACAGTTGATAATATCACAATATTAAAACACGTGAAACATTTGTTGTTTATATGTAGTCACTTGCATTTTGCAATAATTTAAAGCATCAAATATCTTTGTTGCCATCTTTCACAAATTAATTTAAATGTACATTTTGTATCGTTTTAGCTTTTAATATAATAACACAACACTGATACTTCTCAATTTAGTTATTAAGTGCAAAGAAACTTGTGACCTGAAAAATAAGCCTGAGAAATTCTGTAGTCAACCCAGGTTAATCAGAAATTGGGACTTGAACTTTGAATCTTCTGGTCATGTGTTGAGTGCCTTAATCATAAGTTTACTGTTGGGTACAACTCTCAATGGTTTTTAAAGTTGTGAGCCCAGGCCATAGGGTGTAGGGGTGTAACAACAGACACAGGAATCCATGCTGGCTGTTCAGGTTAACACCTTTTAATATCAATTAAATACACAGTACTTTAAGAATGGAGCTAGGAATGACTTTACAATTATGAGCAATGGCCTAAGGCACTGGGAGTGATCCAGGAGTCAATGTATAAATGATCCCCATTTTAAGCCAAGAAAGTGATCCAAGATATAGTATATGGTATAGAAATGAAGATGAAAGATACAAAGATTGGCAAGATAGGTACTATGTTCTCCAGGCTCCTTCCGCATTTTAATGAGTGTGACTTTGCATTATCAAGTGTTTGAACTTTGCAGTTGAGCAATCTCAGGCTACATTGGCCTCTTGTTTGTTTTTATTATACTTCAGTGGGCAGTAGATTCTTTTGTCTAACAGTTGTGTTCGGTCTTTGCTAACATCAAAGCACTTTTTAAGAACAAAGTTGCAATTTGGATACATCTTGGGGTGAATGTTTGCAGTAAACAAAAAAAGGATGGTCATTATGACCTACCAGTAAGAGTTTATGAAAAATTGTTTAGAAATTACATGTAGGAGAAAATTTACATTGTTTTTACCAATTTGCAATGTGGGTGCATCTTTCAATGAATGCCAAAAGTGGGGTTGCTTTCATCTCCTTTCTACGATTTATTCAAAATTCTCACAAATATTACACATGCCACTTAAGTGAGATACCTTGTGAGCTTCTGTTCACTAATATCTCCAGGTCCTAAGAGCATAAGAACACTATCTTGTTTAATCTTTTGACTTGACTAGAAATTTGTCACAGGACACATAAAGATACCTCCCTATGCGGTATGCAAGTAGATTAACAGTAATAACTTGAAGAATGTATTTATGTTTGAAAATGCAGTCAAACATTACAACTGATAAAGAAAAGAAATAGATGTAACTCTTACAAAAATCATTGAAGAACAACATATTCACCTGAATTCAATTATGTCTGTCAAGGAACATAAATTTTTAAAAGCATCAGAAAATGACAGCTGAACATGTTCATCTTATGTCAGTAAAGTCTGTCAAGTCATAGTTGTCATACAGATTTGTATGAAACTGTACCCCCATGTAGACAGTATGTCATATACCATATATACTTACTTATAAGTCATGTCAAACTGCAAACAACAAAGATCTGGGTATGTGCAGCTTGAAGCTGAATTTGATGTATTATGGTATAAAGGCCATTCCCTTTACCTCAAGGCTAAGGTCACAGTTAGTTTTTTTATGTCTGGAGAATAATTT
This sequence comes from Potamilus streckersoni, assembly GCA_016746295.1. Classification (NCBI taxonomy): domain Eukaryota; kingdom Metazoa; phylum Mollusca; class Bivalvia; order Unionida; family Unionidae; genus Potamilus; species Potamilus streckersoni. The sequence continues at coordinate 490,155 of JAEAOA010000401.1, forward strand.
TTGAATCAGTGAAAGACGTTTTGATGAGGTAAAATTAATTATAAAGATGAAGTATTGCATACTACATCCTTGCTCCCTGCCTCAAGCCACAACACAGGAAAATGTATTTCAGTGACCTCTACCCATTTAAGGGTTTAATAGGTACATATTTACATCAATGAAAATATTTTAATGAGATTTAAGCCTTTTATCTATCTTCAACAAAAATAAGAGTAAAAAGGAAAACTGATTGGTGAAAAACCAGACAACAGAGAAACACAGTAAAGCTTTAATGTTCCAAGACAAAGCTGGTAAGAATCTCGCAGAAGATAATAATCGTAATGGCTGGATGGAATACTTTTCAGAGACTTCTGGACACCACACTGTACTAAACTTCCCACTGTCCACAACAGAAGTTCACCACCTGATCCTCATGAAATAAGTAGAAGCTGCAGTAAAGACACTAAAGAAAGGGAACTCAGATAGGGTACACATTATACCAACAGAACTTGTTGAAGTAGGAGGAATCTACTTGATAGAGGTCCTTACAACAATCTGCAACAAAATCTGGTCCACCCCATGAACCCAGTCTCTGGTCATCTCTTTTCCTGAGAAAGGGAATCCAGCTGTGCCAGAACTACCAAATAATCTGCCTCTTCAGTCACCCAGCTAAAGTCATGCTAAAGATCATCTTCAACATATGAAGATCTGCTCACCACCATAAAGATAGTATGGTCATGTTCATCAGGCCTATCAAGGGTAATCTACAGGGCACAGTGATGCAAAAGAGATAAATAAGGCAGACAGAAGAAGAGATGGGAAGATAACATCAAAGAATGGACAAGCATGGATTTTGCAAAGTCTCAAAATAGCAGAAAAGAACATGGCAAAATAGAGAGAGGCCATTGCAAAGTTATCAGTGGCACCCCTACAACCAACAAGTTTCTGAGAAAAATGAAAAATATGAAAAATTATATTTTGGTTCACAGTGTCTAAAGTATTTATATTTATATCCCCAACCTCAATGTCAAGGTCAAAACAAGGGGCACTTTCAATGGCATGTTTTGTTATGCAAGTTGTTACTTGTCAACTCTTACAGATCCATGTCTTATTGAACAACAGGCAAGTCCCAAACTTAAAGGTCATGGTCATTAGTAGAAAAAGTAACAAGATAGGCATTTCAAGCAACATTTGCAGCACTCTTGTTTCTTAATATATCTAAAAGTTTTGTTTGGTCAAGAGTGGATTTTAAGATATTGATATAAGGTTATGAATTTGCTTAAAACTCCAGACATTTATACCTTGATAAGAAATTTTTCTTTTAAGTAACATATACAGGAGACCAGCTTGAATGTCAAAGTTATTGAAAGGTCAGGAATGATTAGTGAGCAATTTTTGTTTCTACTCTGTAACTTTTCAGCTGTAAACATATTTGGATGAAATTTTCCGATATAATTATGGTTTTCAAGGGTTCATCATAGGTCAAGGTCATTACAGAGGAAAAGTATAATATGCTTGCTACCTATTGCTTGCATGTACTGAGCACAAGATTCGAAGGAATGCAGTCATTTTAATAAAAAGTAAAAATGTATCTAGGTAGATATCAAAAGTAGAAGGTTAAAAAATAAGGTTCCTAACTTACTCTGAGGTCAAGATCACAGAAAAGTAATTTCAACTGTAAGAAATATTTTGCTGAAATTCATCTTGATATATGCAAGCCATTATTAAACTTTGAATTATATCAGCCATCTACTTAAAGATCAATGTTACAATGAGGTTTAAAATAACTTTGCAGTAACCACTGCACTTGCAGCTAGGGCAACTTGATTTACTTCAGTTTGTCCAAGTCTATTGTGTCAGAGGTTACCATATTACCATAACTCAGACATCACTTTACTTGACCTACACTAATTCAGTTGCATGCACTTGAAGACATTGGATCAGGTTTTTATTCCATATTTTTATTCCGGCATACATTAAATGCTCATGGTGAAAATCTTGGTGGGCAATACAAATAAATTGATTGATATCATCAAATAAAATATGATAGCCATGTTATATGGTGCATGACCTAATTAGATATGTTGTTAAGCTTTTTTAATTGACCAGTCATCTTTTGTGACTGCTGTTGGGTCACACAAGTTTTGAAAACACAGGTTTTGTTAAATATAGAGGGCATATATTTGCCACATGTAGATTTCTTGTTCACACTTTTCTCTAAAAAATATATCAGCAGTACATACATTTGTAGTTTTATGTTTTTCCTTGCAAAATAGTAAAGCTATATTTTAACTTTAAAAATTGCAAGTAAAAATATTTTGCAGAACACCATTCTAAAATATCAAGGTCTAATGGAGTTTTTTATTTATTGTTTTCCTTACAGTCAGCCATAAATCAGATCTATTTTCTGGTGTGTACACTATGCAGCATGGTTTCTTTAGGAAACTCTAATTGTTTTACACTATTTTTCATCACTATAGGAACAAGGTCATTGTGACTTACTTTTTGTGGTGGTATATGACATGTTAAGAGTAAGGTCATTTGACCTACCATTCTTTCAGTAAGATATTTTGAATAATATGTTCATCCTATCACAGCAGTCTGTATTTAAGGTAGAAGTGTACTCAAAAACATATGGCCAGCTCATAACAGGTTTAATGATATCAATAGAGTAGAAATACAAATTTTTTACCATTTTTAAGTTGTTTACAGAAAAAAATTATATAAAAAAAACTAAATGCATAAGTTGAAAATTAAGCTTTATTAAATATGAAGCTAATTAGGCAAGTTATTTGATGACATGCTGTAACATGGTTTATACAAAGCACATCTTTTAAATTAATATCTTGTGTAATAAACAAAAAGTCAATATGCCATCAGATTAGGGCAATTTGTAAATTAAGTTGGTTCCATTTCCAAATTAAATAATCTTGGCGTATACCATACCTGACCAATTATAAAAAAAAAATATTCCAACCTGCATCTTAGTATCTCACTTACATTATATATACTTGTATCCATGTTCTGCAGAAAATTCTTGTAGGTTTATTTTAAGCATTTTGATCTCTGAATTTTCTATTGTTTTTTAAAGCTGATGTCACATTATTTATGGAAAGTATTTTAAAAATGTGGATGTAAAAAAGAAAAAAAATATTGTAGTGACATTTCATATATTGCAAAACTTCAAAATTTTATAAATACTTTTTTGTATTCTTTTACTGATGAAACCTTTTAATTTGTCCATATTTACAAAACTCCATTCTTCAGCTTATTTCAGTAAGAACGGTGTCTGGATGCAACAAGTTTAAATAGTCCTCAACCATAAATTTTATTAACTTATAATAAGGTAAACACCGTAGCAAGCAGGGAGTCATTATTATTTATATAATTCCTGAATGTAAATAGTTTTAAGCACCATGCCTTTAATAAGGCAAGCACCATCATAAGCAGGGAGTCTTCACTGCCTATCTTTAAACACTGTATAATATACTGTACAGTGACTGCTTTGAAAACCATTTCAACCTTGAATTAAATGATATGTTGTGGGGATTAAATCTTATCATCAGCTTTCTCAATAAAAGAAGAAAATATTAGAAGTTTTTAATTTCATTCATACAGTTCAGCATGTTTTTTGCAATACAAACACTTTCTTCTCAAGTATAAAATTAGATGACAGTTCTTATATTCACTGCAAATAACACTAATAGGTCATGTTTTGTTAGCAATAAAATGATAGAAATGCAAGGCCTGTTTTTACTAGTTGATCTTTATATAAAATCTTGCAACCTCATCCACTTTCAAACAAAGTGTTTTCATTTTCATTTTTATCGCCATCATCTAAAAGTCCAAATGTTTTGAAGACTTTATGCTGTCGTGTTGTTCGAAGTTTCTTCAAATCTTCAGAATATTGTTGCTCTCGAAGCAACTGTTTTCGTTGTTCCTCTAGCTCAAGTTTGTGTCCTTGGAGTGCCCTTGTTTTATGAATCAATTCCAAAAGTTCCTTTCTCAGTTGCCTATTTTCAAGTTTTATTTTATTTGTGTGGTCTGTCAAACACATAATGGCCTCCTACAGATGAAAAAACAAATTTCTGATACATTCAGTTTAAAATGTATGTCAATTAATATTTCTAAATCTTAAAACCATATTAAACAGTTTGAAAATGTCAGTGAAAATAACTGTACCAAATATAGTAAGCCTAGAAAATAAAAAATCAGAATTTCATTATTTTGGATTGGAAATATTCAGTGCTACATCATATGGCACCCAGTAAATATATTTTTGTTATATTTTCTCAGTCCTCAACAAACTGTGACATAATAATAATAATAATAATAATAATAATAATAATAATAATAATAATAATAATAATAATAATAATAATAATAATAATAATAATAATAATAATAATAATAATCATAATAATAATCATAATCATAATAATAATAATCATAATAATAATAAACTGTGACATAATAATAAAATTAATAATAATAATAATAATAATAATAATAATAATAATAATAATAATAATAATAATAATAATAATAATAATAATAATAATAACACTAAAAATAAATATTTGTTCAGATCAAAATATAACACAAATAGTATCACATATAACAAATCTAGATAAGTCACATAACATGTAACACAGCAGTACATAAAACACATACAACTAAAACCATGCATGACTTAAAGGCTTTAATAAAACACAAAACTAAAGCAATGAATGACATAAATGCTACAATACCTTGACTAGCAATATGACAGCATAACACCATGTGTATGAAATCAAGACTAGAATTTTAAACTATTCCATGGATTTAGGTTGAAAGAATTGATATTAAAAAAAGAACAAAAGAGAATATAATTAAAAGAATAAGAATATATTGATTATTCAAAGATGACCCATAGAAGTTTTTAAAATCTTTTTTTCAGCAAGAAAAGTTTCTTTCTGGACAAAATATTTGTGATTTATAGTATGTGCCTAAACAGAATCAATGTTCTAGCCAACTGCTAATGGCAGGAGAACTTTATATCTGATATTACAATTCTCATTTAATAGACATAACACTGTCTAAACTGCTGGTACATAATAGACTTTAATGCCTTCCAAACTACTGGCATATAAAAAACATAACACTTTCCAAACTGTTGGCACATATTTGACATAATGTCTTCCAAAATGCTGGCATATAATAGCCATAATGTCTTCCAAACTGCTGACACATAACACATATAACAACTTCCAAACTACATGCACATATTGGAAAATAATTTCAACATGATTCTTGACGATCTTATTACTATAACAAACAAATATGTGAAAGAAAAAAGCAATCTAATGAACATTGCTGGAATAGCTGAAATCATATTCAAATATGATCAACTGAAGACTTGCACAAGCAGAACTAAAACAAAGTAGTTGTTGCATCATCATCATCATCATCATCATCATCATCATCATCATCATCAAGATATCTTCTCATCTTGAGATGTATAAAATGATTATTGCCAAGTTTAAAAACATGAGAGTCATGACATGACAGACAATGCCTTCACACACGCTATGACAGACTGCTAATGATTATGCCCTACTACCTTGTTTGCTTTCTTCTCCAGCACATGAATCCTGTTCTCTGAGTCCTGCTGGTACTCCCGCTTCTCCCGTAAAAACTTGGCCTTCAGTTGCTGGATTGTCTCTGCATGCTTAAATCTCAGATTCATCACCTCCTTCTCCAGTTCTTTAATATTATTCAGCTGCTCAGTTTGAAGTTTCTGGAGAACACAGAAAAAACACGGCCTTAAGTACAACACTTTTGTTGTTTCAAAGCATAATCCTAAAACAAACTTGGATATTAACCCATCAACCATTTTGTGTTTTGTATCCTTCACCTTCAACTCCACATATCAAGGTATTTTAATTTCAAACTTCATTCAAAGATGGTAAAAGATTTGATTTATATTTAAGAGACATAAAACTTAAATCAGTGCAAAGAACAATTTATAACAAAAATATTCACCCCAAATCATATATTAAATTCTACTTTCATTTGTATGTCTTCTTTAAACCAACTTTCTTACACTTTATATTGCATAATTTCAGCAAGCAGTATCAAAGGTCAAATCTTTCACTTTCTGACCAGGACATTCTGAAAAGTAAACACACAAACAAAACAAAAACATCAGAATCAAGAGTATTGTGTGTGCTATTAAATTTTTAAAAAAGTCATTTACCTGTTTAATCATTTTAGACATCATCATATTTTTTAATAGTATCCTACCAATCAACAATCAATATTTTTATTTGAATTTCCATATTTACAACCATACCAGCAACTTGTATTCACGGAGCTATATACCCACAGTAATGGAAGGAACCAGAATTGTAGAATTTATACACATTTGTATCATACTTGCTTACATGTACCTTTCATGGTTTCTAAATCTGTACCATGCACCATAACTTAATATTTTTTCAAAGTGCCTTTACTGAAAACATATTGTTTTATAATAAATGAATTCTATAATAAATAAACAAAAAAAAATGTTTGTCTGATCCTACAACACATCATTAGAAATGTTGATTGTCCATTTGTCTGTATCTTAATACCAAAACTCTGCAATCCTTGCACATTATTAGATGCAATGCAATAGATGAATTGACTATGATATAGGTATGTTATTTTAAATGTTTCTTCCTTTCACTGCCATATTTCTATACATTTTATATTTCCACTACATCATAGATCAGGAATCATTCAAAATACTCTTACATAGTTTGGTGTAGTTACTATCTCAAAGAACTATAATTGCCTTCTATGACATTTTTTTATACAGCCAATTCCATATTGGTGGGAGGTGAGGGTGGGGATATTTATTGTACTTGATAATTTTTCTAAAATGTCCCCATGGGATGTTGTTTCTAACTGGCAACACTCAATAATCATTCAGCATTCTGATTCTTCTATGTCTGTGCAGTTTGCAGTTTGACTAAACTTGCAGGCAAGTATATGCAGCTATGGTGCTGTCTATTTTGACTTATACGAACATACACCATAATTTTAACTTATACAAACATTTTCCATAGACCTAGATATACCTTTAATGAGTTTTGTTTCAACTCCATTCTGCATAGAGTTGTGGCCCTTAGTAATTAATTTAAAATATTCACCTTCTGTGTTGCTTGTAATCAAGATATCTCATAAAGATTCAACATACTCTGATGCAGTTTGGTATGAGCATTGTTTTATAGACCAAGATGTGCCTTTCATGGTTTTATCTGGCTATGTCCATCTTGGATAGAGCCAATGAACTTCATATCAACATAACTCAAGAACCATTCAACATTTTCTAATAAAAATATGATGCAAAATTTCTTTCATTAGACCCAAAATTGTCTTGTATGGTGTTGACTCAATTTAGGATAGAGTTATAGCCTTGTTGATCAACTTCATTTCTTTACTTGTATTAATGAGTACCTGAAGAGTGCATATTTCAAGCATTCAACATCATATTTGGAGAAGATGTGGCACATGAATGTTGGACTTTTCCCAACTTTGGTTTCCAACCACAAATTCATCTGTTAATTATAGTGAGCTCGGCCATTTGTGATGTACTCATCATTAATTGCTCTGGTTTTAGCAAAAGTAATGATAATAGCTCTGGAAAAAGTCATTTATAGTATTTCTCCCATGATTAAACAAGAAGGCCAGTCTACAATTTTATCAAAAAAGTAATGGATGGGCTCATCAAAGATATAATTTATATTTGCAAAACTTTTGTAAAAAAATTGGAATGTTATCTCATTATCAAGTATGTGTTTATCCTTCAATAAATAAAGTCTTGTTATCTATATCAATACAATATGTATTATCAGTCATGAATATAGTTAGTACAGGTCAAATAGTTACTAATATTTTAAATTTTAATTCTCTCTGTGATCTTAAACATGTTTAAGATTGCTCTTTAAAGAAGATGTAATTCTTGTAATAGTATGTAGATCCATTCATAAAGTTCAAGGTTGAGTAGTACCAAAAAATCTACTAAGTAAACAGCATATAATGTCAATAAAAGGTCATGGGTTTTCCTGAAAGGTCAAGCTGACTTAATTCTTGATTAGTTAGTGTAAAAAGAGCGGGTCTTGTTTACAGATGAGATTAAAAATATGTGACATTATTTATTATCTTTTTGAGATGTATGTAAGAGAATTACGTAGAATTAGGCATTCTTAGTAGTAAACACTTGTCTTGGAAGTTATTTATTAATGGGATTCATCTTTTTAATTTAATCATTAGTTGGAATTACAGTGCTCAAAATATTCAGATTAACTGTATTAATAGTTGTCATGGAAATACTGTAAATTCACTTAAAGATATTCAGATATTTAACAGCTGTCATGGAATTACTATGAATTTATTTAGAAACTATTTGGATATTCAATAGCTGTTACAGAATTACTGTGAATTCATTTAAAGACGTTTTAGAATTATATAGTAATACTTCTGTACTGTTGATACATCAGTACACTACAGGGAATCATTTCCAATACCAATGGAACTCATTCACATTACTCAATACTTTTCCATTCAACATACTTTAAGTAGTTCTTTCTTCTATTTTAGGGAAATAAATTATATTTTCAATTACACAATACTTGTTTTTGCTTTTCTTGTTACTTAGGTTAATAGAGTTGTAACAGTATCTCTTACCTGGTATTCTCCAAGCTCATTTAATTCTTGCTTTGTTTTGGTGAGAAGATTTTGTTTCTCCAGAAGCATGGTCTTTAGAGCTGAAAAAAGAAAAAAAAGACAGTAAAAAGTACATGGACTTGTTTGAATAAATCTTTGTTACTTAATATTCATTTTTTTCATAGTCCACCACAATCCAGGAATTTAAAAATCCAACAAAGAAAGATCATTCTGTGGAAACAATAGGATACCATTCCATATCCACAAATTTATGTAACTTTCTAGGGGAAGTGGGTGCTTATCTCCCACAACCGCCCCCGGCGATAACAACCCTTGGAACCCAAACTGGATGAGAAACCTACTGAGACAGAATTAAAGCTGGCATTAGAGAAACTGACCACAGGTAAAGCCCCAGGAAAGGATGGCATCCCAGCAGAAGTCATCAAATGTGGCGGCAGTGTGCTGTTCACACACCTTTATGATCTTTTCTGCCAGTGCTGGGATGAAGGTGCAGTGCCTCAGGACATGAGAGACGCCAACATCATAACCCTGTATAAGAACAAGGGTGACAGAAGTGGACATGAGAGACGCCAACATCATAACCCTGTATAAGAACAAAGGTGACAGAAGTGACTGCAACAACTACAGGGGCATATCACTTCTCAGCATCGTGGGTAAAGTCTTCGCTAGAGTCATCCTGAACAGACTGCAGATGCTTGCCGACAGAGTGTATCCAGAGTCTCAGTGTGGGTTCCGCGCAAAGAGGTCCACAATCGACATGATCTTCTCCATCAGGCAACTGCAGGAGAAATGCAGGGAACAACACAGACCCCTCTTCCTGGCTTTTATAGACCTCACCAAAGCATTCGATCTGGTCAGCAGAGACGGACTCTTCAAAATCCTGATGAAGATTAGATGCCCTCCAAAGCTATTAAGCATGGTCCAATCCTTCCATGAAGACATGAAAGGCACAGTGCAGTATGATGGCTCATCGTCCGAACCATTCAATATCCACAGTGGAGTGAAACAAGGCTGTGTCCTTGCCCCCACGCTCTTTGGCATCTTCTTTGCTGTCCTGCTTAAGTATGCCTTTGGGACGTCCACAGAAGGGATCTACCTGCACATGCGTTCAGACAGCAGACTGTTCAACCTGGCACAACTGAAGGCAATGAGCAAAGTAAGAAAAGCAACCATTAGGGACATGCTCTTTGCAGATGATGCTGCTATAGTCACTCACACAGAAGCTGAACTACAATGCCTGATTGACCGCTTTGTTAAAGCATGTGATGAATTCGGGCTGACCATCAGCCTAAAGAAAACCAATGTGATGGCTCAGGACGCAGACCCTCCCAGCATAACCATTAACATCTACAAACTAGAAGTAGTCAGTGAGTTCAATTACCTTGGCTCTACCATCACCAACAACCTCTCACTCGATGCCGAACTCAACAAGCGGATTGGAAAGGCGTCAACAACTCTCTCTAGATTGTCGAAGAGAGTGGGGAACAACAACAAGCTGACATTAAACACTAAGATCACCGTGTACCATGCCTGCGTGCTTAGCACTCTTCTGTATGCCAGCGAAACTTGGACCCTGTATGCCTCTCAGGAGAAACGACTAAGCGCCTTTCACATGCATTGTCTCCGTCGCATACTTGGGATCACCTGGATCGATCATGTGACAAACAACAAGGTGCTTCAACAGGCCAAAATTCCCAGCATGGTCACACTCCTCCGCCAATGTTGCATCAGATGGCTGGGCCATGTGCATCGAATGGATGATGGACGGATCCCCAAAGACCTTCTCTACTCAAAGCTTGCCTCAGGCAGAAGATCAATAGGACGGCCACATCTTCACTTCAAGGATGTCTGCAAGCAGGATATGAAAGCTCTTGGAATAGAGGTCAACACCTTGGAAGAGCTTGCCCTCAACAAGTCCAGCTGGCGACATGCTCTGTACACAGGTCTGAAAGCCAGCGAGGAAAAGTTATGACAGCTCGCCGATGAGAAAAGATCTCAGAGGAAGAGGATGCAGTTCCAACCAAGACCTGATTCATACTTCAAGTGTAGCAACTGCAGCAAGGATTGCCACTCCCGTGTGGGACTTTATAGTCACAGAAGACGCTGCACAGCTACAAACTAGGACACCTTTCATGGGCGCATTTCCATCGTCTCTCGAGACTAACGGAAGCCAACCAACCAACCATGTAACAACAAAAAATGTACTACACATACTCACCTATAAATTTAGTCCAACTGCAAAATACAGAAACCTAGATCTGCCACTGCATTATGTACCAATAGATTAGGGCCTACATTGTTTTTTTTATTGATTACACCTAACAAACTGCATAGATCCAGATCTTCTGGCACATTATACAATTACACATCTATGTCTGTGTAGTGTGCAGTTAAACTAAACTTAAAGGCATGTACATGCAGGTATGGTGCTGACTATTTACTTTACTGGTATATGAATTTTGCATTAATGTGATTTCATATTAATTATTTTTATGTCATTTTTTTAAAACTACAAAATAATGAGATTGTCTAAAACAAAAAGAATTAGATTCGTAATGGTTAAAATAAATGGTATCAGAATTGACTGAATTATGTATTTTTCACCAAAAATTAAAGGCAGTGAAACCCAAAATTTTGAGTTAAGTGACCATTCTTGAGAATGCAACTACTGCAAAAGTCAGGGGTTAGCTGTATGGTAAATAGTTTTGCAAAACAATTAAAATAATTCACATTAATATCTAATTTTTTTTCTTATTAATAGATGTACCCCACTCTGAAAAGTTGTTGCAATGTATCAAAAGCTATCTCTGAGAAAATCATGATTTTCTAGGTGAATAATCTTTGTCTTGCCCACAAAGCATTATTAATTGATGCTAATCAGCAGTAGAATAATGCACCTGTTGTTGTTCTGGGTCTTTGTTGCTCTGCTGATAACTCCTAAAAAAAACTGCACAGATCAAGATCTGCTAGCTTATTATGTGATAGCAGATCTGAGTCAGTGTGGTTTGAAGTAAACCTGGTGAAATTCAAATCTGATCTGTTTTTGTGTTGTTATAATACTTAAAATGCACTGATAATAGCATGGTTCAGTAAAAAGTTACTAGATTTTTTTTAATTATGGGATGTTATAACTTTAGTTTTTTTTTTTAAACGCTCTGGTGGCCTAGTGGTTATCTGCCATGGATGCAGGGGGTCGTGGGTTCGATCCCTGGTTGAGTCATACCAAAGACTTACAAAAATGGTACTAACAGCTGCCTTGCTTGATGCTCAGCATTATGAGAGGTTAGTGTTAGGACTGGTTGACCTGGTGTCAGGATAATGTGACTGGGTTAGACATTGTGCTACATGTCTGCAGCATGATGCCCCAGTGCTAGACATCACTATAAACTGCCACACTGCAGACATCATAGCAATATGACTAAAAAATTGTTAAAGCTACATTAAAAATCATAATCACATTATATAACATTTTAGTTTTTAATATTTGATTATGTCCCAAAATATTTCAGCATACTATTGAAAACTCTAAAATAAAAAAAAATGTAAAAATAAATTCAATCACCTCTGTGAATCTTAATAAACATTCTAATGAGATGGTTATATTACACAGTTTCACATAATAACAGATTGGTTTTGGTGACCTCCCACATTTTACACTTGGATTTATTTACTAAAGTTAAATTTAATGTATTTGTGGATACAAATTTTTGAAAATCCATAGTTTTTCATGAGCATCCAGCTTGAACATCTGGTGCCCAGCAGATTTTTCTGATTGCTGTGTTATAGCAATTGCCCACAATTTTACTGTAATGAAAATTTTCTGATAGCCATTACCCAACAAACACTATATGGAGATAATTCAGGCACCCAGTTGTAGAATAATTGCCCCAAGGGACAAGTTAATCAATCAAATACTGGAAAATAAAAATAAAAATCCCAATAATTTTATTGGGGTTTTAGTTGAAAAGAATGATTGCCCGGCATTAATTTTAAGTTGTCCCAAGCTCCGAGACAATGGAATTTTCTAAATCTTAATATGCTACTTCTGGAAGTAAATTATTTAAGAAGCCTTCTGCATTGAAGAGAAGAGTGTCTCCCATTAGCCAGATGTAGTTATCATGCATTGTTAATCTGAGCTATAACAAACAGAACAAGATGTCACGCAATACTATTTACCTGGAATAAATTTATTTTTGTGGGTATCTCGTTTCACTCATTCATCACAGAATCATAATTTTTTATTAGTACTGTCATATCTATGCCTGGATTTGTCTGTTACAGAAGTAACATCTATGGTATTGATGATTTTGTATGTCATCTTGAGTATTCACCATTCAATTCATGAAAATTGCTACACAATTAAATTAAAGTATTTCCTTAATGAAAATAGTTTTAGTACATACTCTTCTCCTTTTCATCAAATTCTTCCTCCATAATTTCCTTCTGCAACTGAATATTTCTAATCTCCTGTTTATTGTGATCACTGAGAGTGATGATGGTTGTTTGTCGTTGTGTTGTCTTTTTCTCCATGTAGCTCATGTATTCATGCTGAAATAAACAGTATTCAAATTCAATTCATAATATTTTTATATATGTTTATATCCAAAATATATTATAAAAGAATAGTTTTATCCTAAAAGCAAATGAAGCTTTTCAAATTTATATTCTTAGTTGGAATGTAAATATTCTCGTTTTTTCTTTGGATAAGGTTATGTGACAGCCAAGGTACAACAATCCTATCAAGACAGACAGAGTAAGTCAAGGTATGTTTCATATGATAATTTCTAGGTGCCAGTCTAATTAATTTTTCAATGTAGAGTGTGGGTCTATACTCAAAAAAGATATTGCTCTAATATTTCCAAAACTTTATAAAGGCTGAAGGACAAGGGAAAATCATCCAGAAGTGGCTCATCATCAGATAAACTTGGTATGTCAACTAATACTTTATGTATTTTTTGCATATTGCCATCAGCATTCTGATACAAGTTTTATCAAAGTTTAAACTTGTCAGATTATATTTGCTCAATAAGTTATGTCTGTATTTCACTGTCTTCCCATATTTCATTAATTATTCTGCTGCACTTATTGTATATACTGTACATGTATATGTCAAGTCTTAGTGCAAATAACATAGACCCTGATCTGCCATCACATAATATGCCAGCAGATGAGGGTCTATATTGTTTGTTCTACTGCATTATGCAATGGTAGACCTTGATCTATACAGTTGGGCCTACTTATAAACAAGTACCTTTAATACATGTATTTGCATCATGTGCAGGATGGTTGTCTACAATATAATGAGAAGTAATCAATTCTGAGACTTGTCCAGCTCTGCATACCACCACCCTACACAATATTTATATATTCATGAGTGATAGTTCCAATATTCTGTAGTTTCAATATTTACAGAAGTATAAAGTTGAGTAAGAAAATGTATTGCATATAGTTTCATGCAGTTTAGAGTATTTTTCACATTGAATATATCTAAAAGTATGAAGTCTCTATGAAGTGAATATTTTTGAATATTTGACCATGCATTTGTTTCTGGTAGATCTGGTTTTTAAGTGGAGAAAACAGTCAATCTAGTGAGAAGGAGGAGGAGTTTATCCCCTTTTTCTTGTTCAAACTGATATTGAAAAACTGAAAAATTAAAAAAATAGTACCCATGTAAAAAATTATCAGTATTTGTCCCTGAAATCCGTTACCACAGTATTCCTATACCAAAGGCATTTCTTTTTGCAATAGCTCTCCAGACTTCTCATTAACACCTTCATCTTTTTCTGCTGCAACACTCTCAGGCACAGTTCAGGGATTATCTCTACTTGCAAGTCTAATTCTGACAAAATTTCATTTTGCTTAGAATGCTTAAGTTCCTGTTTCTCACTGGAAAATATGTTATGTTAACTGGAAAAAGAGGAACTCAACTTACAATCAACACCTACTAGCCCATTAACTATTTCTAGTTCTTTATTGACAGAGCAATGACTACATGATATTCAATTCTAAAAATCTGTTAATGTAAATTGTATACTTTCATTCATAAAACTAATAAATTGCTGCAAACATGAATGAACAAAAAATACCTAAAACTTATTAATTTAATATTTTAAGGAACAGAAGAAATGGCAATTAATAAAAAACACTTCACTTACACTTTCAGCTCTCACTTTATTTGCCTCCTGCTGAAGCCAGTCATTCTCTTTACGTCTGAGGTTGGTTAAGAAAGTATTGTGAGGTTTATCATGCAATGAAAGGTTAATACATGAAATCAAATACTGCCAAACAATCATGTAAATGACATGACATGCCATAAATCTAAAAGCAATTGTGACATGAAATCAGATTGTAATGCAATGGAGTTTGAGGGATAAAGAGTAATTATGGGTGATCTCCATATCAGCTGTGACACTGTTGTACTTTTATAAAATCTGGTTTTGTTAGCTGGTAATGATCAAACTGTAGCATATAAATCTAGCCATCCATTTCTTAGTCTTTACAGATCCAACAAAAGCACCCCAAGTCCATGTTCAAACAGTACATCTGGTTGCATTATCTATTTGTTGTATAGTTTAGTTTCACCTAAATTGTCTGATATATTCAATAAAGGTACCTTGAATCCTGAATCCTGTGATAATAAGTCAAGGACAGACAGGAAATGAAACAATCACAAGTTATTAAGGTACAGTATGTACATTATCACAGCAGTGAACCTAACTGGCAGATGAGGGGAAAGTTGGGTATTTAAATGTTTGATTAAAAAGCATTGTTTCAGTTATTGTAAACTTTGTACTTGTTTAGAAACTTGAGAAAATGTTGCAACCTTAAACATCACCTTTTTATCTCAAAACCCTTCAGCTTTAAAACTAACCAAGTGACTGAATGTTGAGAGCATAAATTTAAACTTTAAAAAAATCTTTAAAAAATTTTGGTTTTGCATAACAGAATAATAAATTAGGAGATAATAGCTGACAAGTACAAATCATCAACAAGTCCGGTCCTGGTATTTGATGTACATGTACAACTGTTATTATTGTTCAGAAACAACTTTTTTTTCAGTAACAGTAACCTTAAGCCTCTGACATTTTATCCCCTGAAATCAATCTATATTCCATGTGCAAGTCATCCCCAAGGATTGGTAAATGTAGATGACTGAGAACTCAAGATATTGTAAAGAAATAAAATTGGCAACAGTTAAATGGATGACATCAAAACTTAATTAACTTATGGCAGGTATATAATAAGGATAATCTCATCCAAATGGCTGACTTCGTACAATATTTTAAGTATATCAGCTAATCTTCATATAGCTGCTGGGGAAAAATATTAAAAGGAATCATAAATGAGGTATCACAGAAAACAGTAAATGATTATTGGTTTTATTTTCATTTAATCAATTATATTACAAGGATACAATTCATCAACTCTTCTTTTAGATTCTTCAAGTTTCTGTGTAACTTCAGTTAACCTATAAAAAAAAAAAAAAACATTGTTCATTAGACCTCTTAATGATTCTTACTTAACACCATGTTATCTAGGTTGTTAGATCATTGGACTCATAAACCATTGGTTCAATACCCATCCAAGCAAGTCAGGACAGCTGTTGCCTCAGTGTGTCCTTCAGAGAGACACTTAGCTCCCATTTCCAAAGTAAGATACAGCCAATAATGTCTTAAAACTGCCATTAAAATAACAAGAAAAAAAACCACTTAGTCATCAAATCACTAAAGTACTTTAAACTTTGACAAAAAGTCTTCTCTTAATTAGAAATACTGGCTATCCAGTGACATGATATTATGTGTACATCAGTTCTTCTTGGAAAGATAATTGGAATAATATCTGTCAAAACAAGATTTATGATCCAGTATTTATCACATGACTACCATATTATTCATATTAATATACACATATCATAATTTTTCTATATGTAACACATATGCAATAATAACAAAGAATCATGCAACACATAATATTATGTAAAGCAAAGGTGTAATGAAGACTAGGCATCCCAATGTAACATGGTATAATTTTTCAACTGTTCTGTAGTTCACCACTTAATTGTTTTGTTTATCATGTGATAAATATAATCTTATATTTGTTATCATTTCAAATAAAACTTATGAAACAAATCAACTAACTTCAATCTTTTGTAAGGTCCTATATTTATTTATCAAACAAAAGGAACTCTATGAACAGAAATTCTGGGTTTATGACTTGTGCATTGAATACTGCAGGACATCAACTGATCGGCTTGACACAGACCTAGAAAATGATTTTAAAGTGGGGTAAAGAGCTCTTGGAGCCAGGTTATCTTTGAAAATTAGTAGTGACTGCAAAACTGCAATAAGTGATGTGATCAAATAACTTAGAATAGGTCTGCACAACATTTGGTATGGGGTTGCCATCCAGGTGATGATGTCTTTGACTGATAATAGCAGTTAAAGACAACTCAATCTAATGGATGCAACATCTGGTCAGTAAAAGCGACCATTTAAATGACTGACTAGCTGGCAAAATAAATGTGAATTATTAGACCTTTTTAACTGGCAAAATAGCTATGGGCTGTTGGATTGGTTTGCTATCAGAGATGGTAGCAGCTGATGAGCAACAGCTGTACTGATCTGGCCAACCATATGCATCCTAATCAAAAATATGAAAAAGCACCAATAATGATATGATAAATTAAAAAACATTAATACCTGAAATTTCCATAACTGACTTTAATACTGAGACATATCTGAAGCAAGCAATTTAGACTTATTTTTCTTGCACTTGTATTTAATGGATTTTTAGTTTTCTTTTCCACAGAGGATTTGAGAGGGTTAAGCTGTGGAGAGTTGAGGATAGGCTTTGCAATATCTTTCATTAATTACATGCATGAAGAGCATATAACAAGTGATTATTTTCTCAGGCTAAGGATAATTAATTTCATTGGTGCACAAATTATTCTTACTGAGAGAAACATTATTATATTTTAATGTTTGGATACTGAGATGATAATATTTACAATCAAAGACAATGATCGATCTGATGTTATTCTGCATGTTTTCTTGAGAAAATTAGTTTTACTTTCAAACAATTGCATGCCATTATCCTTTCTTCATTCCACACTAACTGATGTATCTGTCATTAAATAAGCTACAGAAAATATACCTTTCTTATGGTAAACACAATTGATTTTCCTTAATCATATGCCCATGTCTTAATTGTTAATACCTGGTAAGTCCTCAGTGTTAATACCTGGTAAGTCAAACAGATGATGAGGAAATAATTTACAGCAATCATCTTGACCTTTAAAAATAATTTAGTTTTTAAAAATCAAACTTATTTGCACATTTGTTATGTCTATGTATGTCACACTCACTCATATTGTTAACATTTTGGTTGTAATCATGAGCATACTTTCTTATTGCATGCATTTGAATGCATTTATTATCAGACCATTTTTCATCTTTTTTACCTCAATTTTAAAGGTTTTCTCTCAAACCAAGACAATTCCTATCCAATGACAAACCTATGTCTTGCCTAAATAATCTAACCATTTTGTAACTTGATGCATTGTTGAACCATGACAATAGTCATATAATGAGATATTCATTATATGAACAGTCACCTAATAAATCCACAGATGCTCAATACAACCATTTGAAATGAATTAAGTCACATCTTATTGGCTCCTCTGTATTGAGAGAACAACTAATTATTTATCATTGTAGCCAGATAATAAAAAATGGTGAGTTGAGGAAAGGTTGTGTAATATTCCCAATGAATTTCCAAGCTGTTAAACACTTTATTTGATATGAACATATCCTGTTCAAATCACTTATAGGCAGCTGGGTAGTGTCTATAAACAGTCGATATGTGCACTAATGTGATGCAGACATTAATCTGTTTTATGAATAGGTTAGATCTGACCCTAAACCAACAACACCCATGTTTTTTTTTTAGAAGTCTTAAATTTGCATTCCAGGACTCCCTTCATTACAAAATTTAACTTAAGTCCCTGCAATAAAACTTGCATTCCTAATAATAATACTATTTTGTCCATGTAGTGATTCAAAACATTATGTGTGATGATGTTACAACAATCACAATTCCCAATGCCTTTACCTGCCATTCTTTAGTTCTTGTATGCAGTCAAAATAAATTAAGAAAGATTACATTTTCTTCCCTATATTCATTTAACTTGCTTAATTCCATTTTCAATCAATATAATTTTCAAGACACTGGGAACAATTGTCTGTACTTTGGAACTATTTAAAAAGTTGCATACTCATCTGCAGCCTTGCACTTGGTACAGACAAAACTATTTAAAATTGTCATTAGAAAAGTACATATATCATATTTAAAATGAAACCATATATGTACATGACACTCTGTGTCATAGCTGCTAAATAAGCCACTCTGCTAGCTGGTGATTCTCTTGCAATTTTGAATATTATCCCTACACCAACCAACTCTTAGGTCACATCTATATGAAGAGCAACACATTAGTTGCAAACACATGACCCCAATACTTTGTTAATTATCATAACTTACTGATGTCAATCTAATATATCTCTTGGAAGTAACTTTAAACTAAACACAACTGTTTAAAAAAAGTGTCTTGCTCTGTGTTTTTGCAAGGTATAAAATTGCAGATACTACTTATAAGCCTTCCGTTGTGAAATCTTCATTTGGAGGTTTGTAGTTTTGCACATTGTAAAAATCTTAAATTTCATAAGGAAATAAATCTTACTTATAGTCTGCAATCCTATTATGCCCAAATGGAAGTAAGCAGTTTTAAAAATCACCAGAACTTCTAAAGTTTGATACATGACACCAAACAGAAGCTGATTTTATGACAATTTATAATGATTAGCATAGGAGTTGATGTCTCTTTGACAAACAAAACAAGCTGCAAACTCCTGGCACTATTTTTTTTTTCATATGGTATATGAAAAATGCAAGTGTTCCAAATATCTTGTGAGGATTTATAATTTATGTATTAGTCCTTTGATCAGAAAGAGCATTAGGCATTGACAACAGATTAATAGATGTCTTAATCTCTTGTCTGCTAAGATCTAATCTAAGAGGCTTTACCAAATCAACTTTTTGATTTTAAAGTATCCCTTACACTACATAATTAGTACATGTACTTACATTTTAGAAATGGATAAAATAAATAAGAATTTTGTCAATGAAAACACTTGCATATCAAGGACTCAGCTGTTGGCATTTTCTGTGTCCAAGAATGGAAAATATGTGTACTTTTATGCTGATTTCAGAGTCCCAGAGAATCCGGAATACCATTATTGGTTTGTGGGTGATTTATTGGAATAATGGTGGAAGTAATTATAAAAGTAAAGTACAGTGGGGCCCTGGCTTATGCACTTAATCGATTCCCAGATGGTGTTCATAACCCAGGGTGTTCATAACCCAGAACACATTTTCCCATAGGGTCCCATTGTTAAATTTTTCATCCATTCCCAAGCCGAAAACAAATCTCTGAAAATCACTGCTACATTTAAAAAAAGGTGAAAAAGGAGAACTCACCAATGTTAAAAATGTTAAAAATGCAGGGGAAACAGGCCTGAATTCAAAAAATTTTTAAACTGCCTGAAACAAATCAAAAGAAGAATTAAGAAACAAAGGAAGAAAAACACTACATGTGCTGAACAAACACAACACATACACAACACATACATAGCAATAAAACACTCAAACATACTCAAAACCCACAAAAACAACACAAACATGACACAAAATAAACACATGAACACCACAGACTCCTTTTCTTAGCTTTGTTTTGACTCTGTTTGAGTAGAGGCAGCCATATGTGAGCTCATGTGTTCGAAATTTTGTGCGCAAACAAATGATGGCTTGGTTTGTAACCCAAAGTCACCATTTTTAATCCAAGTCATTTTTCTGGCTGGCCTGGCATTTGTAACACAGATTGTTCATAACCCAGGGCCCTACTGTATAATTCACACTGGTCACATAGGTATTAAGTACTATTTCAACTATATGTGTCATTTTTTTTTAATTTGTTGACACATACATTTAAATCACAATTATTCACTTTACTTTGCTTCCATCTATCAATATTCCTTGGAAGATCATTATGTGAATCCCATGAGAAATACATACGACAAACTCATTAAAGTACATCTATGTTTTATATGAAGACATCCAAGAGGTGTGATCCATTGTGAATCACACTGAATGTTGATGTAACAATGAAAGCAGTGCTCTGGCAATGATCAGAGCCAATGTCTGCATTCTGTCACTGTAAAAGTCTATAGAGAATAATAACATTCCTTTGGAAGTTTTGTGATGACAACTAAGCCTTAAGATGTGGTCTACTCGTTACTCAGGGATTAACAGACTTTGGTAAAATTACTTTAGTATTAACTTTCTAAACAACAATTCCTATGTTTTGGGGGTTTTTTTAAGATCAATATAGGCACTAAGTGACTACACTGATGTGTACATTATGTCAATAAATGATGACTCTATGATATACAACCATTTGGGCCTATTCCGCACATCAGGTAATTCTATGCAAAGATATGTAATTTCTGTAAAAGTTGGATCATGTGTTATTTTTGGTCTAAAATCCGATTTGTATAAGGACTGAATGATTGCCATTTAATTAAGGAAAGTGATATTAATAAAGTGTACCAAAATATCCCACATTTATATTCTAAATGCATATGAAATTATGATTTCTAAATGTCAACTTGAAGACCCACTCAATGACCTTCTAGAACTTGTTACCCAACAAAAACCTATTTAATATTTCTCTTTGAATCATACAAATAAATAAATTATTTTAAATATAGAAATCTTTACCAAAGAACAATTCTGCATCTTAATCTAAGAGTCTAATTTTGCAAGAAGTTGTTCATCACCTACTTTATCATCTGCTATCCAACAAGTCATTCTCAAGAAATTTCATACTTTAGTAATTTTTTCCCCAAAAACGAGATGTCATAAACACATTACATCCTATGTATTGTTGTTTCACTTCAATATAATGGCTTATTTTATCAAATGTTGAACTTTTACTACTTTTTTTACTATAGTACAAGTCACAAGGTCATGTAGGTGCATTTACTGCTCTAAGTTTAAAAAAAAATATTATTTTAAAAATATACCTGTAATATAGTTAGAGCAAACTTCATTCAATCATGATTTTAGTGATCTACACATTAATTGCAATAACAAAAATTCCAGAAACAATTATCGATTGCTATGGACTTTTTTTAAATGGCAGTTTGGCACTACACTGGGTAACAAAAGTTGATATTGGATTGAACTATTACTAGTGCAGAGGGAATCAAGTGTACAATTACATGAACAAGAAGTTGCATGCATATTCAGTCATCTCCTGTATGGATTTCAGCTATGAATGGGATAAAGGAGTAACATTCAGTATGTTTTATTCTCAATATGTACATATGATATTAATTCAAAATGATAATTTAGCATCATGTAAAATTAAACTAAAATAAATATGAATTTCTAGTCTTTTACATGTATGATAGCACATACTTATATGGGTAAAATAGGTATTATGTACAAATTAAAATAAATGATGTGACATACCATAGAGAAAATATAAAAGAGGTTATATAATTGTTTTCAATTTATTGGACTTGTGTGCCAATTTTTTTCCTAATTGTGTTTCCCCATGCTATGTTTATAAATGAGGACAATGCCATGACTTTTTATGGTTTGTAGTACTTTCACCCTACTGCAAGTGCATTCCTTCTTATGTCATAGCTCATATGAAACCAATTTAAATGAGATCAAACCCCTTACTTAACTAATGTATGCCTAAAAATGTTGAAGTATGTTATCACTGAATGAAGCATTTTTTAATGATTTTATACAATAATTTTCAATGGAATTTGTATGGACAAAGCATGAAATAAAGAAAGTGAATAAATGACATTTAAAGGTATCTTTGATCTGATTCTCTAAAATGACATATGTAGCCGCATAACGTAACTTGGACCACGCACGTGAGATAGATCGGTTTTGTTACTTAACGTCTCTTGCCATTTAGTGGTATTATGTTGAATTTTGTAACACCAGTTATAAAGCGACATAGTTCCTCTGCTGAAATGCTGACAGAAAGAGTCCAAAGTGATGTGTTTCATTACATACCCCGATGTTTTAACATTACGTTTTTTTTTTCAAAGCCATACGTAAAACTGGCCGACATATCGCGAGTCATGAAAACACAAGGTTAGTGTCCCTCATGTCCAAATTTGGTATTATTTTGAACAGAATGTTCTGGTGACAACTGTAACATTTCAAATGTCAAGCATTTAAACTTTAGATGCGCAGAAAAACCTTACAGCGGTGCATTGTAAAGATCACAGTATACATACTCCTGCTGTAATAAGATTTCTTTTTCCGTTGGTTCAGGAGTAGCTGGCTTTTCCTGTCCGTCTTGAGGTCCATCGTCACCCCCCTTTCCCTTTCCACTTTTCTTCCCCTTCTTTCCTTTTTTCCCTTTCTTTCCTTTCTTGGGCATTTTCAAGCTCAAGGAAATGGTATCTGTTGTTGCTGTGGATACATATACTTACAGATTTACAAGTTTGTTTCGTATTTGCTATCCTACTCCCCCCTGTTGGCATTAAATATAGTAATGCCTTTATGTTGATAAATAGTATTTAAAAAAATCGAAACATATAAATCGAACAGAACAGCATCAACCGTATCTTTGCTCGATACAATAAATACTAATTAACATCATACATTAGAGCTTGAAATTTCAAGATGGCTGCGCCCATAAAAAAATCTCCGTCTTCATATTCTTCAACAAAGTCCAGCGAGGAACTAGACCTTACATCGCCTAAATTTAATCCTTTGAAATCATTATATGCAGCACACGTAAACATACCGTGTCCAGAAGCTAAACTATATAACAATATCGCACAATATGAAAGTTTTATGAAAGGGAAAGATGCCGAGAGCCAAAAACAAAAAAGGCCAAGCAAACCCCATCATCCAGGTCTGATTGCTTACAAAGCTGCCGCTCAGGCCAGAGAGGCGGTAATGAAGAGTAGGAGTGAAGATGGATCGAAGAATGATAATAGAAGGAAAAGAATGCAGAGGTCAACGATATTTACATTAATGGAAAGTAAGATGCAAAATTGTGTTACAGTAATGAAACATATATATATATATATATATATATATATATATATATATATAGATAGATAGATAGATAGATAGTGTTGACATGCTAATTTATGACAATTTGTACACACTGTACACGAATTTGAATGAAAATTAACAGTTACCTTGCATTGGAAAACTGTTCAACAAAAATATAATTTAGAGAATAATATCGTTTATAATCCATGATGTTTTTAAAACATTAAGATAAAGCACTTATTAGTAAATGTGAGTTCAAGTGAAAGTGCACACTTTAGTTAAAGGGAACGCGTGGGTTGAGTTTCACAGCATATGAGCATGAAATTTAATTGCTTGTATGGCTTCAAATAGCAACAAGTAGGTCTCCACCTTTTTTTCTGACAGGAAAAAAATGTGGAGACCTACATGTTGGTCTAGACTTCATCTCTTATTTTCAACAAAGATTGAAAGTACAGCAAAAGAATGAAATAGCACATTTTTTTTTTTTTTTAAAAAAAGAAAAGTTGTATAACTTAAAATATTGTTACATTCTGTTCTTTTTTTTTTAACTATAGTTATTATATTTATTATAGTTTTTCAACAAACACAGGGATGGTCCTGACTTTCAAAAAGTCATCGCCCCCAAAAATCGCCAATATCAATATTTTGTTGTAAATTTTCAAAGAAATGTCGCCAGAAGTAATGAATATTTTTCCAAGTCTAATAATATAATAGGCAAGGAAACTTTAAAAAGATCAGATAGTTATTTTCTTTATTGACAACATGTAATACAGAACATTACAGATATAATATTACAAAATAAATCATTAAATGACTGCTTTGTAAGAAACTTTAGTTAATGACATTTTAATACCAAAAGCTATATTCATACTTTGCAATGTAAGATAATTGATGTATAAGGTAACCATTGATTCATGGATTTAGGAATTTAATGCTCCCCCCACCATCTTTTATGGCTAGCTTCACAATGTACATCTCCATTAACTAGCAGCTGAGAAATGTATTTTTGAACGATTTCCCCAATACAGCATAGCAGATTTCAATCAAATTTTACAGAAAGCTTCCAAGTATTAATGCATTACAAAATTTTAATAAAAGATGCTGATCCAATATAAATTATGTTGCTGACATTATTAAGAATAAAATAATTTCTCAATAACTTTTCAAATGAATAAACTATTCTAGTATGGTCTTTTAGAATCAAGCTCTCATTGCTAAAAGTAGAAACATATTTAAAACAACAACTAAAAATACTTGACAAAGCTCAGCTAAATTTGACAATGCTTTCTGTGATCAAGGATCATTCATGTCTGTACAGACAATGTTGTTCCATTATCAAATACAGCCACTGTTGCTAAAATAGAAAAACATCTATTCTACAGTTTTGTAATTTTTATAGGGTTATATCTTTAAAAAAGATAAATCTCCATTGTTTTCCTCACTAGTTATTTTGGATATTCAAAAAATGAACTTGCATAAATGTGTAAATGGTAGAAGAAGAACCTGGACCCCCCCCCCAAACTCACCAACCCACAAGAAGCTACAAGCCAGCTTTCCCACCTGCACACATTGGCCAAGCCTGGGACTCGAACCCAGGCAGACAGAGGTGAGATGGCAGTGTTCCATAACAGTGAGCACCCTAGACCACTCCTCTAGTCAGGACCCCCATTCTAGTACAGACTCACCTCGCTAAACAATGGACGCATGAAATTTTTTACAGAAGCCACTTTGGCATCAGTGCATGGATTGATGTTGTCTACATTGAGAACTTCAACTTTCAAGCAAAAGCAACTGTTATTCAGATCAAATCTGATAGTTTATGAGGTAGTCAAAGACTACACAGGATGAAATTCCATCCATTATGATTTCTGCATTGTTTTCGTTGTCAGTAGCATGACATACAGATTGAGTTTTGACTGGGAACATTTTGCAGAATCTTGGTGCATCATTTCTCTTCAGTTAGCACTCAATGTCAAAATCTCTGCAAGTAGCTCTTCTTTTCTAAATAATTTCTTTTGAGTTTTTGATGTATCTTTCTCCTTTGCCTTGTAGAGGAGGAATTATTAACATTGCAGTAAGCTTGAAGCAAATTTATATGGGTGTCATAGTGACTGAGGTCTTTCCCTGTTTGAATCAACACATTCATTTCTGCTTTCATCAAGACTTCATAGGACTTTCTTTGTTGATGATAAGTATGGTTTGGAGAAATGTTGTTTTCTTCAAAGCTGTGTCTTTGTCTAGTTATCACTTTCAAAACTAGTACCTGTACAGTTTGTAAAAATTTTGTACAATTTTAACATTTTAAGACAACTTTCTTTTCAGTCTAAGCTAACCCCCATATTAGTTTAGAAATTTCAGTATACTTTCAGTAATATTTTAAAGTCTTTTTTGGACTTTTTCACTCTATACTAAAGTCCTGTACAATTTCAGAATTTTTGTACTGTTTTAGCCTGTGCCAATTTTTTAAGGCAGCCATATATTTGATGGTGGATCAGCAGAATGTTAACAGCTATGTGTGACCAAATGGTTTTATGGTGCCTGTGAAATTTAGTCAAATTAACGTGGTGGTTTTTGGAAAGTTCATAGTAGTCAATATTGAATGATGATGCATGATAGATGTTTGACAATACTACATGCTCATATGACCTTAATGCCAGGGTAACTAAAAACTCAAGTGCCTTGAAATATAAGCAAAGAGGATGCTAAAAGTCTGTGAAAATCAAGGCAATAAAAATTAGTGTTATCAGTTATAACTTCCTTGTGTAGGTCCAACTGCAGCAAAGGGAGATAACTCTAAGGACTATACTCCATTTCAACCTTAGTTGTCGTGTTCTAAACTTTAATTCAATTTATATGAGTGGAAAATATTCCTAACCTTTCATATGCAGATATGCAGATTTCTATATAAATAAACAGTTTGTAGACTTTGTAAATCAAGGTCAAATTTAAGGTGCAAATATTCTATTACAACACAAGCTTTTAGTGAATTGCTTTCTAAATTCCTAATCATGATCACTAAATGCTGTACAATTTTTCTCGATAAGCAAACTAGTAGGGCATAACCGACTTTTGATCTGGAAATCGGATTCCACCAGATAGTATGAACTTCTGATTAATCAAAGTCGGAAAAAGCAGGAACAACCAATTCAGATAATAAAAATAATATAGTTGAATTTATATAGGGCATTTCACAGTTGCAACGGAGTTACAGATCGTAGCACTTAAAATTACCTCCCTTAGTTCCAATGCTTATGCCCACAAAAAATTTCCAGTTCCGGATAGTTTAGAATCTTAGATGTACTACAGATCATTATGGTTAAACCAGTGAATAAATGATATTTGTCTAACATAATTTGCGTTTTGCTATAGTCCTGCCATATGCTTTCCCTTGTGATGTCAGTGTGATGTGCAAAACGTGTAACACAGTTTAAAAAGCTAATTTGAAAAAACTTTTAATTTAGCATTTCCGATTAATCAAATCATATCCGGAATCGGAAAAATTTAATGCCAAAAATCTGGAATCAGTAGAAAAATGCTAATCAGTTATGCCCTACAAACTAGGATCTCCATTCTCACCAATGAAACTTACATGAGTTAAACATTAATTACCATCATTAAATTAAAAAAATGAATGAAGAAACATATCACGGAGCATATGTACCCCCAGAAACCTATTTGGAATAAATAACTTGTTTAGTAAGTAGTGTTGTATCCATATTTGAATTAACAATAAGACAATAAGGTGGGATATAAAATGTGGAAATTGTTTTCACATGAAATGGGCCACATTTGAACTGTTAACATAAATTCACTCATTTTTAGACATTGTTAATGATTTTTTTCCCAGAGCATAGTGTTCAGTTGTATTTGACATAAAGTATGATTTTTTTTCCCCAGAGCATGGAGTGTCAAGTTGTATTTCTGACAGAAAGCATGATTTTTTTTTCCAGAGCATAGTGTCCAATTGTATTTCTGACATAAAGTGTTTTTTTCAGAGCATGGAGTGTCCAATTGTATTTCTGACATAAAGTGTTTTTTTCAGAGCATGGAGTGTCCAATTGTATTTCTGACATAAAGTATGATTTTTTTTCCAGAGCATGGAGTGTCCAATTGTATTTCTGACATAAAGTATGATTTTTTTTCCAGAGCATGGAGTGACCAGTTGTATTTCTGACAGAAAGCATGATTTTTTTCCAGAGCATGGAGTGTCCAATTGTATTTCTGACATAAAGTGTTTTTTTTTCAGAGCATGGAGTGTCCAATTGTATTTTTGACAAAAAGTATGTTGTTTTTTTCCAGAGCATGGAGTGTCCAATTGTATTTCTGACATAAAGTATGATTTTGTTTCCCACAGAGCATGGAGTGTCCAGTTGTATTTCTGACATAAAGTATGATTTTTTTTTCCAGAGCATGGAGCGTCCAAAGGTCCTCTTAGCCTTCTTTTCCGCTGTGTTAGAGACAAACTGCAGATTCTAGTGGTGGTTAGAGGTGCAGTGTCAGTTCGTGGGTATTGTAAGGGATATCTCATTGCATATGACAAACACTTTAATATGGTAAGGGATATCTCATTGCATTTGGCAAACACTTTAATATTGTAAGGGATATCTTATTGCATTTGACAAACACTTTAATATGATAAGGGATATCTCAATGCATTTGACAAACACTTTGATATGGTAAGGGATATCTCATTGCATTTGATAGACACTTTAATATGGTAAGGGATATCTCATTGCATTTGACAAACACTTTAATATGGAAAGGGATATCTCATTTTATTTGACAGACACTTTAATATGGTAAGAGATATCTCATTGCATTTGACAGACACTTTAATATGGTAAGGGATATCTCATTGCATTTGACAAACACTTTAGTATGGTAAGATGGCAGGGTCTGAGAAAAATGTCATTGTAAGTGGATTGTATTGTCATTATTCAAGAGATTATTCAACATTACCATAATTCAGCAATTGATTTTGTCTTTGCTATAAATGTATTATGTGTTTAGATTTAAATTATTTTTAGAAAGGTTCCATTCTCAGAGTTTTCTTCTCTGAAAATTGCAGGATTTATTTCAAAATTTTGGATTTCTGTCTCATCAATATATGCAAAGATAATGTGAATAAAATTTCTTGTCAGGTCCATGTTAGTGGCAAGTCAGATATATCAGTCACTTTTCTAGCAATAGCATTAGTATCACCAAGTAAGGTTTAAAATTTTTCATTTGTTTACTGTACTTATTTTCATAAAAGAAATTATACCTCAAAAATAGTCACCTCTTTGTTTAACATGAACAAAATCATGATCAGACTTGGTCGGCCTTTATACATTTCTCATTTATCATCAGAAACAGCAGTTAGTTCCCAGTAATTTGAATTAATATCATGAAATTTTCAACTTTTAATGAGAAGTCATATTTTGTTAAATTTTTTATTTAAAAAATTCTTAGTACACTGTAATTAGAACTATGTGATGAAGGAACCACTAAGGAGACAAATTTTTCTGCCTTACAACTGCAGCATTGATACAGGGGTATTTCAGGAAATCAACCAAAGGAACCAAGGGACATGACTCAAACACAAACCTTTAACAAACTGTCTTATCAAAGTTACTCCCGTTGAAAACCATAATTCTTGTGAACCAAAGTGGATAAAAGACAGATAGGTAGTGATCACCTACGTTAAAGCTTTTCTACACTATTGCCTACATCTCTCCTAAAATGACATTATCTAAATACTGCCCATACCACATGTCCCAGAAGGAAGAAGGCTTCGATTCATCACTGCTGAATGGGACAAGATTTGCCACCACAATCAAAGGACCCAACAGGTTGTTCCAAGGGGCTCTGCATCACTTTCAAAACTTCATCTCTGCCCAGAATCCCATACAACCATTCAAACAGTCCCATTCAAAGTCACAACCTACAGCAAGAAATAAATGAGTAAAGGGTGGTATAAATTTTAAAATATAAATTCTTTAGGATTTTATTCCAGACTCTTCTTGGTTACAGACGCAAATGGCACTCTGCACCCTGTTATTGATTTAATTGCCCTAGATTCATTCATGCTCCTTTGTTCAGTCCCTGGTCTTCACTCATCTGTTGAACCGTATGTTATTGCTCCTGTCCGGACAATCTCTAAGAGAACAACGTCAAGTTACTTGAATGACATCCTGCAAAAACTTAAGATGAGTTAGATATTAGAACATGACCTGACAATCCTTATTACACTGCTTGCAAATCTGTGTTACCTTGTTAACAAGGACATCGTACCCATTACCATCGTAACGGTTTGTTCATCTAGATATGGAATTCAACACATAGGTAAACAAAGAAAGTCAGGACCATGGTGGCTTTGTTGCAACACACAGGTAAACAAAGAAAATTGGGACCATGGTGGCTTTGTTGCAACACAGGTAAACAAAGAAAATTGGGACCATGGTGGCTTTGTTACAACACACAGGTAAACAAAGAAAATTTGGACCATGGTGGCTTTGCTGCAACACACAGGTAAACAAAGAAAATTGGGACCATGGTGGCTTTGTTGCAACACACAGGAAAACAAAGAAAATTGGGACCATGGGGGCTTTGTTACAACACATAGGTAAACAAAGAAAATTTGGACCATGGTGGCTTTGTTACTCTTGAGGGAAACTCAGTTTGCACAGGAATTATCTTTTCTTTTTAGGCTTGATCAATGAAGCAGCAGACCTCAACATCCTTGGTTGCTTTAATTTTTGTCCATTACATATGGTTCTTTTATGCCAGTGGAAGCCAAAGTTTGCCCACTGGACGAACCACTCTCCATTTTCACAAATATGAGGTACCATCAGCAGAATAGGAGCAACCTAACTTGGCTCACAGTGGGTATACCCCTGCAAGTACAAATGCAAGAGATCACAGTCTTTACAAATGCAAATACAGAAGGGTGGGAGGAACTCACCTACTACAGTCTTTTGGGGAAGCCAGTGGAGTAGTGGTCTCCTCAGGGCCGGCATCTATATATCAATATACTAGAGATGAAGGCCAGTTTGAAAGTCCTACACTGGTAGCAAGGATTTTGAACAGAAAAGGGAGTCCTCATTCTATCTGACAAGTCTTTGGTGATGACATTTCTCAAATGGCAAGGTGGAACCAAGTCCCCAAACTTTTACATACTAGTGTGAAACTTTTTTAACTGGTGTCATCAATGAGAAATCCTTGTCCAAGTTTGTCATAATCCTGGACATCAAAGTGTAATAGCAGATTCTTTGTCCTGGAACAATCAACTTATGCAGATGAATGATCTCTCCATCCCTTAGTTTTCTCTTAGATATGTACCCAGTGAGACTGATGATTGGTGGACCTGTTTGTGTCGGTGGAATACTAAGTTCCCAACCTTTCTCTTTCAAGTCCAGGATCCCAAAGCCAGGGCAGTCTATCCAGAGACTGGAATGGCCAGAATGCCTTCCAACACCCCTGATTCCAAAGAAGGTACAAAAGCAAGAGAATCGGAGTATTGCCTCATCCTCACTGCACCACTAAGATGGGACAGGTCATGGATAAATGGCCTAATCAACCTCACAGTGGAAATTCCCTGGAATATAGAGAATTTCCCTCATATACTAAAAAAAAATAATGATATCAGTGGTTTCATCCCAATCGATAACTGCTGAACATCTGGTTTATATTGCACAGGCTTTAGAAATAAACAAATCTCACAACCAGTCATGGAGAGAATTGCTCAAGCAAGAAGAACGTCCACTCTGAAAACATGCAAGGGCAAATGGAAAATTTTAACACAGCAATATACACATGAATATGTACCTATATAGGCATTTGTACCAGAAAAGCTAACTTTTTCCTCTGGTTCTTCAACAAGAAAACGTTGGCACCATGTGCAATCGATGGTTACTGCTGCACAATTGCTGACACCTTTTGTTATCATGGAAGAGAGGACAAAACAAAGACTTATCTGCCTTTTTCACCAACTTTGTTTATACAGGGCTAAAAACATTATCTCTTTGTGCAAAATGGATCATATCATGGTACTAACCTGGTTGAACTAAACATCATTTGAACTGCCCTCAGGGACATCATTGACTCACCTTTCATACAAGACATGATTCCTCATTAGATTAGCAATGGCAGGGAGAATCATTACCAGTGAAATACATGCCCTACAAGAGGACCCAAATTACATGTAGCTCTGATAAGATGGATCAGTTTCACTCATGACAGTTCCCTCTTTCATTGCATGAACAGGCTTCCATGTAACAAATTCATTGTCTACTCTGAATGCTTACACTCAAGGACACCTACAAAACGCATTGTGTGCTTTGAAGTGGTATCTTAAAAGGACAGCATGTTTGTGTCGAGCTAGATCATGCCTGTTTTTACCTCTCAGAGACAGGAAAATATAACAGTACAGACCCTTTATTCCTGGATTGATTGGATTATTTACTCCTTATTTTGGCTCACAAGGTTTGGGCAGTTGTTACAAACTTAGCTTTTGACCAGAACTGTTCTCTAACATTATCCATGCAGTGGGAGATTGGAGTCAACATTCTCCAGAGTTCTTTCATCCCTAAAGGCTCAGCTCATTCTGGTGGGACCCATAGTCATGGCACAATAGGTCATTCAACAATTCAGTCTGGTGGGACCCATAGTCATGGCACAATAGGTCATTCAACAATTCGGTCTGGTGGGACCCATAGTCATGGCACAATAGGTCATTCAACAATTCAGTCTGGTGGGATCCATAGTCATGGCACAATAGGTCATTCAACAATTCAGTCTGGTGGGACCCATAGTCATGGCACAATAGGCCATTCAACAATTAAGTCTGGTGGGACCCGTAGTCATGGCACAATAGGTCATTCAACAATTCAGTCTGGTGGGACCCATAGTCATGGCACAATAGGTCATTCAACAATTCAGTCTGGTGTGTATCTGGTGGAACCCATAGTCATGGCACAATGGGTCATTCAACAATTCAGTCTGGTGGGACCTATATCCATTGCACAGTAGGTCATTCAACAATTTAGTCTGGTGGAACCCATAGTCATGGCATAATAGGTCATTCAACAATTCAGTCTGGTGGGGCCCATAGTCAATGCACAATAGGTCATTCAACAATTAAGTCTGGTGGGACCCATAGTCAGGGCACAATAGGTCAGTCAACAATTCAGTCTGTTGGGATCCATAGTCATGGCACAATAGGTCATTCAACAATTCAGTCTGGTGTGTATCTGGTGGAACCCATAGTCATGGCACAATGGGTCATTCAACAATTCAGTCTGGTGGGACCTATATCCATTGCACAGTATGTCATTCAACAATTTAGTCTGGTGGAACCCATAGTCATGGCATAATAGGTCATTCAACAATTCAGTCTGGTGGGGCCCATAGTCAATGCACAATAGGTCATTCAACAATTCAGTCTGGTGGGACCCATAGTCATGGCACAATAGGTCAGTCAACAATTCAGTCTGTTGGGATCCATAGTCATGGCACAATAGGTCATTCAACAATTCAGTCTGGTGTGTATGTGGTGGAGCCCATAGTCATGGCACCATAGGTCATTCAACAATTCAGTCTGTTGGAACCTGTACTAATTGCACAGTAGGTCATTCAACAATTTAGTCTGGTGGGACCCATAGTCATGGCACAATAGGTCATTCAACAATTCAGTCTGGTGGGACCTATAGTCATGGCACAATAAGTCATTCAACAATTCAGTCTGGTGGGACCTATACCCATTGCACAATAGGTCATTCAACAATTCAGTCTGGTGACATATAAACAAGCATACAGTGACAATGAAAACCATTTAGAAGCCACATTTGACACATATACAGTAAAATACTGCTGTAACATGCTTTATTCTTGTGCACATTTGGAAATACTGCTGTAACATGCTTTATTCTTGTGCACATTTGGATATAGCATGACATAAAAATTTTGGAGTAATGTCACGACTTTTTGAAGTACTATCAAGCTTTAGTATCAGAAAGAATTAGTTTATTTTTAAGAAAAATAAGTAGCTTAATACTGTCTCTTGCTTATTTTTAAAAGACAGGTTTCTAAAAAAGTTGATGATTGTCAATCAAGTTATGATTGAACCATCTTGTTGTTTTCTGAGTATTTGTTGTAAGTGCATCCTATCTATATACAATCATCTAGAGTAAAAAGCTATAACCAAAAGATGATCACCAGATTAGATTTAATAGGCACATATGTAATCCAAGATATCAAGATTTTATGAATCATGTCTTGTCTTTGTTATATTAAATTAGATTAAGTTTGTAAACTGAATATAAATAAAAGCTAAACTACTGCCAAAATTGATAAACTATAAACATTGAAGAAAAAAATGATTTTTGTTTTTTTAAATAATTTCCTTGCAACCATCTTTTTGAGGCAAATGTTTACATCTTCTTTCCTATGGTTTTTATATTTTTAGGCTCTTTTGGATGTTGATGAAAGCTACCTCAAGCCAGTCAAAGGGCCCAAAATTAACTCACAGGTAAATTTAAAACCAAAAGACCAAGCTATACAAATTCTTCAGAGCAATATGAAAGATTTTACATTGTTAACAAGCTGGTGTGGAAAAGTATATATAGAATGGAATTGTAGTCTTTGCATGGCAAAACAAAAGTAGTATATAGCATAGGCAATGTTAGACTCAAGAATTTAGCATTGTATAATATTCAGGTCTAAAATATACAGTATATTGGAACATTCACATGACTGAGATTTCAGCTGTTTGGATTTTGAAAGTTTTGGCTTTTCTTAGAACCTTCTTGAGGAGAGTATGCAGCAGTCAACAACTTACAAATGGCCAGTTTTGATATGCCTGTCATAAAGCAATATATATTATTAAGATACTTATTCATCCATGTTTTACCTGTTTCATTTCTTAACAATAACTCAAAATCTCCACCATCTATAGCTTCCAGTATTTGTGGCTGGGTTCCAGTTGGGGTAAGGAAGAAGCTTATCAATTTGGGGGCAAATAGTTAAAGGTCACGATGACTGTGAATGAAAGAAAAAAATTTATATCTTACACAAGAACATTACAGAATTTACACAATATATGCTTTGACCAAATTTTGTGGATGGTGTGTATTGTAGGGAAGGAAAAAGCTTTTTGATTTTGGCTTCCAAAGGTCCAATGTCAAGATCACTGACAGTATGTAGAAAATGATTTCACTCAGTATTATTAGTTCTGCATCAAGCCTATTGCTTTTGGGGCCAGAAGTTCAAAGGTCATGATCACTGTGACTGAAAGAAGTGTGATGTCCACACAATAACATTAGTTCTACACACAGACATAGACCAAACTTTGTGATGACTTGCGCTTGGGATATAGAAAAAGCATGTTGATTTGGAAATCGTAAATTCAGGGTCTGTGGTGGAGAAAATGGGCTTTACTGTAAAATTTTGATCTAGAGTAAGTTTCTTGACCAAAGATTGTGGGTGCAATGATCTTAGGGAAATAAGTCTTTAGACTCTGGCATCAGAGGCTTGAGGTCATGGTAAGTTGAATAAAAAAATAATGGTTTCTATGTTTTAAGTTAGTGAGCACGGGCCATTTTTTTATGTACAGATTTAATGTCACGTCATGTACCTGCCAAACATAAAAATTCATTTTAAAAAAATATGAGGTCAAAAAAGTTTCAGTTTTGGATAGGTATTATGAAGCACAACATAATCATACCACACACTTGACAAGTCTACTGAAGGTCTTAGAAAAAAATGTTTATGCAGCCTAACCCTATTGTGTCCATGCATTTTTCACTTCAGAAGACCATTCTTGACAGCATGTGCAGGCACAAGCCCTTTCTTAGTTGATACATTTTAAAAATATTGTCTACTACATTGTTTTGATGCAATTCAGAATAGTTGTCATCGAAGCTGTTTTTGAGATATTCTACTTCCCTTGAACAATGAGTCTACTGCTAAAATTGGCTAGCTCTTCTTCCTAGCCGACAGTTGGTATTTCAGTGGCTACATACTGTACAGTAAATATGGGAGGTGAACATGCCTCACATCATTTTCAAGAATAACACAAGCCTGAAACACCCAGTCGACAAATATATCCATCTCTTTAATTATTACATTATAAGAGTTCAAAAACTCGCACCATACCCTTAACTTAAGAAATTTGCCAGGACCATATACTTTAGGGAACAGGGGTGTGAAATTGAGAACTGGACAGCTCAAATCTATAACAATATGTAACAAAATTATGTCAGTAGCATAACTGTATTCAGATCTCTATGAAGACAATTACATATGCAGAAGTATATTTTTGAAACTAAAAACACTTGGACATTCTGTGCACTTTTTGTTTTCCAAAGTTGTTCTGATATTAGTATTCAAGCCATTTGGTTATTTGTATGTCCATACTTTGGGAAGAAAAGTGGGAATTATGTGATTGTGTGCATTTGGATATCATTCATTTGAAATATTTCCCATATCCTCTTATGCCATTCAAGTTAGAGACTTAAACCCT
Source organism: Potamilus streckersoni (assembly GCA_016746295.1). Lineage (NCBI taxonomy): Eukaryota > Metazoa > Mollusca > Bivalvia > Unionida > Unionidae > Potamilus > Potamilus streckersoni. Next base: position 526,498 of record JAEAOA010000401.1, read on the forward strand.
GAGATATGATTGTAGATTATTGTAAATGTCCACAGCAGGTGTAGATTGTACATTTATCCACTGGTGCTAGGTACATTGAGATGGGGACACTCTTCTACAGTTGAATACTATAGGAACTGTAGTAATTTAATGGAGAAGGTTTACATGTGACCAAAGAGGCTGTAGTATGGGAAAAACCATTCAGAATATAAGGTTGAATAGGCAGGAAATAGCAGAATAGTTACCATTCTGTTTAACACATTGGAGGGAGAATTATGAAAGCATCAGGGACATCATAATGGGATTCAGAAAGGCAATGACAAATCCAGTTAATTGGGTCATATTCTTCTTAATGTTGGTTCAGCACATTTAATTATGATATGGTTTGGGAGGGTGATGCCTGTCCTTCATTTAGTAAGGGTTAGCCAAAATTCTGTTTGTAAGGGAAGTGGTTGTTAGTATGTCAAGTATATCTATATTTTTGTAACTCATGGTATATGATTTACTTTCATTTTTGACATTTTTTTTTATTTATAGCTGTAAATTGTACATAATATCTTTAGTTAGATTTTGCCTATGTGACCCAAGCCTGTAAAGAGCATAATATTACATAGGATCTATAAATAAATGTTTATGTATGTGTTGACAAGTACTAATCAGTCATTATGATGATAGTTCATGATATGAAATATCATAGTAATTAAGGATATATTGTTTAAATTTCAATATACCATTATATACAGTACCATTTTTATTTGCAGAGGATTTTAAAAACCTACAATAGCTTAATTAAATTCTGTATGATGCATTTCTTAGCAGTGCTGTTAATAACACTTGTCTCAAAATATTGTCATAACTCTAGCACATAAATTGACTATAAGTTTTTGACTTTCAAAAGCAAACTAGATGATTAGAATTGATAAAGGTGTGGCAGAAACAAAGTAGTTTTTGGCTAAAGTCTGTATAAATATATTCTAGTTTCCTATTTGTCAAACTTAGTCAATGTTTGTTTAAAAAGCCAGACCAATAAAAAAGTCACATGATATCCATCTATTGAGTTTGGTAGCTTGCTTTTTTAACTGAGCAATTAATACAGAATAATTTGCTGCTGATTGTTTTCCATCTGTCATCCATTTTCTCATATGTTTGTCTGATTTTATTAGATCTGTTTCCATCTTGGATACAGCAATACAATTGATTGAGGGAATACCTTCCATCAACAATTGACAATATTATATACTTCAAGATTTTGTTAGCAACCAAAAGGGACTGCTTAATTGTTCAAAGAATGTGAAGAAGATGTGGTTCCAAGATTTGTTTTCTTTTTCTGTATTCACTCACACCTCATGTGTCCACCATCTTTGTGTCATGCATTATGCTATGACCCTGTCTGTTCATGAACTTTTCCCATTATTTCCACCAACATTGTGAATATTTTGCACTTCGGGTAAGGAAGAACTGTGTTGATTTGGGGATTAAAAGGTCAAAGGTCATGGTGCTTGTCTCTCAGAGAAAATGGATGCTTGCTTAACAACTTCTATTTAGAGTACATTCCTTTACCAGATTTTGTAAATGTGTAACAGAATTGACTGAATGGATGTTTGGATCAAATGACGTCACAAGACAATGTAATGAATGATGTAGTTTTGTGAAATGAATTGATTATATATATATATATGATTCTTTCATGCTCCAAACACATGACTCATTTAATTACTAACACAATCACAAATGAAAAACATAAATGAAAATGAAATTGAAATATACAAAATGAAAGTGAGATTCTCATAATCTCACGTAATGTGACCGAGATTGAGCTCCACATAATCGGATATAATGTAAATGAAATTGAGATTCTGAGATTCACATATCTGATGTAATGTAAATGAAATCAAGATTCACATAATCTTGTGTAGTGTAAATGAAACTCAAATAATCTCGTGTGATGATAGCATAACTCAATTGTATTAAATTAAAACGTCAAAATACTTTCGATGGTAAACAATACAATTATTGCACCAAACATGACTCAGTTATACAGTAAATATTCGTATAAACTTGCATTTGAAACCATTTCACTTGGTTTATAAGTCCATTTGTCGAAACCACACAGTTCTCCAGTATTCCTTGATTTGCTCACACTTGTTTTGGCCCCATTCACCCTTCATGGATCTACCATGTGCACAGGTGTATACATCATGCAGTTCCTTCCTTGTATGGACTTGATTCCACCCCATACAGACATACAGACAGCCAAACTATCAGTCTGATGAATCTGCATACACATACGCACAGCTGCACAGATATACATCTATGTATCCACACACAGCTACTATAATAAAACCAAACTGGCCATAACAAAAGGTACATAATTACAATCTATAGATACTTGCTAGTCATAATAAAAGGTACATAATTACAATCTATAGATACATGCTAGTCATAATAACAGGTACATAATTAAAATCTATAGATACATGCTAGTCATAATAAATGGTACGTAATTACAATCTATAGATACATGCTAGTCATAATAAAAGGTACATATTTACGATCTATAGATACATGCTAGTCATAATAAAAGGTACATAATTACAATCTATAGATACATGCTAGTCATAATAACAGGTACATAATTACAATCTATAGATACATGCTAGTCATAATAAATGGTACGTAATTACAATCTATAGATACATGCTAGTCATAATAAAAGGTACATATTTACAATCTATTGATACATGCTAGTCATAATAAAAGGTACATAATTACAATCTATAGATGCATGCTAGTCATAACAGGTACATAATTACAATCTATAGATACATGCTAGTCATAACAAAAAGGTACATAATTACAATCTATAGATACATGCTAGTCATAATATATGATACATAATTACAATCTATAGATACATGCTATTAATTTAAAGGCTTAATAGGAACTTGTAACAATTCAAAAGTTTGTTTCAAATCTTCATAGTGGTAAAGACAGCATTTCACACTATGACATACTGAATATGCTTCACATATCAAATAAAAATGTAACACTTACCCCTGTGGCTGTAGACAATAAAATGGAGAACATACACTCTTCAACAAGATCCAAAAGACCAATGTGTCAGTTAATAAACTTGTCTTAAATCTCCAGGGGAATGAGTTTTATTAAGGATAAAATACCCATGCATGCCCTGCTTTTAGTGTCTCTTGCCGCAAGCTAACTATGACGAGATACATGTTAGTTCAGTCACTTAACTAAAAAAATGATTACCCACCCTAGGAAAAGTTGTACACATGTACAACAAAATTAATCAAATAGTTCTAAGGCGAAACCAAGTTAATTCTTGCCTTATTTTGTGACAAATGGCTTGCATTTAGGGTAATAAAGCAACCTATTGATTCTGGAATCTAGAGGTCATGGTCATAGAAAGTCCAATAAGAAAATGGTGGTTTCTGCATACTAACTTTATGTACATGGCTGACCACTGACCACTGAAGCCCACTGTCAGTAATCTTCAGAGCTAGCTACCCACTTGCTGTTCCTACATGGAGGACTGTTAAAATAGGGTGGATGTATAATTTGCCATTCACCATTCTCTTGAATTTGCTAGACATTTTTCTATAGGAAAAAAGGACAATGTCATAATTTTATGTGAGATTATTCAATATGAATAATTGCTTTTAAAAAAATGCAAACATTTCAAATAATTTATATCAACTAGAAGGCAATGAAATGGTCCGAGATTGTCTCCCTTTGAGTCCCTTTGCAATGTGCATCTTACATTAGCAAATGCACTACATACATTTACAGTGTAGGAACCAAATTTCTTGATACTTTAAGAAGTTTCTGGAATAATATTTATTCTTTTGGGGAAGAATTTATCAGTTTATTATTACAATGGGCTCACAAATTGAATCAAATTTCTCATTATCTTCATATTGGTAATTGCCAGACTAAGCATTTGCAGGAGAAAAATAAATGACATTGGCAATGATCATTATGAAAGTAAATTTGATTTTATGCCACATACTTCTAATTATAACCAGAACTAGCCTGTATGTGATGGTACACTGTGTTTAAAAGAAGTGCATGTTGCATATTGGCAGAAAATAATTACTAGAAATGATTAACATAATTTTTTCAGAAAGAAGCCTATGAAAGGGCACATTGTGTGCAATGGTAGGCTTGAACCTAAAACTATTTTCATTTTATTTGTGTTGCTGCACAAGTAATGGAGAGATCACACTTCATTGAGCACCTACAAAGGAAATTTTATGTTTAAAGATAAGTTACAATTTACTTTTGGATATATCATGCACAGTATATAAGAAATTATCTGGGCTTACCATGAATGTTTTACGTATTGGAGCCAAACATGAATATTAAGGTCTGTGTAGTCACTGCTTAATTGGCACAAGATAAAGTTGGTTTTCTCATTTTGCATGAAAGTGTTAAGTTTTATGAGAAATTTCCTTGTTGAAGAATAAACACAATCAAAATGCAGATAGAATTCAAATTTACTAGTTGATCACCTTGTGTTAGATGTCAGAAAAACAAGTGGAAATATTGTTGTTATTTGTCTGTACATCTGTACATCATTACCACCCTGATTTCATTTTAGTGCAATAGCACTTGTCTTAAATATATAGCAATTAAATTTTTTACACTCATGATGGTCATAAGTACTGTATGTACATGCTTATAAGACAAGTCAAATTGCAAACAAAAAGATCCTGATCTGCCATAGTATAATCCACCACACAGAACTGTATCTGCCAGTACATTATTTGGCAGATCTGGGTGTGTGCAGTTTGCAGTTGTACTCATCTTTAAGGCAAATATATATGATAGTTGACCTGATTTTGACCACACATTAGGCCAAAAACATTTGTTTATATGTAATATGATGCCACAGCAGCTCTTTCATGGCATTGCAGTATGTAAAATCATGTCACATATTCTGCTTTGCGCTGTAATCAGTAAGAAAAATAAGTCTAGATATGTTTTCATTTTTGGTATAATTTTTATAGTTTTTTAAAGAAAACAATTTAAATAAACTTTATTTAATAAATAGATGTGTATTATACAAAATTATATTGTTCATACTGTGTGCAATAACCCAACATTCTAAACTCTTAAGTCTGTAAACATGCATCATCTGTATGCTATGTTGTAAAACATTTATGACCTGTCTAAACCAGCTGAAGTGTGCAGACATTGTTGTTTCTAATTATTTACATTTTCCATCTACTCACAGGAAAGTGTGGAAGATGAAGTGGATTATCCTGATAAAAGTTGTATTGACAAGACCGACATATCTTCATCACATCAACGCAAAATAAAACAAGAAGTAGTAATGGGGATTATGGAAGAATTGCAATGCAGATTCACTGATACAAGTGTCAGTACATTGCAGAATATTCCTAGAGATGCTACTGTTGACAGCATGGATTTTGGACGAAGTGAAAGAGTTAAGTACAGCAAATCACAGGGTGTTTCTCAGTCTCTAGATGTGGCTAACAATGAAATAAAATTTACTGTCAAATCTGAACCTGAAGGAAATGTGTTGCCAGCACAATGTTTGAGGATGGAGAGTTATAAGCAGCTGGCGGAGTCAAGAAGTTATGCCAAATTTGATATTATTAGGAGACATGTGAATCAGTTGCTTATTCGGGGAGAAAATGTAGTTTCTGTTTCAATTGCTAACTGACACATTTTTGTATCCCACCATGATTGTTGAAGAGGCATTAATTTTAGTCATGTCTATCCATCTTTCTGTCCATCTTACCTTCACTTTTGTGTAAGTCATGGAATTCATACATTACTATCAATGGATGGTTGGCTAATTGTGTTCAGTGAACACATTTCTATTATGATTGGTTAGGAATGTGTGTGTGTGTATAAATATTGTTACAGAAATAAATTAATAATGGCACAGTTACGGAATAGTTTCCTAATGTTTCAAGTTAATCAAGTTATTTGCTCTTGATAGTTGAAGGCATTATGTACTATTATAGTAGAGAGTACAGTACTCTTGGATCATTTGTATATGTTCACCTCCATACAGTGGTGTATGCTATGGTGTTTGTCAGTCCATCTATCAGTTACAAGTTTTGTTTTTGCTTGATAACAAGTTTTACACCATCCAAGATTATTTTAACTTTTTGGATGTCTTGCACTTGGTGTAAAGAAAAAAAAACCTTTTGATGTCAGAGTCACAGTGACAGAGGCTAAAATCACTGTGATTCAAAGAAGAAAAAAAGTGTCTTAATAGCATTAGTGCACTCAAAGAAGGAAAAAGGGTGCCTCAGTAGTACTGTGCTATATTACATCTGGACCAAACATTGTAGATGGCTTGCATTGGGGTAAGGACTATTGAGTTTGTGGTCCAAAGGTCATAGGTCAGTTTCACTGTGACTGAAAAGAAGAAAGGTTTATATTTAGTAACATTAGTTCTATATTACAGACCAAAATTTTTGATGGCTTGCACTTTTGGGTAAAGAGGACACCCATCAATCTTTGGATCAAAAGGTCAAAGATTAAGGTCATTGTGACTGAAAGAAGGGAAATTATTTTTGCACAATCATCCATGTACACGAACCAAAGATTATGGATTACTTATATATTGGGTAAGAAAGAACTTTTTTTTAGCCTGAAAGGTCAGGGTCACTGTTAGTGAAAGAAGAGAAAATGATTTTTGCACAAATGTGACTTATTGAATGTGGCACTTTCACCGAGTTTATGACTGTTATCAAACATGGCACTTGCATGAAGTTTATAGGTGATTCAAACAGTGGGTAAGAAATAAATATGTTGATTTTGGAGTCAAAGAGAATGCTACCCATTTCCATTGTATGTCAAATACTCGTTCACATGTAACCAGGAAACCATGAGGAAAAAGTGGTTCCAGTCTTTTTTGAGAGTATGGTAAAATGAAGTCAGAAAAAGACAGTATCAGTTAGCAACAAGGGATTTAACTAAAATTATGTGTCATTCTTGAGTAGAAAATTATTGGGTATATAGTAAATGTATCTTATTATCACTTATGAGTGGTTATGAATGAGCATACAGAACCTTCTTCATTAAATGGGCACTCTCACTTATAACATTGCAAATGTTTGGTTATATTGTATTGTTTATTGCAATAATGAATGTATTCACAAATGTGTTTCAAGTTTTATGAGTAAAACACCATCAGGTTCTAGGATTAAATTGTTCCAATTAACTATTGATGGAAAGTATTGCATTTAACTTCCCAGTTAAAGAAATGGGTTTTTCCTGATTTTGTTCAGATACAGAAATTTAAAATCAACTTTTCTTACTTTTATTGTCTTTTTTTTCAGACAAGATATGTTGTAGTTTCAAACTGAAACTTTGTGTTCTTTGAAAAAAAATCCTGTGTACACTACCATAATATTTTAGCATCATTTAATTTTTGCTTTTCATTCAGATCTGCATGTGGAAAATGTTCTTTTGGCAAAAAACTGATAAAACTAATAAAGTGTATGTTTTAGCAAAAACATTTCCTGCAAATAGTTTCTTTGTTTGTTAACATTTTGTGTTCATCAAAAATTTTGTAATTTACAGGAATTAAATATATTAAAAGTGGTACAAGTCCTAATTAAATGTGATTGGCAGTCATTGCCTGAATGAATATACTTAAAGATTTAAACTGTGATAGAAGTATGGTTAATTGTTTATACCACTTTGTTATACTCTCCTAGCTGTCTTCAGTAGTAGAATGAAAATATATATAGTACCTGAATGTATCACAAATCAATGAAGTGATGACTGGAACAAATTATTTGTGAAAGGGTTCTATAAGGTAAAACTTAATACTTTCTGTGAACTTAAAACACTTGAGAGTCATCTCATCCTGGTGAAAAAAATGGTTGATTTTTTAAGAACATATCCATCCTATCACAATAGACACTGTATGCACTTGCAAAACTGCAAACAACAAAGATTCTGGTTTGCGATGTCATAATGCACTTGGAGATCAGCATCTGCTGAATATTCCTAACAAACTTCATGGACCCAGATCTGCATGCGCATTATGCACTGGCAGATCTAGGTCTGTATAGTTTGGAGTTGGACTTGACTTACATTATGCACTGGCAGATCTAGGTCTGTATAGTTTGGAGTTGGACTTGACTTACATTATGCACTGGCAGATCTAGGTCTGTATGGTTTGGAGTTGGACTTGACTTACATTATGCACTGGCAGATCTAGGTCTGTATAGTTTGGAGTTGGACTTGACTTACATTATGCACTGGCAGATCTAGGTCTGTATGGTTTGGAGTTGGACTTGACTTACATTATACACTGGCAGATCTAGGTCTGTATAGTTTGGAGTTGGACTTGACTTACATTATGCACTGGCAGATCTAGGTCTGTATAGTTTGGAGTTGGACTTGACTTACATTATACACTGGCAGATCTAGGTCTGTATAGTTTGGAGTTGGACTTGACTTACAAGCAAGTACATATGATAATATAAATTTCCATTTAACAGTGGTCCACATCTAAAAATAAAGAATGAAATATATATAATTGTTTTCATAAGTTTTAATGTTACATCATGGTCAACACAATCCTGGCTATATAGTACAGATGATATTTAGGTATTCCAAATATGGCAAAAGGCAAAAAAGTGTAAATCTTGAAAATTTTAAATAAAAAGAGTCCAAGACCTCCATGTAAACATATTTCAAGGTCAAAAGTTTGCTGCTATTCATGACATGCAAGATGTTGCATTGTGCCTATTCTAATCTGTACTTATTCCACATTGTACCTATTCTAATCTGTACTTATTCCACATTGTGCCTATTCTAATCTGTACTTATTCCACATTGTACCTATTCTAATCTGTACTTATTCCACATTGTACCAGTTCTACATTATACACGTTCCACATTGCACCTATTCTACATTTAACCTGTTCCACATTGTATTTATTCCACATTGTACCTGTTCTACATTATACCTGTTATACATTGTACTTATTCCACATTGTACCTGTTCTACATTATACCTGTTCCACATTGTACCTATTCTACATTTAACCAGTTCCACATTGTACTTATTCCACATTGTACCTGTTCTACATTATACCTGCTCCACATTGTACCTATTCTACATTTAACCAGTTCCACATTGTACTTATTCCACATTGTACTTGTTCTACATTATACCTGTTCCACATTGTACCTATTCTACATTTAACCAGTTCCACATTGTACTTATTCCACATTGTACCTGATCTACATTATACCTGTTCCACATTGTACCTATTCCACATTGCACATATTCTACATTGTACCTATTCTACATTATGCCTCTTTTCAAGTGCACCTATCCTACATTACTTAGCCAGCAGAAAGAAAGATAATGAAATAAATGTAATACTTTTAAAGTAGTTATTTGTATGATTGCTATTAAACAGGTATTAATTTGAAAGACAGACTAGAACAAGCATGCCATTTCTTTCATAATTTTACTAAGGTTAGGTTAGACCACACAAATGTTCATGCAAAACAGACAAAATTTCAAAACAGCAGGATCCTTTATCAACTTTCTGACACAGAATTTAGCATAAAACACCACCTCCCCCACAGCAGAAGATATGACATTGAAATTTTTTAACTTTTGATCATGACTGCACACGAAAATTATCCTTAAAATATGAACTTATGGCATACAAGAAAAAACACCGGGAAAATAATCATTGCCAAAAAATAATTGGTTCACCTATGTTTGACATAGAACCGGGTTTCATATTTCAATTGGAAAAATTAGTCAGGGAACCAGACTAACTTTACATCAGCACTCCAGACACTTTAAACTGCACCTGTTGATTATAGAATTTTATTAAACATGGCATCCAGAAAGCGATGCATGTTTACAATGAAAGGGAAAATAAGCTTTTAAACAAGTGTTTATAATCAACACAAGGAGTATTCAGATTCTTGTGAATTAAAGAGGGACACAGTTATATTTATTGGACATCACGTGCCAATTTGAGTGTCTCATGGCAGCAGATATGATTGCTGTCATCATTTGAAATGGAAAAATGTTTTCCAAGAATTACGTCAAGTTGAGAGATAACAACAAGCCATTGAGTTGCATAGGGTTTGGAACTAAAGTTTGTGCAACTATACTAGTAAATAAAGTTTACATGTTCTTTACAAACTTTTCAGTTGAACATGATGTTTATCATCCCTGCATCAAACTTTTATTTACGTTTTCCACCTTTACAATAGCTGTTATTGATATTCTGTTACACCTTACTGAAAACTGGTCAATCTTACAGAGAAAAATCAACTGCCTTACTGAGACAGACTCGTCAGGGTTGGCAGGTCTGACATGGATGGAACATGCATGTTCCATCCATCATCTAACCTGCTAAGAGGAAATAAAACATGACACACAGTTTGTTACTAAGATCTAGTTGGTCCTTAGAATGGTGCATCTTTGACATCCAATATGGCTGCTAAGGTGTCCATCTTGAATATGTTTATACTGTTACTCTTTCTCAATGGAACATGGATTTTTCACAGAAACACTTTCAACAATATTCAGTGGGTCCTATATAAAAAACAAAACCATTCTAACTTCCAAAAATTACCTTAATGTTGACCTCTTAAAATTTTTGTTATCAGCATTTCTTCAGGTATGTTATCTGAACTTAATACATTAGACATTCAATACCTCACACATCCAGCCTATCAAAGGTTGTTTCTGGCAACAAAGGTTCTGACTGTTTGCCCACTGTTACATGTCTAGGCTGGTACAAAAGTAACAAACAAAAGAGTGAATCCAACAAGCATTGTAAAATTTAACAAAATTTATTTCCCAAGAAAGCAAGGTAAAAATATGAAAAAGGACTTCCAGTTTATGAAACTAATCCAAAATTAATCCTAGAATTAATAAATATACATAGCTGCCAACTCTCACTATTTTGGCATGAATTTCAGCAATTCATGGATTCATGCCACATGCCAAAAAAATAATGAATTTCCCAATTCTCAATTATTTAAAATATTTAATAAATTAACCGATTTCCTGTTAAGTGCTAGTTGTGATATCGGCAGTTGCCCAAATGGCTCAATATTGCTGGTTACATTATTAGTAGAATTATACGGCAGTTGCCCAAATAGCTCAGTATTGATGGTTACATTATTAGTAGAATTATAGCTGATTGATACAGTTGGCCCAGTAGCAAGCATTTGAGCATATTTTATTCTATATGTATAAGAGTAGTTTTACAAATGCTTTTGAGAGAAACTGGAGCCTAGCCGGAAGTTTGCTAAACACATATGCTGCCAGCACTGATTTGAATTACCATTCAGCATCAATATTGAAAGTGTCTTTACCACCAAGGAAAAAGAAATGTATTGCACAAAAAATGAAGTTAAGTTTGGAATGGACCAAAATTTGGCAATGCATTCAGCCATTAAACACTGCCATGTAGGTTGCAAGATTTGTGTAAACACGTGACTAGGAATGCGAATAGCCTGATCCATTTCAAATTTCAGCAATGATGCACTTTTGATTCATCTGTCAGCGTATTAAAGATATAATGAATGCTGTGGTCACAATTTCAGAGAAATTAAATAATATTCCAATCAATTTCATACAGGTATATCTTAATGAAAGGTTGTTAGTTAAAGTTTGCTAGGCTGACTAGTAAGCAGCTACCACATGCCAATACTAAATGGTGTCGGTGAATTCCAACTTTTTGATAGGCAATGGACTCTGACCCTACACCCAAACATAAATGTCCAAATATTAAAAATTGAGTGGCAAGGGTCAGAGGAAACTTGGACGAGGTGGCAGAGATGATGTGAGGAAGCACATTGGTCACAAAAAGCACATAGACATTGGGAAAATTAAGAACTGCAAATTTCAGCTCTGGAATATTTTAAGCCATCGACGGAAGACCTGCAAGCTACCAACACTGAAACATTGAACACAATCTACCTTTATTAGCTGAATCTCATGCTAAACATTTGTTCCGACAAATATTCTCAGACTTTCAGATTGTTTCATGAATTTATGTCAAAATTTACAAATTTGTATCCCTATTTTCACTAATTGCGAGCCTGGAGGGTCGGCAGCTATGAATATAAGTTCTATCAATAAAAACTAAGCAAATCACAGTTTGAATCCTGATGAAGTTCCGAGATGCAAGGTAATGATGTCTTCAATAACCTTTTTTGTCCAGATGTGTCAACAGTTCTTTGTTGAATCATAAAGAATAATATTCCAGTTTGGAATTCTGAATAATATCCAATAAATGTCATTGTCCAAGAATTCTGATGAGCATTAATAATTTCAGGGAAAATAAATTGAATTAAAATAAAAATTCAACTCAAACTGGTCACAATAAAATACCTTTGAGCTCCAAAGGTTAAAAGTAGAACTGGCTAAAATCACTGATAACTTGAGATTTAAGCCTAACTACAACACAAAACAGATCCCCATATCGGGTCACATGTTCACTTCCTCCAAGCTATGTAGAAGCATTACATGCCGATAATCAGATAATCACATACACTAGGTACAGATCTGTTTATACTGAACGAATCTCATTATAAGATTGAATGATTAAAAAAAAAAGTTGTTTACTTCAAACTTGAAAATGGCTCTGAATCTAGGTCACCAATTAGCTACAATGTTTCTACTACTGCTTGCTTACCAGATCTAACAAATGAGCTGAATTTTCTGGAAAAATGTCAAATCCAGTGAATAAAGTTATCATTACAATAACATGTAATGAAATAAAATAAAATAAATTTAAAACTAACACACAAGTAATTAAATTATATATACAAAACACCACATAGGTGAAGTTGATCAATATTATCTCCATGGATAGAGGGATTGGTGTCAGATCCCATCCATGCTTCAGGTACTACTGCCACTAATACTAGGAAGCATAATTGTTAGAGATCTGGCATAACCAATATTTGCTTGTGACTACCAGTATTGCAGCAATTGTAAGACTTTTCTCCTACAGGGAAGTATATTGCAGCTATATTTACATCAATTTCTCACTATACTTTATCACAGGTGATAAATTCACTTTATTTGTGTAACTTTGTCCTAAGATATACATGTCAATGCCAGTTTAATTATATTCTAAGAGGTCTGTCATACTTTGTTTCATCTCAGTGTCTGACCTGGTATATGAATTCTATCAAGTAATTATCAAGTATTATATGCCATAAGGCCATTCAGGTAACTATTTTTGACATCAATATTTGTCATTAGTGATGTCATGGTAGTACTGGTATTATTTTCATGCAATATTTAGCTGGTTTTACCAGTATATGCTATTGTTTTATTTTCTTTTGCCTTTGGACCAACTATGATTCACTCTGTGTACTCAGTCGACATCTAGAGAGAACAGTCTCTCATCTTGGTCAGATACCCAGTCTGGTTACCCATCCTTGAATGGCTTACCAGCTTCATTGCAGACACCCTGTTGTGTGTTTGAGGAAATGTGCTCACAAACACCATCTTCCACAATTGATTTGACAATTGCAGAGTTTTCTGGTTTCTGCTCTCTGAAATTTGCCCATTGGCAATTTACAAAGTTACTGCATCTCTAAATCCACTGGTCCTGAAAGGCAAAAACAACAGTCTGGACAAGTCAGTGACCTATTACATTGCCTTAAAGACCCAAGTGTCAACAAACCTTTACTTTTATTATGATGACTCCCATTAAATTTTAACAAAGCTTTCTGGTTGGATGCATATGCCTGTTTTGAAAAATTGAGCTGTTGCAATCTTGGAAATGTGACAGCCTGCATCATGGACTGTAAGACTGATCTCAAGACAGTTTGAAAATGTTGTTGCATTAGGATCCATGTTTAAATTGATGTCTGTCTTTTGATAACCCAACTGGTCATGCTTTGGAGTCAAAATCATGGTACATGTTCTGAACAGAGCAGCACAACACACATTAACAGGTTCCATTTTCTCCATGTCTGCCTTCAGTAATAAGCACCATAAAATTACACTTCGATTACAGCCACTGTTATCCATCCAACTCTTTAATGTAAAGTATGTTTGCAAAGAGGCTCACCTTGCATAGCTCCAACATACTCAGCTCATGTTTCAGAGTAGAGGCAGAGAAAAAGGAAGGACTGACCTAAAACACATGAAATATGTAATAAGCAGGACAATAAGGTTTGGCCCCATCTGAAATTGTCTCCCAGTCAGTCTACATTCTGCAATTTTTCTCCCTGTTGGACAACGTGCTCATGCCAGTATTTTCAGATCTTGGTTGGGTACACTCAAACAATTTGCCATTGACTGGAAAAGACTTTGCCACAATTGTCCATGGTTATTACAAATAATTGAAAAAGACTTTCAGATCACATTCAGTGCCACTTCCCCATTGTCATTGGTTCTCACTGCAATTGATGTCCTAAGAGACCATTTATGGCAAAGACTGCTCCAGTGGCCAAAGTGGTTAAAGCATCCATCCCAGATGCAGAAGATTGCATATTCAAACCCCAACTGAGTCATGCCAAATACTTATTCAAATGATACAAAAGCTGCCTCATTTGGCACTCAGCATCAAGAGTTAGTGTTAGGATAGTCAGGATAATGAGATGGTGTGGGACATGATACTTCAGCATTTGTCAGCCAGTAAGTTGATGTGGAGTGTAAGTAGAATGAGCAAATTTGGAAAAAAATTTCATCCTTCATCCATATATAAGTTGATGCTGAGTATAAGATGAGGCCAGATCATTATCTTGGCTTCGTCTTTTGCACTTTCTTCCACACAACATAGCAAATTTTATCCTATTTATAACTCAGTTACCTCTCCTGTCTGGATCTAAATGTAACTAAAAGCACTTTGTTTCAGATGAAGTATTTTAAATGTATTATGTACTTTTAGTGACATATAAAAAAACTGATCTGAAAATTTATTGAGTTACAGATACAATAAAATTTGTGATGCTGTGTGAAATTAAACTATAAAAACTTAAAATTTCAAAAATATTTCAGATTACCTGCAATAGGAAAATTGCATCATTAATGCTAAAATGCTTTTTTCACATTTTTGGGGGAAGAGAGATGCAGACAAAGATGCATATTTACCTCCTAGCATTTTTCTTCATGCACTTGTGATCAAAATAAAATATGACCCGATATATGAACGAGAGAGACAGATTCCAGGTCTTTGTGTTATTTTTCTTCACCTTGTTGCCCCTGTTCAGCAGAAACTTTTGTCAAAGAGAGAAAAATTAATAACTTAAATAGTATATGTAAACTATGAAATACATGCCATACTCCTTCAGGGTTTGAATATTTTCAATAATTATGTCCATACAGACTCCATTTACTAGGTTAAATCCCAAGAATGACCATTTTGCATGCTGTCTAATTTTCTTTGCAAGTATAATAACCTCTCCATTCCAAACCTATAAGATTATTTTGTTTAAAGTGCTTGTACTTTTCCTGTAATTAGGTGACAATTGTTTTTTACCTTTGCTCGTGCTATATGTTACTTTAAATTGGTGTCAGTCCTATCAGCAAGTTCAAAAGATGTCACTGGTTGAGAAATTTAGGCTAGTAACCACCTGGCATTTCCTTTCATTATATGGTACCATATTTATAATACCTATGGTTAGCCTCATTTCCCTATTTCACTAATCTGATCTGGTCTGCTAGGGTGTTAGCTTTGGAAAACCTGACTCCAGCTGTACCATTTATTTAGCATGTTTATACCACTACAAAGCAAAAGTTATTCTTGAACAATGGAGATGATAACTAAAACTAGAAGGAATTGCTTACCTGGAACTATTAATAGATAATGGAATATGGTAATGCACTTCAGTATATGAGTATGATCACAGTCATTAAGTAAGTTAACAATTGTTAATACATCTCTCTCTCCCACATAATGGGGCAAACTTTCTATTTGATCATGAGGTGCAGTAGGAAAATTGTGATGGAATATCTGTCTTTGTTATGGTTATTCATGTTCTAACTTGTCATTTCTAATGCATCCTTATCAAATTTAAACAATGTATATTACAAACAACGTATATTACTGATGCATGCTGCATTAGCATAATTACATCTGATGTAAGTTAATTTTTTATACTGACAATCAATTCTTTAATATCCTTTTCAAAGTGATGTCCTATATTTTTATACACGAACTCTTTCCCAAAATGAATGTTTTTTTGCACATTTTTGTACTTTTGGAAACTTTTTTCTATATGAAAAATTATGTGACTTGTAATAAAGCGATTTTGATGACAAAATTGATATATTAGTCGATTCAGAGTATAAGACAATGCTAAGATTTTCTGTTAAGAATGTATCATTTTATAGGTCAGCAAATATGATACATGTCTGCGGCATGTTGCCCAGTGCTAGACATCACTATAAACTGACACACTGCAGATGTGATAGCAATATGACTGAAAAATTTTAAAAGGTATGTTAAAAATCTAATTCACATTCACAAGGCCAAATGTGTCAAGCAAAAAAAAAAAAGACAAGATCCTCACAAAAAGACTGAGTTTTACTCTAGATATTCATAGTGCCAGAACACAGTGGCATTTAGTACACATCAGTTTCCTTACGATGAAGTTCACAGTGAATGCATTTTAATCATGGCAGGTGATGCACTATGGAAAGGGTGTTCTCATCCTCTTCAACAATATTACAGAAGTACATTACATTGGAAAGCAAAGGAGAACAAAATCCCAGACCTCTTTCTCCTAATTTGAAATTTTCTTAGGTTGTGTCATGAGTGACAATCCAGATTCAGCTCCACCACATCCCAGCAGACTTATTGTTCTGGTGGACTAACTATTCCAACAAAACCAACTAATTCCAACTGAATAGTCTGATCACCCCTTTGTATTGACATAAAATTGCACCTATTGTGGTCTACCACTCTTGGGTCTCTTTTCAATTAGGTGGAGCACAAAGATTTACAGGTTTGACTTTCCAGCATTTCATAAACCCAAAGTCTTTCAGAAAGTGAGAAAATCTGAGTGCCATCTGGTATTGATTGCATCCCCCAAATGGGAATAATCATGGATAAATGATCTATCAACTTGGCAGCAGAAATTCCCCACTTGCTGAGGCAAAAGTAATTGCAGGTATTGTTGAACCTTCATACCTGACTCAAGCCAAGCAAGCCCTTATCAGAAAACAGTTCTCAAAACAAGTAGTGGACAGAATGGTCCTAGCAAGAAGGCCTGCCACTTTAAAAGCATACAAAGATAATGTAGTTTTCTCCTGGTGGTGGGAGTGAAAACATCAGTTAAATCAATCTTTGTTAAAAGCCTTGATATTATAAATTGATAACTTTTTCATTAGTTTCGAGAAGAATTGAGTTGCCATACATATAAAAAGGCTCAGCATTCCATGAACCACATTTCAACAAATGGAATGTATGGTGGATTATTTCATGGCTGACAAAAGCACCATTTGAACCTATGCCTAGAACTGCCATAATTCACCTCATAGACGACCATGCTAGTTATTATAGCCACAAAAGGAGGAATATGCCTTTTCAGTTGATACAATGCACAGAAAGAAAATGCTTAAGCTCTGTCCTCCTGGTTACAATGGGGTTTTTTGCACTGTATGTAAAGAGCTAATCCAAGACAAATTCAGTTGTGCATATCAGCTCATAGCATTTAATTGTAACCATCATTATAAAGATGGGAATATAGAGCTTTCTAGGTTTTACCCTCAGACACCTTTCAACCCAAAGGACTCATTTTGTCCAAATCTTTAACAGCAATACATCATGCTACCTTCCCAGATCATGAAGCACAAGCTGTATTCAGACATCTGTGCTAACTGGAGCCCATACATTGGGGGATCTGAGATTGGCCCTTCTCTGTAAAGCCCTCCACCATTAACCTCTTCTAATTTATTATGATCAGTTAGTGTATTTTGAAGAAAAACAATTTTATAATAAAATTTATGTTTCCTCAATAATACCTGATCATAATATGGGTACCTCCTAGTAGTCTACCAGCAGTTACAAAATTTAGACCTGATAGAGTATACATGTTCACTCCATTAGTAATTGAACTGGATTTGACAACAATCCCTCAATGGGGAGATCACTCATGTCAAACTTCCACCTAGGTTCAGACAACTTTATCACATTTGCTTCTAAAACAAATGAAGGATATGATAAGATAATTATTATCAAAGAAACAGTTTACTCCAAAGATTAATTTACATGTGGTTGTCATTCAAACACTTCAGATGATATATTTTAGTTCCATAAAGAATATGGCACTATTTCTAACCATCAATGGCTGCAGCAGCAAGCATCTAAACAAATCGTATCCCTCCTTCTTTGGAGGAGATAGCTGTATTTATACATGGGTTCTACTAAGTTGTTGTTCTTGAGCTTAATGCCATTTTTCAGCATATGATAGGCTATTCATGGTGGCCAGTATTAATGGTGGAGGAAGAAACCAGGAAATCACCGGAAAGAACCACCGACCCATGAGAAGCTACTGGCAAGCTTTCTCACATATCCACATTCGCGGAATCCTAGACTCGAACCCACGCAGGCAGAGGTGAGATGGCAGTGATTCGTAACGGACAGCGCTTTAGACCACTCGGCCACTCAAGGCCCCTGGGTTCTACTAAAATGCTGCAGTATATACAGTGTAAATGATCCCAAATATAACAGGGTGTTGATTACACCCCCAAAATGACTGCCATAGCAGTCATCATAAAAAACTTCTTATTGCTACTCCATCTGAATAGAGGGTTGAATAAACATGAATTTTCACAAAAACAGTTTTTAATGCTAGATGTATTAAGACCAACATTAAATTAGTATGATAGTTCTTATCCTCCTAAATCAAGATCTAGTTTTCACCGAAGAACTTTTAACAACTTGTAGTTGGTTCTAATTAGTTTGTAATGGTTTGATAGGAAGATAACATTGGCTACTGGAATGAGTTTGGTAACGTGCATAACTTGATCTTGGGGTCAGGATCTAAAGTTGCTTCCTATATCAGTAAACATTAATCCATTTACATGTACATATAAAAATAGACTTTGAGAAGAATTTTTGTTTAGTTACATTTCAAGAAATGCACTCTTTGTAGATTTCAAAGTGAAAAGCACAACTTGGTTTGGGTTTTTTGTCTGTGTGTGTGATTTGGAATTTTAACATAGTTTTAACAATTTTTCAGTCATATCACTACAATGTCTGCATTATGGAAGTTTCAAGTGATGTCTAGCATTTGGGCATCATGCCACATTCATGTAGCATCATATCCCACCCAGTCACATTATCCCGACACCAGGCCGACCATTCCTAACGCTAACCTCCTAATGCTGAGCACCTGGACTTTGAACCACAAGGCTTGTAAATACAATTAAAAGAAGTATCTTTGGATTTTAAACTGACTGAGCTATCTTGATAGTGCTCTATATACTACTGTAAATTGTAAGTGAGTTCTTGTTGTCATTGGGTTTAAAACATTTTCAGCACAAGATAGGCTATAAATAGCTGCCAGTATAACTGGTGGAGGGTGAATCCAGGAAGAACCACTGATCCACGAGAATAACTGGTAATTTTTCTCAAGTACTGGGTACAGATATTACAAGTCCTTCAAAGGGACTGGCACTCAACTGCCTGAAAAGAATTTCAAAGAATTAAAGACAAGAACATTTCTTCCTTTTAATTGTTGTTTAAATTATTTCTGATATTCTTCAGCAGATTTTCAAATTCGCTGCTGTAGTGGCCATACTGGGTATCAGATTGTCAGCAGTTTCATTTAGGACCCAGTAGACATCATTAGAAGGAATCTGATGAAAGATCATCAATTCTGAAGTAGTGACAATGATTTTCAAGACCAATCAGGCATCATTAAGAAATCTGCTAAAAACCTATGTTAGTAGGTCTTTTTATTCAGGAAGAGCAGCAATAAGACCTTCAAGATGGCTGCTCTGGCAGCAATACTGGACATCAGACTGGCACCATTTTCATTTAGGATCAATCATCATAGGTCTTTTAGCAACAATGTCATGTGATACAGCCATTGGTTCTTGAGGAGTAATTATAACAAGATTATCAGTATGGCCACTGTGGTGTTCATACTGGATGGCAAATCATAATTGTGTTCATTTAGGACCGAGCAGACATCAGAAGAAACTTGTCTTCAACTGTAACCTCCATGTCAATATGACTTTTCATTCAACTGTAACCTCCATGTCAATATGACTTTTCATTCAGGATAAGAAGCAATGAAAATGTTTTCAAGATATAGTGTGTATTTAATGACACTCTTGTTAAATAAAGATCTCATTCATTTGTGTCTAATTCCTATCTTATATAATGACAGCAAAGTAATTATTTCACTGGTAAGCTTAGAAATATGATATACCTTTGACCCCAAGAGTGGAGATCAGTGCTGTTTTTGCAATCTGTAATGTGTAAACAAGATAATGAAAAGGCTAGTATTCTAGGATGGATTTTACCCATAATGCCATGCAAAGTGTTGAATCTGAATGTTTCAAACAATTAAAATATACTTGATTAAGCACGTTTGTACCAAGGACTTGAACTTAAGTGTCAGCAAGTTTTCCATTGTACTGCGTGAAAATATTTAATAATGCTTCTTTCTGGATTAATTTGTTGGTATTCTATCAAACAATGTTGTAAAAAGAAGCTCCTGCACTTATGTATGCAAGCCAGTGTAATCCAAACAGCACATTGTCACAGGAATTGAAGCATTTATTATATATATATATATATATATATATATATATATATATATATATATATATATATATATATATATATATATATATATATATATATATATATATATCCTTCACACATTGCAGGACTGTAAATGTTACTGTCATTGATGCAGTAATTACCCATTCAAGATAAAGTCACAGTTTATGAGTCATTAGTACTAATTGTAATGATTTTTATGTTCATACTTTTCTTATATATGCATGGTTTTCATGTGAAATGTGGCACTGCTAGTATAAAACAGATGATGAGAATTGTCAAAACTGTACATTACACCTGTTTTTCTTTACTGATAATACTAGCCTGACAAAATTACTTTAAAATCTTAATTTTTTTTATTTGAACAACATAGTTTTTAACAGAACCTTTCATTAGTAACATTTTAAAGAAACACCATTTCAAGCTTGCAAGCCACTGCATCCTTTCCCAGTCACTGTAGATGTATAAAAGCATCCCTTGCATACGTCTAGACACATCATACAGTTGGATTATCAAGTTTTCATCACGTACCTGTACAAAGGATTGCAAACAATATCAGGATGATCCCAGGGATCTTTTACTAAACTTCTCATACATATACAGCAAAGAGATATCATACAAACTAAATACTGTCATGAAGTAAAAGAAGGAAACAGTCTCAACTTGAGCAGCAACATGAGTGGAGTACACTAACTGTCAACTGTTTCATAAACCTAATGGACAGATGTATGGGGGAAAAGGTGGAGTTTAGAATATCAATTAAATGTAATCATTGAAATTTTTGTACACTCTACATATGAAGAAATTTTGATAAATATTGTAGGAGAAGGAGACGATGGTGTATGGAAACGTTCATATTCTTACCTCCATTTTGCTGTATTATGTTTAAATGTTTTATGTAATATGCTTCACATGCAGTAAAGGTGCCCTGAGTGGCCGAGAGGTCTAAAGCGCTGTCCATTATGGATCACTGCCATCTCACCTCTATCTTCATGGGTTCGAGTCTAAGATTCAGTGAATGTGGATATGTGAGAAAGCTTGCCAGTAGCTTCTCATGGGTCGGTGTTTCTTTCTGGTGATTTCCCGGTTTCTTCCTCCACCATTAATACTGGCCGCCATGTATAGCCTATCGTGTGCTGAAAATGGCATTAAACCCCACAACAACAACAACATCACATGCAGTAATGTCTTCATATCATCTTGTCTATTCGTATGTTTTACATATAAAGTATCTTAGTCTTTTATCTTTCTACAGTACATCACCTACCTTTGTCCCCAAGGTTGTACTATTGTCTACTCAATTTATCTCCATTATGTTCATGTTTTATGTACTGTGATCTTGTATACATTGCTCTTTTACAAGTACATGTATTTATGGAACCCTTATATGCCAATAATTTTACAAATAACACATTATCTAATACAAATGTTAACATATGGTCAACAGAATATGATGGAAATGAAAAGCATGCAATTAATGCCCATTTTCCTTGACAACTCTTATTATGACATGGCTACCATAGTAAACTTTCAAAAAAGCATTGTGAAGAATAAGAACACTATAATATCAAAATATCTCTCTTTTATTACTTAGATTTAAATCATAAACAGAATCATATCAAACTTGTTGAAACTTTCAGCACCAGTCATTGCCAAATCAAGTCTGTATCATGTTTTACACCAGTAATTAAGTACAGGTATTTAGACTAATGAATAAACTGACATTTTTAAATGTGCAAAAATTAAAACTTATTTGTGTGAGTGGAGTAAACAATGGTAGATCTCAGTTTTTCTAATCACTGTCTGAAGTCTTTTTGAAAAATTTGTTACTAACCTTATTTGTTCATCCCTGAATGATAATAATCTTTTCCACAATAAGCAATCCAATTTGAAAAATTTTAATTCCTGTTCTTAGCCCTCCCAAAAGTCACTGGTACTTGTCCAGGAACCAACCATTTACTAGGATGAGGGAAGGTGGAGGGATAAAGGGGGTTTTCTTTTCCAATCAGGATCCATTTACCTATCCATCTTAAGACATTTTTCTTCAACAAATATGACTGACAGAGTTCTGCAAATTCAAAAATATACCATCTCTCCCTCTCACCCAACTAAATGGCCTGTCCTTCAAATAAAATGAATTAAAAAAATATGACATGCTTATGGTGACATTAAAAAGGCATGTTATTTAGCAGATAATAATATGACAATGTTATTTAGTAGATAATAATACAACAATCTCAAAATTACAATCGTATACATCTGAGATCACTTCATTTTCAACACAGAAGTGATCATATTTGTACACAAGTAGCACTAAATCTGCTATTGCTAAGTCTGGTATACCACAAAATATCATTACTGACTTGATTACTATATTTTAAAACCTTTATCATTGACCTCCCACTTACAATTTAGAACTATTTGCAGGTGACACATTACATATGGTTACTATATTTGAATCTTTCAAATATGAGGACACTCCATACACTGGTTCTGTTTCTATCAGTATCTACCAACTCACATTGTATAATGTCTTATATATAGTATATATTGTATTAATGTGTTATATATATAGTATATATTGTATTAAATAATGTATTATATATATAGTATACATTGTATTAATGTATTATATATAGTATACATTGTATTAATGTGTTATATATAGTATACATTGTATTAATGTATTATATATAGTATACATTGTATTAATGTATTTATATATAGTATACATTGTATTAATGTATTATATATAGTATACATTGTATTAATGTATTGTGTGTGGAATATTCATCATAATAATCCATCATGAGCATATAAAATGAATAACAGTTAAAATGCAACAGCTAAATAAAAATTATATATCTGCTATAAGGGTTCTGTATAAACATATTGAAATTTGTTCCATAAAGAATGAGCAGGAAAAATCACAGACATTTTGATATATTTAAAAAAATCCCTGCCAGACAAAGATTTAAGGCTCAAAAAATACATGTCCTGTAAAAAAAAAGGACATGTGGCTACCCTATATTTAATTCTTTTACTCCATCCTATAATACTGACCAAGCCAAGATGAGATTTTATGAATACTGAACTATAATGTCAAAGCAGCAAAATGCTTCTAAGGGGCCATCCATAAATGATGTCACACAATTTTGGCCGATTTTTGGCACATCCCCTCTTCTTGTCTCACATTGTCACAAAAAGACACCCCGCTCCCATTTGTCAAATATGAAGTCACAAAGCCCTGCCCCCACCCAGCAGTATTTCCTATTTTAAAATTAACATGTTTCAAATCACCTTTTGTCATTGTAAAGTCTATAGTTAGTGTGGTGCTGCACTCTGATATTGTAGGAGAAAACATGTATTAAAAAAGAGGCACTGGAGAGCTGAAATTGGCATAAAATTCTAGCTAAAACCGCAAAAGAAAGTTTGGCTTGAACAAAATTATTTCAACCTTGCTATTTGGAACAAGCCACAATTAGGGCTAGTTGGGGTGTTAGTAGTTTAAAAATGAGTCCATTTTAATTGGAGCTCATGAACGACATGTGTAAAGCTACTTAAAATGTCATTAAATAAATTGTAAGCAATAAAAAAAATTAAGAATGAAAATTAAGTGGAACTTTTATATAAAGTTGCTCATTTTGATGTGACATCACATTTTTTAAACACCCCGCTCCCATTTGTCACACATGGCCATAGAACACAATTAATTTTACTATATATTCTCTACATTTGTTTCACAGTACTGAACTTTCCACTGTGTTGACAATCAATATAAATCATATGTTAATCTAAAATACCTTCAAAGATGACTTCACGGTGAAGTTCCTGTCAAAGGTTAACCTGTATTTTTTAAAAGGCTTGACCGTCAGCAAGCCAATATGCAATGGAACATAGATTTCACTTCCAAATCATCACAAAGACCATATTACTCACTGTACAGTCGCTAAAACAAACACAGACAACCACACCATAAGCTCATATTCTAAAGAATAAACAATTGCCTTAAAATCCATACCAAGAATGCCTAAATCTAACTCTTTTATCATCATCAAACAGAGACAGGAAAAAAGGGTACTAAAACAAAACTATTAATTGTGACCTGATCCTGAAAGGCCCAGTTTGTATGGCCAATTTTAGTCAACTTTTTATATTTGCATGCCACACTTATTTCAACTTTATACATGAAGATTTTAGAATTTCCTTGCAAACAAGACATGTGACAGCTGTCAGAAAGTGTGTAGTACTGGTGTTCCACAGGGTGCAAGTTGTGATCCAAGTGTTCTTAAGCGAGTGAATGAGTGATTTAGATTTTAATGTAACTTTAAATTTTTTTCAGTCATAACGCTATGATGTCTACAGTGTAACAGTTTAAAGTGATGTCTAGCACTGGGGCATGGTGCTGCAGACATATGGCACGATGTCCCACCCAGTCACATTATCCTGACACCAGGACAACCAGGCATAACACTAACCTCTTAATGCTGAGCACCATGTGAGGCAGCTGTTAGTACCATTTTTTTAAGTCGGCGTGTTCTTGAGAAACCAAAACTAAATTTGCTATATCTTCCTTAATTATAAACATATTTCAATGCAGTGAAAACCTAATTGTAATACATGATACAGCATGTCTGAAAATGTGTGAGATTAAAAAATATTGATACATTAAATTTAAATGGAAATTTAAATAAATGTTTAAATTTTAAAAATTAAACTTTAATGAAAAATTAAATTTTCATACAAGTTATAAAATTCAGTTTGACAAATTTAAGGCAGCAAATTTAATTAATGAATGATATTTAAAACAAATGGTAGCTTGGGTCTTTACAACTGATAACATTTTTCACAGGGATACTGAAGCATGATAGCTCACAGTGATTTTGGCAGCAAATTGAATTATGCCTACCCAGATGCACACACTAAAGAAACAATGTCAGGTGCTATGTTCCACATTTATTGTGTCAGGTACTTAGGCAGTTGTTTGTATAACTAATAGCACACTCAAATTTAAAGTTTAGATGGGACCACTACCATATTTGATAGCAAACATGCATTCCATTTCAATGTCAATAACTACAAAAAGTGACAATGTGATATTAAAATACAGTTTCATGGAGGTTCCACCTTACTGAACAATGGTGTGAATTTCTCTCATGAAGATCTAAGCCATGTCTTTGAGGTGCTGTATATCACTGTGCTGAGATGAGCTGATCTTGGTTACTTATGGCAGTACACTGCACATGTCCTTATGAGACTTTGCTATCACCTTGCACTACTGGAGAGCTTCCAAACAGATCCAACTCTAACACTTATAGATAAAATGTAACACAATACCTATAAGACATGATAAGCCAGATACAAAGTAGCACAATATCTACAAGACATGTTTAGCTAGATACAATGTAGCACAATATCTACAAGACATGTTTAGCTAGAAACAATGTAGCACAAGACCTACAAGATATGTTCAGCCAGATACATTCTAATGATACACTATGTTCCATGGAAGCTAGAAATCTCATGACACTTAAGCCTTAACAGTTTAAAATGAGTTTTAACATTTTCAGGGTTCTTGTCTAGAATAGCTTGGATTTGAATTTAAAATGATATCTCTACATTTTTAAAATAAAAGTTTCAACCACAAGTAAAAAAATAACTATTATTTATCTTCAACTGGTATTAAATACTGGATATTTTGTACAAACATTGTAAAGAAAGTTTCTGGGAGAAAAGTTTTGTATTAACTGAGTTACCCTCTATAACTAATGCAGTATTATTATTAACGTTTATTATTATTATTATTATTATTATTATTATTATTATTATTATTATTATTATTATTATTATTAAAAAATACCCTATCACTAATGGTAAATTATAGCTAAATTGAGTATTTAAGACTTCATCAAATTTGTACATGTAGTAATCTCATCAAATGAAAAGTGTGTGATGTTTAGTGAAATGCAATTAATACAAGTATGTCAAATTTCCACAAGAAAGAAAACCTGCAGGCCCAAATTATATAGCATGCCATAAATTCTAGAGGTTAATATACATGACACTAACTTAATAGTTTTCTTTCACAGGACTGTAAATTCACATCATTTCAAATCCATTCTCTCCATGAGTTCATAATGCAATAATACACCAAGGTAAACAGTGATGTCCTATCAACGGCATCCTAATCAAGTACTCTAATAATTTCAAGCCATGAAGCAAGTTTTATAACACCAAGTTTTCTTAAAGCGAACAAGTAAACACCACAAAAACTAATCTGCCAGCTAAATATTGAACATCTGATCTAAGCCAACATACATGGGTTCAAGAACTTCACTAGCCAATGGTAACTGATCCACTTTGCTACATTCACATGATACAGTGGATCAACTAGCATTGACTAGAAAAAGTGCTGTAAACAGAATAATCATGTAGACTGTATTATATCTAATCAGCCTTGTAATATCCCAGTTTCTTTCTGGTCAGATATGTCATCTGACTCTGCAGACTTCATATGCTGTTTACTGATGACCAAGTTCATACAGTGGTAACCACACATGGCCGCCTTGAAAGTCTGTATGTACTCGGTTATCTTCCTAGATACAGGATTAAATGCGAGCGATGAATACTGGTTATTCCGACAACCCACAATTAAGATCAGACCATTATGATGCACTACACCATAATGGTCAAACTCTGGCATGGTTCCAACTTTGGTCAGCCCAGATTCCTCTGTATACATCATTATATCAGATCCACGGTAGAAGATATACACAGCGTTTTCAATAACCACCACTCTACTGGCTGAGGTTGTCATTTCTGGCATGCTACCAACAATTTTACAGGTTCTATTTTCAATGTCAAAGCATTGGATGTTTTGAGAAAATGTTCTGTCCTGTAACATCCCACCAAAAATGAAAATCTTGTTTTTGATCGCAGCAGAGGCCATGAATGAGACTGGGAGTGAAAGATTTCCAACTATTTCATTATGATTGTTTTGTGGTGTGTAGCATTCAATACTGGATAATGTCTGTGAGGACCTAGAGCTGCCACCTATACTATATACATTTCCATTCAATAGAACCATGTCATGTCCCCAACGCCCTTCCTTGAGACCTTCACACTGTTGCCATGTATTGGTTATGCCATTATAATGGAGAAACAAGGTCTGTCCATGGTACCCACCAGAGAGGTACACATCTTCCTTTGTACAACATACTGCAAAACAAGCACCTGGTTCAACTGGCAGTTTGGCCATAACATATTCTGAATCCCTCCTGTAACTAAAGCATTTCAGCTCTGTCTGCTGAGGGTTGGGATGACGGCTCCGTATCCCCACAATGCATAGGACTTGCTCTTGACGATGCTGATATTGATGAGGCTGAAAGATTCTGGAATTTATCAAATTGCTGTCGTTTTCATTTGTTCTGATAGGAAAGTCTTTCATGAGTTCTTGGAAATACATAGAGTTGGTCAAGATCTTAATATCTTTATGTTCATTGATGTATTTTGTGCTGATAAATGGAAATCTTATATGAGTAAGAAGATTATCAATTTGACTTTTCCTTTCCTCGGGATTAGCTTGGATCCATTTGATGACAGCATCATAAACAACCTCTTCAGATGATGTGTTCAAATCATTATCCCTAATCAAGGAGATAATATCATTCACGTCTAAAGAATCAAATTCATCGAACTCCATAATGATTACAAAATTCTCTAGGATGTAATTCCAAGTTTTTCTGACAAGTTTTAAACACCCAATGGCTGAAGCCATTTTCCATATGCTGAGGCAATTTTCTGCTGAGAGAATCTTGTTTAAAAAGTTTTCACAGTGTTCCTGTAAGCATTCAACTTGTAGCATATTAGCCACTCGCAACAAGTTTTGAACATTTTCCATTGTAATAAGGTCATCTCCAGTATATATGTACTTCAGAAGTGTCTTAAAAGTGTCCTTGTCGACATTCTGAATCGTAATAACTTCATCCCTACTCTCATTCATTTGTGTTGAAAACATAGCATTAAAATAGTGTGACATAGCACCAAGAATGAGTTTGTGACACTCAAATTTTGTCTCATCCACAGAGATGATTACATCAGTGTAGCGCTTGTTGTGGTGTATTTCAGCAATGCCCTGAGACAAGCTTTGAAGGTACTTTATCCGGAAGCTCGAGTCCATTGTAGTAATTTCTGTCATAATAAGAAGATAAAAATACAAAGTTAAGTTTTTTCAGTGTATACAGTAAAGAAAACATGTTGGGATCCTTAAAATTGATCCATTACATTAAAAATTTATACATTGATATTATTATATCATGCTTCAAAATGTGCATTATTTCCATTTGCACAAGCCATACATTTTTTGCATCCAGGAATTTTCCACAATTTTGAAAACAGAGAGAGAGAGGGGGGGTCTATGCATAAAAAGGCAAAGAAAAGTGAAACTGTTTAAAGAAAACTGCTGTGTGTTTGTCATGTTTATGAACCGAACAATTTTGTTGGAAAGGAAAATAATCTTTTGATTAATTATGTATGGTGTGGACACAAAAAAAAGGGGGAAGAGAATTGAGACTGTCAAGGCATTTAAGTGTGAGAATCATAGATGCAACCTCATTTAATACTTATTTATTATAAATATTTTTTTTTTAAAAATGACATGCTGCAAAATAAATTACAACTGAAATTATATTTCATTTCTGAAAGGCAACTTGCATTCACATTTTGTAATGGTTTGGCCGCTGTCCATTCGCTGTCCATTCCTGGCAATGCCATACAGTCTTAATCTGTGCTACCAATAATCCTTGATAATCACTGCCATGCAATGATGTGTGCACTGCTGGAAAAAATTTTGTGAGATAATTAAGATATTATTAGTCACATAGGGGCTTGTGTCGTTACTTAACTTACCTGTATTATATAGTACATATGACTGGTAAATTATAAGCAATGATACGAGCCCCTGTGATAAGACACCGGTTTGGACATCTGGACGAGTATCTATGGGGGAATAGGGGCAAGTAACCAATCGAGTGTCAATTTTCGGACACATTTATGTAGTATACCTGAAACAAAGTAATATACTGGAACGAAGCACAAGGAACCATATCAAAATATGCTGCGCCCCTAGGATATGTTTTGACACGTTTCTATCAATAAAACAGGGCAAACTTTAACGGTATTAACTATATCTACTCATTCCAACAACCATCCTCCTGTTTATTTGTTGTTGTTTTTCTTTTCTAACATTGCTTGTGGCGCAGTCAGTAATGTCCAGAGGAAAAAGGGTGGGTACTTGTTGGTCTATACACAGGGGTCTGCAGTTTTATCAATAAAGCACCACGAAATTTCTGACTACATGAACTCACCATAACGGTATTATATAATAATATTATTGTGGTCTTATTATTATTGTGGTATTATTGTTATTATTCATGTGGTCTAAACTATATTGTAACACAATTAACTCACGCGGATCGAAATATAACCCCTTTATCATTCCGTAATGATTTTCTTGTATGCCACTTTGTCCACTAATACCATTTTAAACGAGACTCTCCAAATCTTTCTCCATGTATAATATACGTACCTGTACCTGACTGATTTCTTTTCAATGGCCGCTTGGTTGATGTTTCTTCGTTGTTACGCTGCTGGGTCATCCAAATACCCCAAACCACACCAAAGCACCCCAAACAGCAGGAAACATCCCAAACCACACCAAAGCACCCCAAACATTAGGAAACACCCCAAACCACACTTAAAGCACCCAAACATTAGGAAACACCTCAAACCACACCAAACCCTCTCGTTACATATATAAGGGAATAAAAAATACCCTAAAAAAAAGAAATATAAAAATACCCCACCAAAAATCACACAGCTTTTTTATTTATACAATCTATTGGAAATGCGGTAAACAAGCAATCGAAAAATTGCTCGGTCCATACTGTAATTATCGTCTCACTCACGAAAACAGCAGTCGTTTCTTTATCATGTTCTTACCATTGTATTCATAAACAGCGAACATTTCCACGCCAAGAAAATTCCCAAGACATTTCAACCCAGCCATGGGACAATTCGACCCCAATTAACACTTATTTAAAACAATAATGAGCACATTGCTAATGGTAATTCCCAGTAATCAAGCGATTGATAAAGAAGATATCAACACATTGCTAAGTCAATTATAATTGAAGTCATTTTTATTATGTTAATGAATGCACGCTAATTTGAATGAAAATAAAAAAATTTACCACACACTACAAATTTGTATAAAAACAATAATTACCGTACTGCTAATGGTCATTCCCACTAATCAAACGTAGCAGCAGAGAGGCTGAACAGACCATTTTGCTGGAGACCTTATTTATGAAAACTAAAGCTTCATACGAAAACACGGTGAATAACGCTAAAGATAAACATCTAACCCTGACTCCCTGACCTTGTCAGGAAAGGCAGGCAGGCCGATTGGGTTAGCTCAATTTGTTACTCTATCTTTAACGTTTGTATTTTTTTTTTTTTTTTGTATGTGACTCGTTTATGCACTGGTCACTTAGTTTTGGTCGTTTAGCCTCTTTGCTATAATTAAATCATTGTTATATCAATAACGATTGGTGAACCTTACTCAAGTCTTTCTCGAGAGCGACTAGAGGCAATTGATAACTGTCTCCCCATCTGTGATTCTGTCAAACAAAAATTACAAGCGCGTCAGGAGTCTCAGGTGGAATTCGGAGAAGGTGCAGAAGAATTGTTAAAACCTGTTACAAAAACTAATAAAGGTCTTTTTCCCTCGTTGGAGAAAACTGCTGAAGCAACTGAAACAAAATCAGAGCGAAGTAAGAAAATAAAATTTACGACAAATTCCTGCTGAAATAGCCCTGACTCAGCCATAATTACAAGAATTACAACAAGTACTTGAGAGTGTTGACAAGGTTCGTGAGGAGGTCGGTGACGTAAGGGATCCTGTTACATCAAAACCAAAACCAAAACCACCAGCCCGATTTACCGAAGAGGATCGTAAACTACTTCGAGAGCCCATGAGAGGTTGTCGCAGCCGGATATCCAAATCGTGATGAATTATTAGATCCAAACACCTCCAGTGTTTCCAAAAAAACTCGGGTTCCTTTTGTACTTCGAAAGTCTAATGATATACCCAGAATCACAGGTAAAAATAAGGATAAATCTGAATAATTTGAAAGACAAGTCGAAGACGTTAAAAGTGTGCCTTTACCCGGATATATATCATCACCAGAAAAATCACTACTAAGACCATCTCGTATTGAGAAAGAAGAAACAATTGGAATTGGTATTGGAACGTTTACCAGGGAAAATGATCATATTTCACTATGTCCCAATAACGCCCTTGCCGATGTTGAACGACTACAGATTCTGATTGGAGGAAAACGAGCCGGTAATAATTACCCAGAAATTATTAATGAAGTAGTTGGTATTTGTCAACGATTATTTACAGACGGTATCATATATATTAATGTTTATCGGTCCCTCATTGATAAAATTGTTGATGATTAAAACAGTGATAATTAGATCAGTGGCAAGAAAATAAGATGTTCATACATAATGCTCAACGTAGACATGTAATGGTCGGGGTGATAAATTTGAGATTACCTACATACAAATGGATTTAAGGTGATGGACTTATGATGTTGTTCAGCGCCTATTAAGAAGGATACCCCCAAAAGCAATACCGACTTCAAAGCAGTTGGCAATGAAAGCTATTGTCGTGGTTCGTAATAACAAAAAGGTATTGATACTGTTGGTCATGTTGCCGGTAATGCATTCTCGGCAATCATGGATAGACTAGCACGATTAATACGACCTCAGCCAGTAAACTTACTTAGCACTGAAGTGATGCCTGCAAATGTTAGTAATAAGTAGTATTAGTATTAGGCGAAAATAAATATAATAAAGATGTTCAAACGTATATATGTTCCAGCATTCGACATGGACGCACCAGTACTCAAGGATGAGTATGTGCGCGATTATCAGTATTATTCTTATGACTCGCGACAACCAAATCAACGCGGCGAATTGAGCTGCAGGTTCAGGATAAAATCAAATATTTTTTACCTGCTGAAGCATTTATTGAAGTAGAAGGTGAAATTTTAAAAACAGATAATACTGAGTATGGAGCCGATGTTATGCCTGGTTTTCTTTAATTGTAGCATCATGGTGTTGTTTGACAGCGCTCCGTACTTGATTGACGGATAAAATATTGAATCAATTCAGAAAGACGTCGATGTTGTCACAACGATACTTGGCCTTGCAAGATACAGCGATGATTATTCAAGGTCAGCTGGTCGATCAGTGAGGTTTACAAAGGATACTTCAAATCATCCTGACTGTAGACAGTACAATATAAGATGACGAAGAAACAACGCCGACGCTGATGTGTGGCCGGTGGTCCATGGTCCTAATCCAGAATTCAATTTAGGATTCAATTCACGTCGAACAATGCTGTAAGATGGCAGTAGTAAATTTTCAAGTGTAGGTCAACGGACACATATCTTTGGCTTTTTGTAGAAATGTGGGAAAGGGAAAACATGTAATTATAACTAAATCGATCATGATATTATAATGTCAGTCTGACTCCTGGTCAGATTAAAAAACTACAATCAGTATGAAAAGATAACTGTGGAATAAAATATCACTAAAGCGAGAATATATCGCAGGTGGTCCGAATAAGCTATCACTGTCAGAAGGTTAACTCAGGTACTTCAATAAGGCCAAACAATCAAATACCGGTATACTACTTATCTTTCTGCCGGTGCCATTAAATATATCGCCAAGACAGGTGGTATATTTTCACTTCTTGCAACTATAACAACGTTGATAGCCGCTGCATCCCCGGCTGTTGCAAAGGCAGCTGCACTTGGTGCTGTTGAGACTGCTGCTGGGATTGCATTTTTTAAAAAAAAAAGAAACAGGAAAAGGAATTTTAAAAAAATTCTATTTAAAAATGGGAAAGGGTCCAAGATTGCCAGGAACCCTTCATTCGTGGTACGGAAACGGTCTCAGACTTCACGGGACACTTCGATGTTTCTTCCTATGTCCAATTTTGATTTACTTGATGCTTCTAAGCAACTAAACATCAAATATTTCAGAGGAGTTTTATGCGTGATTAATTACCGCACAAACTAAATAATATTCAAACCGTATCAAACGTTTCGGTTCAATACTCACTAGGTTGCATACGCGATTGATCCACGTGGAACTGTATATTTCTATTCATATGGTTTGGTTCACTAAAAGAATTCATAAAATATGTTGTCAGACTTCCAAGCATTCCACTCTGGCATTTAACATTACCAACACAGAAAATAACAGGTCTACGAATATATGGTCGGGAAGAAATTACTGTACTCAATACTGTGTCAAGGTCCCTATTGCCACCTCATAAAGTCTTGCATGAGTATACCACGTTGTCCCAACGTTTTAAAAAGACCTTAAAGTACGATGGTTGATATCTATGGAAGATCTTATAAGACTGGCAAGAGCAAAGACGATATCGATTTATCAAAATAAGTGACTAAAGATGAACTCTCTGATATTATGAACTTATCTGGAGTTGACCGGGATGGAGTTGTTTTACAGGATAGATACGGTGTTTTAAAGACGAGCAATATTAAGTGGATCGACATAATTAATAAATTTCTCGGTGTCGCTAGCACAATTACGTGTTAAAATAGTTGGCCAGATTAGATCAAAACCATTCGGTGGGTTACAGCCAAACAATTCACTGGTACTTGCAAATAAAATAAGCCAGATGAAATTCCAGATTGGCAAGTTGTAAGAATAACCATAGAGCAGATCAATGATGAATTCCAACACAGAATAAAATCTATCGCAAGAAAAGAATCCAAAATAGCTTTCGTTGTTCACGAACCAAAGTTATCATCGGCCATTGAAATAAGATCACAAGAATACGATGTAGATCATTATCAATCATCAGTCAGAAACATTTTATGATGGCCTGAAATTTCACTGGTTTATCAAGGACCTATAGAACCGAAACGATCTGATTTTATTATAGATTTTGAATATTTATAAAAATTTTAGAATATAGAAATTTATATCCATGGACAGTTGGTACATCTTTTATCAATGGTAATGAAAAAATTCCAAATTTAGAAAATATTAATTTAAGTAGTTTTACATTTGAGATCAATGAGTAATCCATCATTGATATAAATAAATCAATGCGTTTTCGTTGATGTTAAAAATGTAATCACCAGCATAATACAACACTACAACGAGGACATAAGAAACAACATCATCGAAAGTATTCATCACTTAATTCAGATTATATCAGATATAATTATTCAAACATGTTTTAACTAAAAATGTACAATATAAAATGTTTTCTCAACATGGTATATGTACTTCAGAAATAATCAATGATATTACAACGCTAAGGAGTGTTCCTAATGTTGTTCATATCAATGAATTCTTACCACTAATTCTTGAATCATGGAGAAAAATAACCCCGCCACCAGGTATTCTCAAACACAACAATGATTCATACGGTAAATGCCGCCATATCGCACCTGGTATTGGTAATATCACATCAACGATCGCAAGCAGCATAGTATTTGAGGCCATCGATGGAAGTTATCAAGTAGATCTTGAAAAATACAATCAGGTCCAGCAGGGATACATCTTACACACATTTACCTTTTAAGTTTTTCCGGGCATTTAATTATGACTTCTCAGAACCAGTTAATCCTATTTTCTGAGAAGTCATAATCCACAATTATCAAGAACACATTTTAAATTTACTGACCAGATCGGACACTTGTTGGATTTGCAATCATTAAATATAAATCTGTAGGTGAGATCGTAGAACGTCTGAGTAAATATTATCAGAACAAAAATAATAATCTGATTCTGAGTAAATGTTATTATCAAAAAAATTATTATCAGAATAAATATATTAATATAATTTAAATTAAATATTATTATCAGAATAAAACAAAATATTATCAGAATAAAAAAAATATTGTAATAAGAATAAATATTATTAAATAATTCTGAATAAATATTATATCAGAATAAAAATATATTTTATAATCAGAATAAATATTATAATCAGAATAAATATTATCTGAGTAAATATTATAATCGGAATAAATATTATCTGAGTAAATATTATAATCGGAATAAAAATATTATCAGAATAAATATTATGATTAGAATGAAATAAATAATATAATTTGATTGTGTGCAAATATTATAATCAGAATAAATATTATACTCTAGTTTTTAAAAATATTATTGATGATAATATTAACAAATTCCTCCTGACAATATTCTCAGGCGGTGAATCGAATAATCCAGTAATAACACAGCTTGTTGATGGATTACCGGAATCTCAGACCCAGCATTTATAAAATGTTTAATGAGAAGCAATTATCCATGACGAAGACTATATCGATGGATCACCATGTGAAATAGGAAAATTAGAGGCTGCAATGAAATCTCTAAACCACATCAATCACTTACTTTATCTTGCAAAAAGACCCTCACCAAAAAATTAAATCAGATTATGATATTGAATCTTACTCTGATATAACTGGCGATAAAATATTTTAACCAGACGAACAACGGCGGATTGTATTTTAATGGGAACCAATACCAGGAATAAAAGGAATTCAGGAAGTGTTTATCGTCGACGAATAGCATGTAATACAACGACAGCAGTTCTCATCGGTAAGAAGAAGCAGAGACCTCTGTGATAAATTTGCAGGACTCATTAATATGTGTAAGCAATTAATAGTTCTCGACACTGATGCTGATAATGATGATTTAATATTATTATTTGATATGATGGGCAGATCTTCAATGAAATTTATCATTAACGATTGTAAACCAGATCGTGGATATATATATATATATATATATATATATATATATATATATATATATATATATATATATATATATATATATATATATATATATATATATATATATATATTCTTTGCAAATCTTCGTCGGTTGGGGTTAGGGTTTGGATTTGGGTTTCTTCTAATGTTTATTGAATACACACATTGTAAGTACGAAATTCTTTGAGTTGGTTTTGCTGAGACAATTTTGAAGGATGAATTCCTTTCCTTTATTCATTATCATAATTATGTAATTTATTGTATCTTTATATAGTTCTTTATTATTGATATTGTTATTGTACTGTAACACACTTTAGCCCTTTACCTTCGTGCATTTTTTTTTAAATTTATTTTGTAAAACTTTTCGTTTTTGGTAGAATATATTGCATCTCAATATTAGGTGATGTTTAATCGAAAGATGTCTTCACACAATACCGAATCATATCACACCATCGTTTCAGCCACAATTGACACTTATAGCACCAAACAAGCGGAATCACATGAAATGAACACTAAGATGCTTGATTGAAGCAGAACACAATCAATTTTACTATATATTTTCTACATTTGTTACTCAGTACTGAACATTTCTTCGTGTTCTAATGATATCATATTCTAAAGTACCTTCAAGGATTAACTCCAGTGAAATTGATGACATAGATTCAACGGCATTTCTTTGAGAGGTTGGATTGTAAACAAATTAATGTCTAATGGAACACCAGATTTCATACCTGGGTTATCACAAAGGCTTAGTACTCACTATGAACTGTCGCCGAAACACACACACACACACACACGCACACACACCCAGCCAACAATACCATAAGCTTATATTCTCAAGAATAAACAATTACCTTTACATTCGCAGCAATAATTCATAAATCTAATTGTTGTACCACCAACAAAAGGAGACAGGAAAAAAATAAAAGTAGATTGGGACGACATTCACGTGTAATGAATCAAAACTAATAATTGTGATCTGATTCCATGTAGGCCGTAGGTTGTTGTTGTTGTTGTTCGTTCTCGAAGACGACCATGACTTCACATCTGAGCTGGTCTGTGAGTGCGCAGATGGCTGGTGTGGCCAATCCGCGCTCTTAAGAGTCTAGAGCAATGATGGCAGGGAATCTCAGCGGCCTGGATCGATTGAGTGTTGGCGCTGGCTCTGCCCTTCTGCAGGTGTTTATCTTTGGCCTCGATGGTCCGTTGCTATTCAAAAGCAACAGTGCCTGAATTGATATGTTGGTGCCAGGCAGCGCGGTTTTCGGCAAGCTACTCTCAGCTGTTTGAATCAATGCCACAGGACTTAATTGAGGTTTTGAACGCGTCCTTGGACCGTTTCTTTGGCCTCCTCTGGAACGCTTGCCAATAAATCAGTCTCTTCGGGATACGCTCATCAGGCTTATAGTATGCATGACCAGCCCAGCGGAGCTGTAACCTTCTGAGCATGGCATGAACGCTTGTCATCTCAGCTTTCTGGATGATTTCTGTGTGAGGAATCTTGTCCATGCCATTTGATGTGAAACAATTTTCTGAGTGTGGAAGGAGTTTAGCTGTTTTTCATGATGACTTACACCGTCCATGTCTCACAGGCGTACAAGAGGGAAGGCAGTTCTACTGCGCAGTAAACCTTGATCTTGGTTTGCAGGCTGTTTCCTCTTCTGTTCCACACAGCGCTGTGAAGTCTGCCAGAGGCTGAACTTGCACGAGCAATCCCGAGAGAGACCTCTTCATCTATAAAGACTGTTCGTGACAAGGTGCCATCGACAGTAATGTTGGGTTCAGTGAAGGGGATTGAGGGTGCAGGCTGGTACATGCTTTCCGTCTTCGTCGTACATATTAAGAGTCCGAAGTCAGTGCAGGCTTCGGAGAACAGATCCATACTTTATTGCATGTCAGACTGAGTACAATCATTTAAAGAACAGTCGTCAGCAAAGAGGATGTCGCTAATTGTGTCTTCATGGACTTTGGTCTTATCCCGCAGTCTTCTCAGGTGAAAGATGTTTCCATCAGTTATAAACCGGATATCGATGCCAATGTCACCCTCACGGAAAGCGTCAGTCAGCATCGCTGTGAACATCACGCTAAATAGGAACGGAGCAAGAACGCAGCCCTGTTTGACACCATTTGTCACTGGGTAGGGCTGGAATAACTCTCCTTCATCCTGTACTCTATCGAGCATGCCATCGTGGAATAGTCTGACCATGTTGATCAACTTCTCAGGGCATCCGAACTTTGCCATGATCCTCTACAGACCTTCATGACTCACAGTGTCAAAAGCCTTGGTGAGGTCCACAAAAGTGGTGTAGAGACCGATGATCTGCTCTTAGCATTTCTCCTGGAGTTGTCTGAAAAAAATCATGTCCATGGTGCCTCGATCCTGCCTAAAGCCGTACTGACTCTCTGGTAGCAAGTCTTGCTCCAGGTGGATGGCTGGTCGGATTAACATAATTTTTGCCAGTATCTTACCAGCTATGGATAATAGGGAGATGCCACGGTGGTTGTCGCATGTCGCATGCTTGCCGGTTCACCTTCCGCAAATAGAGGCTTCTTTGAAACTTACGGATTCCTCTCCTAGTTCTATAGACTCGAAGAGGTCAGTAAGCTTCAGCGTCAGTAGGGGACCACCAGCTGCGTAGACTTCCGTTGAGATGGAGTAACAGCCCAAGGCTTTGCCACTGGAGAGGCTTTTAATTGCCTTCGTTACTCCTGTGAGACTTGGCGAATCTGAGAAGGAAGCGTTGGTTGCGACCTGGGGCAGGCGAGCGATGGCTTTAACATTTATGGAGGAAGGACGGATGAGGACTCTGTCGAAGTGTTCTACCCAGCGCTTGAGAATCTCTTATCAGTTATCAGCGTGTTCACATCTGCACTGAGAAGAGGGGAAGATCCCGATTTAATGGGACCGTAGATTGTCTTGAGCGCCTAGTAGAACCTCTTCAAGTCATTGGGGTCTGCATACGACGGTATCTTGTCAGCCTTCTGGCTCATCCATGTATCCTGCATCTGTCAGAGTTCTCTCTGCACTGTTCTTCTGATATTGAAGAATGCAGCTTTTTTATATGTGGAATGCGGGTCATTTAAGAGCGCTGTGTGTGTGCGGTGTTTTTCTTTGAGCAGTTTTTGAATGCGGTCCTCATTATCGCCGAACCAGTCCTGGTGCTTTTGTGTGGTAGGGCCTACCACATCAGCGGCAATGGAGTAGACAATATCCCGAAAGGACTCCCAATCAGACTCTACATAATGCAGGTACATACGGGTCGACGACCAAACTAGATTTAGTGGGTCCAGTACTAGACTGGTCTCCTGTTGTATATGTATGTAAAATTATATAAGGACCAGGCTAAGCCCTGTACGAATAAAATCCACTATGCTGCTCTTTACAGAAGTTGAATTTTTCTAGGCGTTTTGGGGTTTCCTTCCTTTCTTCTAAGTTGCTGCATCTATCCCCCCAAGCCTTTTAATTATTTTAGAAAGCAAGCCACATACTTTGTGCAACCAGTGGATTATTTATCATCAGTATTAACACTCAACGAAAGTAAAGTGGCCAAACAATGGCCAGATTCATGCAACAGCAACTGGGAACGGAATCATAGACGACACTCGAGAGCGCTAAACAGACGCAGAATAGTAAACAGCAAAAATACTTATTGCACAGTTTATTAATAATCTTGGTAAAGTTTTCGGTCATAATTATATTGCCGATTGTAAATATAATGAATAACGTTACTGATTTATTTACTGCATCATGAGCACTACACAGCGTGGCAGAGTAAACATTTCACGTAGCAGGAAAATTGTATTGGCAGAAAATAATTTTTTGTAGGAAGGAAATGTGTTGTGCTGGCAAACAATATTTTACACTAAATATAGCATAAATAATATTTCATATTGAAGAAATTCCGCGAGTGTGAATGTGTGTTTTTATATATATATATATATATATATATATATATATATATATATATATATATATATATATATATATATATATATATATATAATGATGGAAACTTTACAGATTGAAGCTTACAATATTTTAAGTGAATTTATGGAGGTCTCAGAAATTGGGGTCAACCTACAAGATACAATTTATCATACTGAGAACGTTTAATGGCATTAGGAAGTAATCAATGCAAAAGTGTATGCCTTGGATAGTGTGAACTCTGCGGCAGAACATGTCACTATGAATTCTGTAAATCACATTTGCTCGCGTATTGTGTTGGTACAGGTGCTCGACCATATTTTAAATGTGGCATCGGAGTCAAATCATGTAATCAACATTGCCAGCAATGTAGATATTATCTCGAGTATTATGGCGCTCACAGGCAAAACCTGTGACAATACAAACTCTCGTGACTGTGCAAACACTTGACGCTGTACAAACAATTATATAAATAAACAAAATAATAGCTAGGATTGAAGCGTTGGCATATTCCGATCTTCGTAGAGTACAACAATTGAAAAAGTATTGACAGACTTCTCTGTTAGAGAACGATTTCTCATGCAAGTATGCCGTTCATGCATATGCTAAAACAAATTGCACGGCAACATGGAATAATAAGCCGTATGAATAAAGCTGATATATTTGAATTATTGAGATTCAAATGTGTACTGAATCATTTGCTGTCCCTGAAAATCCGGCATCGGTTTCCAATACAACAATGGTTGCTAATTCAACAGCAACGGTATAAAACTAGAAACAAATGGTACCTGATCGTAAGCTACTTGCATTATTAGGTGTATTTGAGTATGATTTAGCCCGCCGTCAGGTACTAATGTTTTATGCGCGTTGTGGTGAATTAGAAAATCACGTGGCAATTTGTTCACACATGCTAACCACTTAAAGACGCTCGACAACTGTTATCAAACATAATTGATGGAATTATATCGGTGTTGCAAAGCCCCTCTGGGATTAAAGAAGATATTGTTCTTAATATGCATTTTGTTAATCGAAAGTCATCAGGCAAGAATGGATTTAAAATTAAAACACCGTGGATTGACAGCTGAGCCAGCACAATCCTCTACCGTAAAGACACATAATTACTAATTATGCAGATCACCACTGACGATGTCCATGCTGACATTGTTTAAAGCACACTCGCGAACGAATGTGACAGCTGACCACATGGAACTGTTGCTAAATTATGATGATTGCTCCAGTAAACCAATCGAAGACTATGTGAAACTTCAACCTAAAATGTATTTGAGTTTTGTTGGATCGGCAATAACATCAAGATAGCTAAATGAGTCCTATGCAGGGTTGTGCAAAGGATCTCTGGTACGACATGCAGATGGAATTCCTTCACCACCGATTGAATTCGCACATACGGCAAATGATATAGTCTCTTAAACATCATATGAGTGCATGCTGACGTACTAAAGTCAGTTTGTCACCGCTTGCTACCAAGCTATGCATACTCATTGACAGAATCACCACCATGATATTGTGAATCAACTTAAGATGATGTGATTCACCAGTACATCAATATAGTTCTTGGTGTTAGTTCCCTATTTACTGCAACGATTTGCACGTCCTCTCGCACAGATGTCCTGCAAGAAGGCTTAGCTTCTTTCTTTCTCAGTAATAGGCTTCAAATGGTATCGTTTTTGGTTCTCTTGGAGTATCAATACGCACCGAAAAAATAAATACACGACGGACCATACCGAAGAAATATATTTTCGAGTGGTTCTAACGGTGCCGATTGTTAAATCATTTTCTGTGTAACAGTGATTGCTCTTAGTCGAATCGCTTTAGCTGGTTTAATCCGATTACACCTGTGATTTCATTAGTATATGCTGTTATAATGGAAGTCGTGTTACCCCTTTATTATATCTCTCGAAAGTGCTAGCTATTGAGGGGCTAATCCTGTACACGTGAGTGTGATCACTCCAATAACTAATTAATAATTTCTGCGCGTACTGATGTCCGCATAACCGTTCCACATGTGTGCGATTAAATCGTTTAACATTAGCTTGGTCACGATGTATATTAACATGTCCAACACGAACCCAAAGTCCGTGTTTTGACAACAGTGCGGCAACAGATCTGACAAATTCATTTCCAGGATCGACCTGTAATAATCGTGACCATCTTAGTGGTCCGCCTACATAGATACGTTTTAGTGCATCTTCGACACTTGCAGAATCTTTGACGTCAGTGGCTCAGCTTCCTCGTGTCTGTTGGCAACATCGACTATGGCTAACGCGCGTTTCAATGTGAGAACTTTTGCATCACGATTACGTTCACTATCAAGCAGAAGAAATAAAGAGTTCAACTTGATGAACTTCATTCGGTGTAAGGACATCAACACAACCTCGTGAAACTCTATACATATGTATTGTTCTATATATTTAATTTATATTGTTTATTATCTTTTTTAATGATTATACATTATCTTATATACATTTATATTTTTGTAATTGATCTCGTCTAAAATTAAGTTAACAGTGTACCTCACTTTGAACATTTTGTAACACTGATATGAACCCATGTCAATTAAAAATAGAATTACACCTGCAGGACACGTCAAAGTTTCTTCCTCTATGTAAGGCCTTTTATCTTTGAAAATTGAGGAAAAACTTTAAGCGTTCAGAATTCTAATAAGTACGATCCCATTACCACAGCTGGATTTGTTAACAATGGAATCATACCGTTGTTCAACAGTGATCGTCATTCCTTTGGCGGAAAGAAAAATAAAAAATTCATCTGACTTCGGATTCTCAATCGTATTCAATTAGGCGACATCAAAATCATGCACACAACGCTAAAGCAGATGAGAACCTTAGTTGTAGGCACTTTCAATGATTGATTTTCTCAGAGTCGAGGTCAACTTCCTGGAGAATTATTACGATTTTCTTGCGCAAGTCCCATCAGTTATATCTCTGAATTTTTAAAAATGTTCTTTGGGTTATTTTGGAGGCCGTAAAATGAACTCCAACGATGAACTTTATGTCATCGTACAGGTACCGATGATAGTAGAGTTAAATTATCAACGTTAATACTGTGGATGACTGTGATAACCCCTTCACTTTCTAATGAAATACACGTTTTCTTTTATGCAGTCTGGAACCGCTTCAAAACTCATCTCTCGCACATGCCACTGATGCGCATCCACATCTCGTCTTCAACATTGATGAAGGTATCATGTGTATACAGGTGGAATTAAATCTTCTGTTGTGAAGGCTGGTGAAAAAACATAATTATGTTAACAATTTTATCATGAATAATGGAAACAAGCTGTTAATATTATTTAAGTCGTAGCAAGATTACTTGTGAATTTCCGTACATTCATTACTAGCGCAAACTAACCTAATAAAATGGTGCAGTGAAAAAGTACCTTGGTATACTTACCATCAGAAAAAAAAAATACTTTGGTAAACTGCTTTCAGTAATACCGCTTACCTCTGTTTGTAATCATGAACATTTTGTTATTCATTCTGACAGTTTTTCTTAAAGCCGGATGTTCTTGTTACAGGTCAATAATATGTATAAATTGATTGAATTTCCTCTACAACATCAAAACTCAAGAAAAAATAAGAACTTCCTCTATCCTAATGTCACAACTCTAAATTTTAATTTAAAAAACTGCAAGATTATTGTCCTAATATATGGTGAGGCTCTTACAGGCAAAACCTGGATTAACGTTTCTATATAAAAAAAATCACCCTTCTGAACCTGTTCAAACATCTGCAACAGAGAAACCCTGCATGGCCAATATCTATCAGGGCATACATTCCAAAAGTTTTTATACATTGGCTTTACTATTTTTTCCTTTCACAGGACTGTAATTAAAACTGTTCAAAAATGTCACTTTCTTGTTGCGTAATAGAAGATATAAATCACAATTATATCTTTTCAGATCCATCTCTCCACCAGTGATGGTGATGTCATACTGATGGTATCATATTCAACTAATCAGGTCTTTTCATGCCGTGCAGCATGAGCTTATTTTACAAAACCATGCTTACTTAAGCAAGCAAGTAAACACCACAGAAAC
Source organism: Potamilus streckersoni (assembly GCA_016746295.1). Taxonomy (NCBI): domain Eukaryota; kingdom Metazoa; phylum Mollusca; class Bivalvia; order Unionida; family Unionidae; genus Potamilus; species Potamilus streckersoni. The sequence continues at coordinate 571,141 of JAEAOA010000401.1, forward strand.
CACTCTGCCAGCTCTGTATGCAACACCTTATCCTGACCAAAAACTTGTAGCTGAACATGTCATACATAGGTACACACATCTTCGCTAGCCAACAGTCGTTGATCCACGTTGTTCCGTTTAATAAAACAAAGTGGATCACCAACCTTTACTAAAAAAAGATGGTGTAAACAGCAAAATCAAGTAGGCTGCATTATATTTGATCAGCCTTGTAATGTCCCTGCTTCTGACTGGTCCAATATATCATCAAACTCTATATTCTTCATATGCTGTTTACTGATGACCAAGTTCATACAGTGGTAACCACACATGGCCGCCTTGAACGTCTGTGTGTACTCGGTTATCTCCCTAGACACAGGATTAAACGCGAGCGATGAATACTGGTTATTCCGACAACCCACAATTAAGATCAGACCTTTATGATGCACTACACCATAATGGTCAAACTCTGGCATTGTTCCAACTTTGGTCAGCCCAGATTCCTCTGTATACATCATTATATCAGATCCACGGTAGAAGATATACACAGCGTTTTCAATAACCACCACTCTACTGGCTGAGGTTGTCATTTCTGGCATGCTACCAACAATTTTACAGGTTCCACTTTCAATGTCAAAGCATTGGATGTTTTGAGAAAATGTTCTGTCCTGTAACATCCCACCAAAAATGAAAATCTTGTTTTTGATCACAGCAGAGGCCATGAATGAGACTGGGAGTAAAAGATTCCCAACTATTTCATTACGATTATTTTGTGGTGTGTAGCATTCGATACTGGATAATGTCTGTGAGGACCTAGAGCTGCCACCTATACTGTATACATTTCCATTCAATAGAATCATGTCATGTCCCCAACGCCCTTCCTTGAGACCTTCATACTGTTGCCATGTATTGGTTACGCCATTATAATGGAGAAACAAGGTCTGTCCATGGTACCCACCAGAGAGGTACACATCTTCCTTTGTACAACATACTGCAAAACAAGCACCTGGTTCAACTGGCAGTTTGGCCATAACATATTCTGAATCCCTCATGTAACTAAAGCATTTCAGCTCTGTCTGCTGAGGGTTGGGATGACGGCTCCGTGTCCCTACAATGCATAGGACTTGCTCTTGACGATGCTGATATTGATGAGGCTGAAAGATTCTGGAATTTATCAAACTGCAGTCCTTTTCATTCGATCTGATAGGAAACTCTTTCACGAGTTCTTGGAAATACATAGAGTTGGTCAAGATCTTAATACCTTTATGTTCATTGATGTATTTTGTGCTAATAAATGGAAATCTTATATGAGTAAGAAGATTATCAATTTGACTTTTCCTTTCCTCGGGATTAGCTTGGATCCATTTGATGACAGCATCATAAACAACCTCTTCAGACGATGTGTTCAAATCATTATCCCTAATCAATGAGATAATATCATTCACATCTAAAGAATCAAATTCATCGAACTCCATAATGATGACAAAATTCTCTAGGATGTACTTCCAACTTTTTCTGACAAGTTTTGAACACCCAATGGCTGAAGCCATTTTCCATATGCTGAGGCAATTTTCTGATGAGAGAATCTTGTTTAAAAAGTTTTCACAGTGTTCCTGTAAGCATTTAACTTGTAGCATATTAGCCACTCGTAACAAGTTTTGAACATTTTCCATTGTAATAAGATCATCTCCAGTATATACGTACTTCAAAAGTGTCTTAAAAGTGTCCTTGTCGACATTCTGAATCGTAATAACTTCATCCCTACTCTCACGCATGCCAGACGAAAACATAGCATTAAAATAGCATGACATGGCACCAAGAATGAGTTTGTGACATTCAAATTTTGCCCCTTCCACAGAGATGGTTACATCACAATAACGTTTGTTGTAGTATATGTCAGCGATACCCTGGGATAGGCTTTCAAGGTACTTTATCTGGAAGCTTGGCTCCATTGTGGCTCTCCTCAGCTTGAAAACAAAGAAACAAAGTTAAGAAATGAGGTTTTTTAATATATATATATATATATATATATATATATATATATATATATACACACACAGACTACAGTACAGTAAAACATACTCTTAAAATATATTGGGTTCTACTAAACATTACTTCATTAGACCATTAATGTTATATCCACATTATCACGTATACATAACACATCAACAGATGCATGACATCATTTCGTGGAAGCAATAAATTTGTTGCATCTATTTGTATTCGCTGCATTTTACATTATATGTCAGATTCTACCGCTTTACCTCACCCTATATAAACTAACCTGGCAGGTCTAAACTGTCGATGATTTTGTATACATATGTAATCATTTAAACCGTCTAAACTGTTGATGATTTTGTATACATATGTCAAATCATTAAAACCTATCGTCTCATTTCCATAAAACTGTTTTACTTCAATTTGGACATTGTAAAAACCTTGTATGTTTTTATGTCTGCAACTTTTTTTAAAAAAATGTACAGCATGTGTCTCGCATTCAGTATGACCCTGACACGATGAACTAATCGATAATTCTAGTTTTTAAGACCTGGATTGTTTTAATACATGGGCCTTGTTAAAGCAATTTGGTTCATATAACCCAGGTGATTGCTTCAGATAATTTTTAAGGAGTTTTCAATGACTTTCAAAAAAACATTTTAAGGAATATTTTGTCTTTTAAAAAAAAAGTCTGCAAAGTTCCCATTAGGAATTACGTACATGGCTCTTTCCTAGTCTGTGCACATTCTTAAATAAATAAGCAGCACAGGTCTCTACTCCATTATGTAGCTATCAGGTGTCACGCATTATTTCAACTTTTTTCATATTATATTTATTCACTATTTATTAAATATGTAAATATATTAATTCTTGCTTTTATAAAGTTAAATATTTTTATTGCAATCAAACATTTGTTTTTCCTCTGATAAATCCCATATATTTTTAATACTGTCAATGTCCTTTCAACGATAAAACCATCTCTTTGGAATATAAAGAATATTCTAGATAACCTTTAAAATTCAAGGCAATTTCCAGGATGTACAAACCATGTTAAGTTCTTACAAACCAAACTTTTAACCTAATTATCACATGATACAAGTATACCTGATCATGCATTTAATCCCATTTCCCAACTTGCATGCAATTTTGGCATATTTTCATTTTCAGGTAACAACGAATTGTTTTCCAGTTAAAAAAAATGCCTTCTTGCTAACATATTTACAATGCAGGCACCTACCATTAAAGAAATAATGTTTGTCAATGACTTTACATCAATGCGAGGAACAATGTTTCAAGTAAGCAGAAATAGTCCAATGCTGTTCCTGACAATAATGTAAGTTTTTTTTTTAAATCAAAATTCTGATGGACCACCAGCCAATCTATTCCCTTGGCATCATGTGAACCTCATTGCGGCAAGTAGATTTTACCGAACCCCATTAATTAATAATAACCTCATTGGAATTCTGATGTACACAACGGAATTCGTAATTATATTGTTATTTCAAGCCTGGCAAATGGTTTCGATCCACCATCAAATATGGTCACCGTTACTAACAGAAAACCTTCTACCTAACTCCATCTTCTACAAACAAGGAAATAAAACTACTAGAGAGAATTTGACAAAAGCTGACAACTAGTATCCTAGCACAAAGTGATTGTAAGTTTGTACAAAATAGGATTACCATTATGAAAGACTGAAAATTTTGTAAGAATTTGTTTTTCAAAAAAATCTGCTCCAAAGGAATTAATAACATTTTGCCATTAGTATTATGGGCTCTTAAACTTGCACAAATGAATCTGATCCAACATTAAATATGGGACAATGACTAAAAATATACAAAAATAGAAATGACTTCTTCTAAAAACCTGCTACAGAAGAATCCAGACCAAAATGGTATCAATTTTTTAACAACTTTTTCCTGTACCTATCTCAATAGAATGTAACCAAATTTGACAACATGCATGACGGCATGAAGGGCTTTCAACTTTGCACAATTGATTCTGGTTCGCCATGAATCAGGGCCGTGAATTAGGAACCAGATATTTAAATTTCGTTTTAAGGGGAAGTATCTGATGTTTGAAAAATATTCTGAACCCCTAAAATAGTTTGAAAAAAAAAATTATTTCGCTTCAAGCTGTAGCAAAATGAATTCAATCATATTAATGGGGAAACATGATCTGAAGATAAAAGAAAAAATATCTTGGTATCCTGGTTGGAAAGAATATTCCAGCCTCCAGCCACCCAAGTCCAGAAACTAATTACTTTGTCCTTTACAGCCATCATGGCCAAAATGACAAATAACTTTAAATTGACATTTTCATGGAAAATTGGTATATAGAGGTATACAAAGTAAACAATATTTCTCTCACGTAATGTAAATAATTATGTTGCCCTTGTTGAATGTGGCTGACTACAGTCGTGTGTTAAATATTGGTGCGAACTGTTACACCTGGAGAGGAACAGATACAGAAGCAGAATGCTTAAATCACTGGATGATAACGAATGTCTGACATGGATATCGTATGCGACATTTATTATTTAGCATTGTGTGTGTGTGTGTGTGTGTGTGTGTGTGTGTGTGTGTGTGTGTGTGTGTGTGTGTGTGTGTGTGTGTGTGTGTGTGATTTGGATATTAAACGTATCTTTAACAAATTTTCAGTCATATCGCTACGATGTCTGCTGTATGGCAGTTTATAAGTGATAGAGTGAATTATTGTACCAGTCAGAACTTGCATTATAAAATCACGCAACAAACAAAACTGAGATATTATTATTATTATTATTATTATTATTATTATTATTATTATTATTATTATTATTATTATTATTATTAGGTAAAATTATAAAACATTATTAAGTGTTGAGAAGTATCTTTCCATAGGCTAACCTATTTATGTTTGTAAAGCTGTTTCGAGAGTAAGCCGCTCTGGATAACCTAAGTGGTTAGAGCGTCCGCCTCTGATACTGGAGGTGGCGAGTTCGAACTCCGTCCGAGTCATAAAAAAAAAACATACAAATGGTACATACAGCTGCCTCGCTTGGAGCTCAGCATTAAGTGGTTAGTGTTGGGTCTGGTGTCAGAATAATGTGACTGGGTGGGACATGATGCTACATGTCTGCGGCATGATGCCCCAGTGCTGGACGTCATTATAAAACTGCCTCACTGCAAACATTGTAGCGATATGACTAAAATTGTTAAAGCTACGTTACAAATCCAAATCACACACTCTTTCGAGATTAAGATGTTCCAGCCATAAACTTAGATTCAACAGCATGATGGTGTTACTGCTACATATCGTTTGGTGTAGTTTTCGTTTATCGCCGTAATCTGGCGTCCATAAAAGATGGATATCATTCATTTTGTTTCATTTGTAAACATTATTAACAGCTAAAAGAAAAGTATTTAGACAAACCATTTAGACAAAGTACTTGTCTTTTTGTACAGAATTATACTATATATATTCCATGTGCTGCATCGACAAGAAATTGCATTAAGAAATCATGGAGTGTGAAATGTTCTCAAGAGTTGTTAGTTTAAGGATGATATGATGAAGTATACTAACAACATTTTACATATAACTTCATGCAAAGTTCGAAATGACCGTTGACACAAAATTTTAACCTCGATCTGACAAGTAATGTTGGAGGACCATACTATTTCTGTACAGGATATCTGCAAATTTGTTGTTACCTGGCATCCTTGAATAATTCTGAATATGTAATCCAAGGTACATGAAATTCTGGCCCTCACATTTTTTCCTGTGATAGCTGCAAACTGTAAATCTTATAAAATTTGGGAGCTGTCACATCTATTAGGTCACCGTTGTCAGCAGCTATGATTCCATGAACCTGTCTGTACAATTCAAAACAAATCCAATCTTACTGCAACTAAATCCAGATTCCACAGTCAATCTAAGAGGGCCACTGGATTTCCAACTAGATATTTTGGATACATGGTGGTGTCTCTTACACAGGACATTAAATGTAGAACAAACTGTTAGCTACATAATTAATTGCTGCTTTGCACTAAATCATCTCCTAATAACCAATGCTACTCTATTATGCAAAAATACAGCAGACTTAACAATAAACATTTTGACACAGCATTGTATTTCTCTAACTTACTGTCTTGAGTGATTCTAATACAGAAACCTGTTTCCTGTATTAAACTAAACTGTTAATTTCTTCTCAGTAAAGATTCATCTGCCATTTGATTTGTTAACAAGTAACTGTTTATTAGATTACTGATCACTTACTATGTAGGCAACAACCTATAAATATGAAAATATGTGTGCTTTAGGTGTAGAGGACAGGCAAAGATTATCAAAGTTTAAGTAAAATCTGTTACTGCTGCTAATTAAAGCTCATTATTCTATTATCACATCTCTAATATGATCAACTTTTTCAACTTACACAGTTTATTCTAAGTACTGTAAACAGCCATGCAATTAATATATAACAACACAAACATACTTGTTTGCACTAAAATTCTAGGTTTGAGAAACAAAGGTTATATCCATAGTGTAGGGAGTGTGTTGTAAAGATTCCAATGGTATGTTAAGACAACTGAAGCAGCATTTTTTTTCAAGTGTGTGATCTAATAACTGTACTTATAAATAATGGATTCTAATCAATGTGAATTATTTTGCAAAAGACTAGAAAATTCAGAAGCAGGTAAATTCCATCAGTTGTCCCTACAAAATCTGCATGATTGATAAAGACCAAGGAGAGAATAATTCAAAATGCCTGACTTTCCCTAGTGACCTGTACCTCTTTTACATATTCAGGTAAAAGTCACAAAGTCACTCTGCATTCAGCCATTATGCAATAGCTGACGTCAACAGCAAACAATATGAAAGTGGTCAGAAAACACCAACTGGTTGGAACTTGACCAGCCTGACAACAGCTATAATTTATAGTGATGAGTTTTTATAGGTTACAAATTTGTTATCAGGACATTTCCACAATAATGTAAAGCTAGATGATACACATCTATATCTAATTAATTTCATTATCACTGGACAGAGATATAATGTTTTATAAATTTTATATCATACATTTGAACAACTCTATAAGGAATGTTTAAACTTTCATTTTATTTGGTGCTGACTTGAAGGAAAATTATACTTTCACTCAGTGTTTGCTCCTGGTGCTTGGTAAGGGATGGAAAAGTCAAATTGCACAGCAGCAATCAACACCTGAGAATTGCCAGTCAATTTTATGTTATATTGACATAATTCATTCATTAATGAGAAATATTATTAAATTGACTCATAACTCTAATTAACGCCTTACTACCATAAAAAAAACAAATGAAATTTTGGATGAGAAGGATGTTGCTAAATATTAATGTAAACCAATAATGACAAACTGAGAACAGCTGTCAATGACAGAGAGATAGAGAGGGGGATGTGTGTGTGGTGGTTGTGTTATAATATAGTGCTTCTCTGCTCCTGTTTTTGTTTGGTTCTTAAATCTGATCAAGTGAGAACAAAATTGACAGCAAAAATAATGCAGTATTTAAAAGTAATAAAACCTATAATTAAAAAAAAACATAAATAAGAAGCACTTACATGACTCTAAAAAGAAAATATTCATTAGGATTAAAAACTGTTTCTCAATTATGTCTATAATTAAATGTGTGATTATACCATTAAAAACCATTAAAAATGTCTTAAAATGAATAATAACATAAGAAAAAAAAGTGTGCAGGAAATAATCTATACTCCTAAATAAAACCAACAAAACTTGCTCAACAAATCATAAATAAATGTGTCAATCTGAACAATTAAATATTGAAACTGTTGCATTAGTAATAAAACAGAATATTTAAAAAATGTTGATGGTAAAGATTGACCCAAGACACTACCAATAAAATTGAAACAAGATTTTCAAATGCAACTTCAAACACAAAGTTTTTTTTATTCTGCTCCAATTTATACAAACATGACTTAATTGATTAAAAGTTAAGAAATGCATATAACTGAACAATGGATTTATGTTCAACTGTTATATGAAAAGGTAGACTTGGTGTTGCAAATTTGGATTGTCTACCCTTAAATATGAATTAAACTTTTTTGAAAGTTGTACAGCAAACTTAAAAATTAATTAGCTATTAAATAACTTTATTAAATAAAACAAGAAGAAATCCATAAATCAGGGCAATTGATTTACATCAAACAGCTGAGATAGGAAAGCTGTGAGTGTGTGTGTGTGATTTGAATTTATAATACAGCTTTAATAATTTTTCTGTCATATCACTAAGATGTTTGTGGGGTCCATGAGTGGAAGAGTGGTCAAAAAGACAGTTATGGATCAATGCCATCTCACCTTTGTTTGCAGAGTTCTGTTGTGTCTATGTAATTTAATTACCTGTGTGTTCAATTTAAAATTTTTAATTTATTTTTATTTCATTACATGTTATTGCAATGATAACTTAATTCACTGGATTTTAGATATTTTTCCCAGAAAATTCAATTTAGTTCTGTTTTGACCTGGTAAATAACCTGTATTGCTACATTGTACTTTTTGCTGACCTAGTTCCTGACCTTGATTCAGAACTGGTAAACAACTCCTTTTATTTCTTTCCTAGAGCAAAATTCATTGGTCATAATAAAGGTCATACTTGGCTTGTGTGCCAGTTCTCTGTAAACAACCTTTGAAAATTTTTTATTCAGTCTGACAGATTCATTAAATAGAATCAAATTTGTCCATGGCATACATGATAATTGACATATGATGTTACTAGCCTCTTGAAACTGAGTGATCACATGACCCTCTCATGTGGTCCATTCTGCGTTGTTAGTGACATATAAAGTTTTTCTAGTCAAGTCATTATTCATACCTTCTGAGCTAAAAGGTGTTTTGTGTTATGAGCAGTTTGAGTTGATTTTTTTTATTTAAAATAATTTACATTACCTGAAAATATCTAGTGCTCATCAGAATTCTTGGACAAAGACATTTATTGGAAACTATTCATAATTCTAAAACCGGAATATTAACTATAGTGATTAAACTAGGAACTGTTGACACAACAACACTAAATAGGTTATAGACTATGTCATTGCCTTCCATCTTGGAACTTCATCAGGATTCAAACTCTGATTCATTTAAACCTTTTTTTGATAGGACTTATATTTTTAAAATCTAGGATTAATTTTTGGATTAGACTCACAAACAAACCGTAAGACCTTTTTCATATTTTTACCTTATTTTCTAGGAAAATAAATTACTCTGCTAAAATTTAAAAAAGCTTGTTGGCTTCACTCCTTTTTTTGTTACTTTTGAACGAGCCTAGACATGTAATAGGTTTTAGTCTCAGGATCGCCCAATGTGGGTATGTGTATATGAGCAAGCTTGCCAGTAGCTTCTCCTGGGTCATAATTCTTTCCAGGTTTTCCTGGGTTCTTTCTCCACCATTATTACTGGCCACCAAGTATTGCCTATCTTGTGCTGAAAAATGGCATTTTATAATGTCTAGCACTGAGCCATTGTGCCACAGACATATCTCACCCATGTCACATTTTCCCAACACCAAGTAAACCTGTCCTTACACTAACCTCTTTATGCTGAGAGCCTAGCGATGCAGCTGTAAATGCCATTTTATAAGTCTTTGGTATGACACAGCCATGGATTGAACCCACAACCTCCCACATCTGAGGTGGATGCTTTAAACACTTAGGTCACTGGAGCAGTCAAAAGCTTAATTCTATTCTTATGCTGAAACCTGACTATGCAATTTAAATGATACCAGTATAACTTAATCAACATATAAAACAGGGTAATTTGTATGTATTTGACTGGTGAGGGTCTTGTGTGTCCAAGGGGTTCAAGGTGAGTGCTTTTACTGATCATGGCCATCTTACCTCTGTCCACATAGGTTGGAGTCTTGGACTCAGCTAATATGAGTATGTGAGAAAGCTTGCCAGTATCTTCTTGTGGGTAGGTGGTTTTTACTGGTGTTTTCCCCAGGTTCTTCCTCCACCATTTACACTGGCTGCCATGTACTTTAAAATGGTGTTAAACCCATAACAATAACAACATTACTGTTGCAACAGCAAAGCAAGAAAAAATGCCATTAATAATATGTATTTAAAAAATAAAATTTTTTGGCAATGTTTAGGTCTTAGATAATGCCCTTTCAATTTACTTAAGACTTCAACAAAAGTTTGGCAGTCTTAAAAAATACATTGAGTTTTAAAATAATACCATATCTGACTTCATTTAACAGTGTTTCCCTTTACCCTCATTTGTGTATTTAAAACCCACAATTTTTTTTAACTTCACCCACATTTTTTGACACCAAGGTTTGTTTTTTATTCAACCTAACCCCCAGTTCTGACACCAAGGAATTTTTTACTCTCAATCTTGCACCTCTAGTGTACATGAACTGAGAACATGAAACAGACGAAACAGGCTAAATGGTACCAATCTGACACCTTATGTCAAACATAATACTGTCTGCACATGTTAAGACTGGTTATGGCTCTTGAAATTAATAAATTAAAAGTATCTTAATAAATGCTGGTACAGTTTATAGAACAATTATTTGTTAAATGATACCAACATGATGATTTAAAGAAAGATGAAGAAATGCAAAATAGTAATAACAGAGATAATCCCTCGATTTGACTTGTATAATGTAAATCTTTTCTGGCAAAATTTCAATGAAAGCATGCAAATAATGATACCATTATTATTTCCATGTAAAATATTGATGATATTGTAATGAATCTATGATGTTAAACTCAATAACAGAAAAGAGCAACACCAAAAAAGTTCTGTAAAATTCAACAAATAATTTATTTTCCTAATATACAAAGTGAAAATTTAAAAATAACTTACAGCATTATGAACTAAACCTCAAATGGTACTAAACGTTATATGACAAGTCCAGAAGTATAGAATATTCTGAATTAATTCCTGTGACATTCTAAATGAATTTGAATACTGCATGTGCTGATGTGCCAGTAGCCTCAAATATTTTAATGTGTCAACAACCTTAATGTAATTATAATGAATAAAATGTCATTGAATGAATTTAGTGTAATTACAAAATAGTGTCTTAGTCCTAAGTGAATGAGCACTTTGTATTTCTAGTGAATAATTTAAATAAAAAGGTAATTTAAACTGACTAAACTATGACTTATATTAAGATCCGGAATGAGGTATTCTAATATAATCAACTGTAATACAAAACCTAAGACACAATTTGAGGTCAAGGAAGAGGATTTAATATTAACTGAAATTTCCATCACTTGTAAACAACATTTTCTCCATAAAATTCTAAGGCCATATTCAAAGCTGCATTTAGAATTTAAACCTAGGAAACAAGTTTACCCTACATGACATTAGGAATGTAGTTTCAAATTCCTACCATTAAGTATTAATAAAGGTCAATCTTGTAATAAAATTAAATAAACATATTAGCAATGTAAATAAATTAACAAAAATATGTATTTTGAGAAGATATATGAAAACATTCACTCTTCCAGCAGACTCATAATATGGATGCCATTGGCAGCGTAAGTGGTGGTGGTGGTGGGGTAGGAATTGTCATTGTATGTCAGCTTCACCTTATTGTAACATGGGTTATTCTTCACAAAACTTATATGGGGCAGGTGGGTAACTGACATAAAATCTATTCTCTACTGTAAAGTAGGATGCCAATAATGAACACATTGCTTCGCACACGGACGCCAACCCATCACACGGCGCCTTGAACCCTACAGAAAAGACATGCTCTCGTTTATCACACACCATCCACTGGGGCTTGTATCGTTGCTTACAATTTACCGTCGTACACGTACTATATAATAACTATCCTCTGTGGTACCATCATGTCAGTTGCGAACTTCTATTTTATAGGTTGTTTATAGCTGCTGTCAGATATAAAAAAAAGCAGAGACCTACTTGTTAGTCTAATATCAGTCATACAATGGCTACAATATAAGATGCCGACCCTGATAATCTTGAATTGGACAGTAAGTCATACGCACTTGATTTTTGTTTGTTTGTTTGTTTTTTGGGGTGTGTAGACTATTGTGTACACACCTTTTTGGTGAATGTGCACACAAGTTTCCCCCCCCCATCAAGTGCCCGTGCAGGGTGTGTGTGTTAACACCCTTCTTACTCAGTATTGCGGAGAAAGGCAAATAATAAACTTACCTGTACATTAAACGATTGTTGTGTCTTTCTGTTTTTATCATATGCTAGGAGTCATCCAAGTTGCCACATACGTCAACGTTATATTTAAACGCTTGAGGTAAAGCAGGAGAATAGTTTCGTAAATTGGCCCCTGTACAATTTCGTCACTTAAAGCTATGAGGTGACTTTTTTTTAGCTATTATGTTTAATAATGAAAAATATTTATACATTTAAGAATTTTTCAGGCTAGTGTTGTACTTTAACCTGATATGAGCCCAAGGTTAGGCCTAACTTGCATACTTACGTCACCAAGTTGTGTGACAACTTGAAATATGCAAACATTCTAAACCATATTAATTTGCTTTTTTTTTTTTCAAGAAGTTGCGCGTCTGGCCTGTTTTGCGTCAGTCCCATAAGTACGTTTACAATTCATTTGACATATTTTTGTAATTCATTTTTCAGTGACAAATATGTTAATAATAAATGGCTAATAAATAGGTGACGAGGACTGACATGAACAATGAATCTTATATTTTTGTGGAAGACCAGAAGATATTTTAAGTTTCTGCAACAATTATTCAGCAAAGTAAAGCAAAGTTGAAGTATTCTGAAGAGTTTTACAGGGTAAGAAATATTCAGAATAACACAATACAATATCAATCTGTGAATGAAGCGCGAAATAGTAAAAACTAAAGCATTCTATTCAAATCTATCATGACAAATGTCCATCTTACAGTCGATATCAGCAGTTTCACAATTTTTTTTATGCTAACCTGGTTACAAAAACAATTTTTTTAACACATCTACGAAATATTAGTATAATGGAGACTATATTTTTAGTCCAGGTATGGTACCCTTATATATGTATTCCACATCTTGAATAGATACATCACTGCAGCAGAAGGAAATGTATCTTTTTACCTGGATCAGGTGTGCTGTAAGATGCTAAGTACTTAATGGGGTGTGAACTACAAGTAAATCATACATTTTTGTAATCTTTACCAGCTGTTTCAAAGGTACATTACAGTAAACCAATAAGAGTACAATAATCCTTGATGAAAAACAAAACTCCAAAAGATTGTTATTTTGATAAGCATTGATGCCAGCTAATTAGTGTATTAAAAATTTATTTTATCAGTGAAATGGATGAAAATATTAAAGAAGGAGTGAAAGCTCAGAGTATATATTTTAGAAAAGGTGCTATAATAAATCTTCCATCATACCCTAAGAAAAAAAATAAACAAATCTCTGGAAAAATCAACAAACCTATTTTAAGTGATGCTAAATGAAATAGTAATGCTGTTGATACTGACTGACTTTACATATTCATAAATGAAAAAAGAAGCTTTAATGAAGAAATGGGAGGATTAGATATACATGACAGTTAAAACTATACATTTGATCTGGATTAGGTCAAAAAATGAAACCAGAAATATACCATACATAATTGCTTTTAAGATGAGTCAAAATGTAAACTGCACAGACCAAGATCTGCTGTCATATAATGTGTTTGAAGATCTGGGTCTGTGCAGCTTGTTAAGAGTAATCAGTAAAATAAATAACAGATCCTGATCTGCAGGCGCATAATACTATAGCAGACCAGGATCTTTGTTGCTTGCAGTTAAACTTGACTTATAAGCATGTACTTAAGATACTACAATAGTTAGGAGTCTATGCTCTTAAAAGTAACAAAGTGAAAGACAAGCTTAGTCAAATTTAGCAATTATATTTATTTCCCTAGAATCAGTGAAAATGAGAAAAAAGACAACTTGCGGTATGGCAAATTTAATATATGTTATATTATCTCATGTATACTACCCTTAAAAAAATAATTTAATATATGTTATATTATCTCATGTACACTACCCTTAAAAAAATGTACACAGGTTTTGTAGAATATTATCTGTTAAATATTGTTTTATATATCAATATTGATAATTTGACTGGAAGGCTTAAATTGAGTGTCGTTATACAGATACAATATCTCTCATATACATTATTTTCTTTGAAAGAATATCAAGATAGTTTGTTTGAAATTTTTTTTCCTAAAACCTATCTTACAAAGTATCTACTTGTTTGAAGTAAAATAACTTGTCTAAACTAATGTTAAGTTGGGCCGAATTTTCTTTCGAGTTTGGTCGAATTGTCTTATGCCGAATTATCTTTGGGCTAATGAGGCATAAATGATACAACTTTTCCATCCCTCGCCCTATTCGATCCCACAGCTTGAATCCACTTTTCCTTCTGGTAAACCGGTTCTTTCTGAAAAAGAACCCCTTTTTCCCTTGATCACTCTTGGTCACATGCATATGCAACACAGTGCACCATATTTGCTGTAAAAAAAGATTGTTGTAAAAAAGCACGATCATAAGATATCACAGACGTTTACGTGGGGAAATTGAACTTAAGTTAAATAGAATGTCTAGGTTAAACAGGAGTGATAAATGTACGTCATATCCGTTTTTGGCACGCGGAAACTACATATTGTGGATTTCACAAATTTTTTTTTTTCATTTAAGAAAAATTCCGTTAAGTCTAATTAAACATTTTTTATGGTGTGCATACATAATAAATTTGTTTTGTTTATGACTACACGTTTTTATCACACGTTTATAGAAGATAAATGGCCAGTGACCTTTAAAGATTATGGATTAGTAGTAGTATAGTGGGGTTATATAGGGACTAAGAGTTATCATTAAAAATCAGTCTCGGGTACTATAGGGATAATTTATATGGACAAAAAAAAAATCAGCCTAGAGTACTATAGGGACTGGGAATTTTGTATTAGCACATTTGAGCCTCTATAGGTGGCTGTCACCTGTTACTACGTAATGTATTTCATGTAATGTGGCTGACATTTTTTTTTGGATATTGTACTTGTGGAAATTGTAAATGATCTTAGCATACCACTAACTGAAATGACTACTCCTTTGCACTCCAAAAATCAGCATGGATTTGTCTAAAGGACACTATCTTTGGCATTTATTAAAATAGTGAAAATGAATTTTGCCAGACTAGAAAATGCTAGCTTCTGAAAGTGCAATGAATGAATTACCAAATACATAAACTAAAAAAGTTATCGGCTCTTTTTACAATTTGCCTCTGAAATTCGGGAAGTGAAAATGAAAAAGTGGAGATAGCAATTTTGAAAGGTGCACATCTGGAGTAAGGTCAAGCTGTATACCTTATAACCGATATTACACCTATCAATCATACATCAAACTAAAGGAACCTAAGGTTCTTTGAACAATACCTAAGATACAGTCTTTTAGATAGCCAGTATAACTAGTGAGAAAACCCGTGGAAATTCTTTATCGTTATGCTAAATACGAAACTAGAGCGCAAACCTTAAAAACAAATATAAAAGTTTATGCACTTATTTTTCTTATTTTCATATTATGTATGAGGTACTGAATAAAATTGTACATTAACATTATTCATAAAAATAAGCTAATTACGCTTATTTTGCTCTAGCTTACACAATTTGCCATGAGGCATATTTGTGCGAGCAGTGACCTTTATTATGGTAATTAGTTTTCATATTATTCAAGGTCTACTGGGAATTCTTTGCTCTCTGATATTTTGACTGAAAACTACACGCAGTGAAACTACACATCTTTCTAACATTATTCACGGATTATTTGAAACTCCGTGCCAGGTTTTTATTTCTCTATACTATTTAATCCTTATTTACACTGTCAAATTATAAATTTTGTCAATCTGGAAAAAGGTGTAATTTCTGTATCATGGTGACCAATATGGAGCCAAATAAGGAAAAGACTTTAATCTTATTTCCCTACCGAGTTAGATACAAATCTGGAGGGAAGAACCCTCAGGGCACACACAGCAATGATGCCAGGTCCTTGACCTGTCTGAAATTCCGGAGAAGGTTCGCCCTAGACCTACTGAGGTACTTCAATACATGATAGCCAATATACTAGAGTAAACGATATCAAGGGGTTACAAAATGGTTGGAGAGGGAAGTATTTCCTCTTTGCGAAGGAAAGTATGGTTCAACTCTAGAAGTTGTAACATGATAACCGAGTTTGGGACTTTCGGATTAACGACAAAACACCATTGATGGCAATGCAATACAATATTTAATGTTATATAAAAATAAATGAAGTATAGATACGTGCGTGATTAGGTCCAAATATTGGACTAATTAACATAATTAACAAACAATGCAAACAATGACAAATATAGGGTACCAAGACAAAGAAACAACGATTTATGGTATATCACAAAAAATATGATCTTCACAATAACAAGAACAAATGATAATTCCGCTCAAAATAGCGAATTGATAGTTAACTCACAATATTAAAACAAATATTTCCCCTCAAAATAGTGAATTTTGCGTTTACTCATGATGGTAAAACACTGGGTATTACAAAAAAAACCTGCAATAGCCCACGGCCAAAACATCACATGTATGGAGCAATGTATATACTCCCTTAATTAACTATTTGCTACCAGTTTCACTGGCCAAACAAGCATAGATTATCCGTAGTCACCTGACCGCCATTGATTCCAGGGGAGACAATTTGCACCCACCACTTTGGTCTGCAACGCTTGATCACCCTCAACCCGACTAGTAATGATCAGCATAGATCTCTCCAAACATCGTTCGAATATACGAAGCACTAGAAAAACGAACTCGAAAAGTGAAAGGATTGACTCTCAATTATCGCACCAGTCAAGTGGTAAACTTTGGCGTACTAAAAGAAACCTCGCAGTCTGGACAGGATGGAAACTTTAGAGTGACCACTTACCAACCAAACAAGATTGTACGTTTACCCACACATGAAATCGTCAGTCGACCCTTGGAAAAAGTCTATCAAATCGTGTACCATAAGCAAATACGGCTTCCCAACCACTTTACTTTACAGTATATTGGTCAGCATATAAAAAGGGACAACATCCAAGACCGATACTTTATTGTGACTACAAGTGCCAAGAGAGACAGATGAATCCTTACACTCCACAAGTATCAAACAAAAGCAAACTTGAGTGCTTTTATACAGATGCCGTACACTGTGACCACACTGATTCAGTAATACATTATCGTCATGAGAACTTTGCGATGACTACCATACCTACATTGGAAATCGGTGATGATGTTGTGCGTGTCAAACCTGATGCATGCGAAACCGATGCCACTCATCATCGCACACCTTTTCAATTTACTGCTTTTTATGGTGGACATTATCCTCCACGAGAAACCACGAGACTACCACCCTACGGATGTCATGTAAAACTAATTAGACTCCTTCATATTCCACCACACCCTTATCGAAATGAACCTGTACAAAACTAATATCATCGCTCCGGTGGCCTATTGGTTAGAGCGTCCGCCTCGGATCCCCGGTCCAGTCATACCAAAGACTTACAAAAATGGTACTTATAGCTGCCTCGCTCTAGGAGAAGTGTTTGACTGATATATGGTCATGGATACTTCACAAGAAAACATTCATTGTTGCTTACCCGTGGAGTTAAGAGGTCACATTTACCGAGAGTTGGTCAAAATTCAAGTCAACAGCAAGAAACCATTGCATCCGTTACGTCACCGATGTTTGATCTACTAGTACCTAAATGCTATAAGAAGATTGATTCTGAAGAAAGTGTTTAAGTGGTCAGACATGGATCAACTACAAGTTTGCGAAAAGTGTTGTATTGTTGATAGTGATTATTTGAATCGAACATAAACATCATTTGATTGATCGTCCTCCTAAACGAATCGTGTAGTGTTACAAAGAGTGGCAATGGGTGTACAGCCTTTTACAAGAAAGTCAAGGTGATTCCATCGTGTTAGTGGAAGGCATTCTTGTCGAAGACAACAGCATCGTGTCTGTCCCCAGTCAAACCCATTTGGTCATCTTTGAGGTAATGTTAGGAGACGACGAAGTAATTAAGCCGTGCTTTACACGCAAAGGGCATCATCAAAGTGCCAGTGTCATTTACATATCCAAAATTTGCTTCAACAAAGTAACGCCCATCGTACCATCAGTTTCAATGCTCATTACGTCATTTAAAAGTCCTAGAAATAAATCACAAGGGCAAGTCTTAGCCAAACAGTTATAAACACCTTGGATAACTCATGCGTACGAAGATGCCACTCAAACCCAACACGCCTATTTCCTCATGGATTTAAAAACCACTACCCCTGATTATTTGCGATTTCGTACCCATCTGTTTCACCACTGGTGCCAAGACGGAGGACCTGTCGTGTACACGTCACCGTAGTCGTCTGAACCATCGCTGCCACCAAAACAAATCTATAAAAACCTCGGCCACTTGAACAAAGACTCACACATTGTCAACATGACTTCCCTTCAGTCTCATCGTCCAATCAAATTGATTCGTGCCTTGTACGGTATCAGTCGTGAAAAAAAATCCACAAATATGTGCTCGTGTCTTAGAAGCCAGAGTCAAAGAAGCCTTACGATGGATTAAGGTGACAGCACGGCAAGTGCTGAAAAACCATCATTCAGATTCCACATCAAACCAAACACTTTTTTGAGAGAAACAAAGTAGCCTTGACGCAACTGGCCGATCCTTGCATTGACACTCAAGCAAGTGATTTTGAAACCTGGAAGTAGTGGTTCTTTAGGAAGTATCATCATTCGTTCCCTCTTAAAATGGGATCCCAATGCTTCCAAAGTTCTGCCCAAGAAAAAAAGAAACTCCCCGACGTACCCAGAAGAAATGAAAAAGAGCAACGGTGTCAAGACCAAGTCACAGTTGTCTCCTTGGTTACAAGTTTCGAGGCGAGGGCTACTTCAGAAGGGATAAAGTAAATGGATAAAAAGAGCCTCTGGATCAAAAGATCTCAGACGTAACATTTGGAATCCAGTTGAAGGACGAAAACTGACTTTAGTCCCTTACAAACGATGGATGGAATACCATCGTTGGCAAGAACAACGAGCCCCACATTTACCTCCAAATCCTCATTTGACAAATCATTTTTTTTCCTCATCCCTGTTGTGTGAATATTATATATGTGTGCTTTTCTTTTCATCCCGATTGTGTGGATAGTATATTTATTATATGGGTTCTTTCATCCCGATTGTGGTTATAGTATATCTGTGTGGTTGTCTTTGGGGGGGGGGTATTCTCGTCTCGATTGTGGATAGTATATTTGCGTGGGGGGTATTTTTCTCATCTCGATTGTGTTGATAGTATATTTGTGTTTCTCTTCTCATCCCGATTGTGTGAATAGCATATTTGTGTGGGGGTTTTCTCATCCCGATTGTGTGGATAGTATATATGTGTATTTGTCCTCTCATCCATATTGTGTGGACATTATATTTGTGTTTTATGCTTGCGTATTCGTTAGTGTGAATATTATATCATATGTGAAGTAAGTGTAAGTGATGTTTTCCTTCACGTTATTTCTTAAAGTATATAAAATCATAGCATTCGTCATTCGCGCCTTGCACTGTGTTAGGGTGGCTGGCCGGTGTCTTCGGCTTTGTGGACTTCTTGTTTGGTAGCTTTGGGGTTGCGAGGGCTAGGACGGTTTTGAGCGTGGGCTGTTTCGTTGTTTGCTGTATGGCGTCCGGTTGTAGTGGCGTACATTTTTAGAATTATTAAGGTCATTTTAAGGTCTCTGATTCAGCTAGGGATCAGGAAAAGCCCAGCTTTGGAGCCAAGCGCCCTCTTAAAGGGACCGCGGTCCATGCCTGGGATCGTAAGCTGTCGCAGAAGCCATCGAGCAATACGCGACTTAAAACCATTATGCAATGTTATGCTATTCGCGCCAGCCTCATACTAGCACATATCCCGCTCAGCTCCTGATAGTCGCAAGCCAGTGCTGACGAATTTGCCCTTCACCAAGACCTCTGTTTAAGGGAAAATGCGGAAAGTTGAGAGAGGGGATCTATTTTTCATATTCTTCATACAATCAACGATCTTTACTTTGGCTCCCGAAGATCGCACACAAACTAATCATGACTCTTTCAACCCCTTGTCAAAAATACCACAACTACACGAAACCACCAATTACGGGTAATAAATCTGAAAGGGCCAACCTTTCCTAAGATTGGGACAATAAGTTCGGAAACTGCATGTACACTACGTACACAAAATTCAAACAATCACAGATCCCCAAGAATCCAAATTCATAACTCCAATTGATGCTTGACCAATTTAATGGGTGGCCTACACTACACCGGTATAGGGAAGTCCACTAGTAAAACAGAACTGACTTTGACAACCATACCAGCCCCTGCCGTGGGGCCAGGGCGTCTGACGGTGGGTTTAATGATTCCTTGGTTGGGTGTTCCGGCAGTGCTTTCTAGTGCTTGGCGTTGCCTTTTCCCGGTTTTCTTGGTCATTTTCTGGTCGAGCGCGTGGGTGCTCCTTGAAAGAATGAATGTCAATCCATCAAGAATCTTTCAGTATGCAAAGGCCCAGCTTTGGGGCCAAAAACCCAGCTTGGGGCTGAGCGCCTCTCTTAGGAGACCGAGTGCCCGTTGAAGAGGGTATGGCCCGCCAATGGTTAGGAGTACCCCATTAGGGGTCCCTGGTCCAGACCGGAATCCGAAGTCGTAAAGAACTCGGTTCATACACGACAATAATCCGTCCGTCAGTCGTTCGCGCCTTTAACAACAACAATAACAACAACAACAATTCGCGCCAATCTACACAGAAAAAAATGACTGGCAGCATAGAAATATTCAGAGAGTTAACAGATAGTTGGAGGTGGGTCATAAATGGAGCTCACATACTGGACAAACTTGACAATGAATGGAAGTTCCCAGATAGTCCGGACTTGGTAAACAGTTTGAAAGCAGCAAATTATCCTTTCCAAATGATAACAATAGAAGCGGATACGTTCAGAGTAATCATCAATCCTAAATATGTCAGAGGGGAAACCCTAAAGCAGGTTCTGGATACTGTGGTCCAAGTGAGATGGTTATTTTTTTTTTTTTGGAAGACATCTTCCATTTAACAGAGTTGACTTTTGTAAAAAGAGACTGTCATAGTAACTATCAAGTTAAGCGAAGACCTGCTGAGAAAAATACTGGAAGAAGTACAAAAGATCAAGGAAATTTAGAAGAATGAACGAAAGAAAGGACTAAGAAGACTAAAAAAAAAGAAAGAAGAGTTTGAGAAACTCAATCAGAACTGGATAAAAATCCAACAAATATTCAGAGTTCTGGATCATCCTGACTGGATGCTCGAAGAGGAAAAGAGAAAGAAGAAGAAAGGAGTTTTTTTTTTTTTTTTTACCAAAGTGAAAACATGGTGGAAGAAGTGGAGACAATAAAAGAAGAAGAAAAAAAAAAGACAAAGGCCCTTTCTATGCCACGAAAAGATTTTAATTTTTAATTTTACCATATATATATATATATATATATATATATATATATATATATATATATATATATATATATATATATATATATATATATATATGTGTTATATTTATGTGTTTATCTATGTCTCTGTTATATGTGTCCCTCCCTAGAGTCGTAGCTGTGCGTATGTTAATACAAAATTCCCTATGCTGATTTTTTTTTGGTCCCTAAAAATCGTGTCCATATAGTACCCCAGGCTGATTTTTAATGATAACTCACATAGTCCCTATTGTACCCCACTTCGCTACTATCAGAATAAAATGATAACTTCTGGTTTTTAAAAAATGACCTACTGTACATTAATAATAAGCAACTGTACGTTAAGAAAATAATCTACTTTATGTTAACAATATAAGAAATGGATAGTTAAACGGAAGCTGACAGACCTATTTGCTCATATTATATCGATATAAATCAGAAAATTCCAATAACTTTGATGATTGTCAAAAGTATGTAAATATGAGTAAATATGAAGAATATATATATATATATATATATATATATATATATATATATATATATATATATATATATATATATATATATATATATATTCTGTATTTGCTTCTGTTAGTTGATATAATGCGTCCAATGACAGTCCTGGTGATCAGAAATACCAATACGGATCTAGTTTATATTTATCTATACTTGTTTTACGAAAACTTCTAAAAATGTCCTCTAGCAGAAGTGTGTCTTAAATCAGATATAAATCTAGATATTCGCCAATTGTTTAACAACTAAACCTATTCCAAACCTCTTGAGCGTGATTATAATCCTTATATGATATATTTTTATTGTTTAACGACGAATAAAACTTATCCTTGCTTGGTAATGCTTTTTCATTGAGTTTTTCAAAGTCATTAATATACTCATATGGAAAGATGCCTTTCTCTTTCATCAATTTCCTATTATCATTAAAAAAAACCTGATAATGATGGGACTTCGCTACATTTCTTTGCAAAGACACCTAACGATTATGCCATGAATTGCATACTGTGGATAAACCTGAGCGACCCAACAGTCAACGACATTATTTGTTTAGCATTATTTGGAATACAATTAATCTTTTGATCTTTGCACAATCTTACAATATGAGGATATTTAAGTGCATGCACGATGAAATGCCCGTCATATCCTCTAAGATTGTGGGCGATACAATGAATAAACTGCACGGAGTGGAATTTGATATTGCAAATGTTGTGGGCTGCTCCTCTATAACGTCCAGTGATGAGTAGTATATATAGTTGATAATTCTTTCTAAGAGACCCACCTCCCCCAAACGTTGTATGTTAACATTTTTGTCAGCAGCCCTTTTAAGCTCAAAATGATGACTTTCACATGATAAGGATTTTCTAACACATTTCTTACAAAAATATGTTTTGTCGGGGCAGGGGTGTCTCTGAGATATGATAAGATAGGATCAGAGAAACTATATATACTACTATGACAGTCTCTTATACTTATTAGACTAAATATCATATCAAGCAAATTATATATATATATATATATATATATATATATATATATATATATATATATATATAAATATATATATATATATATATATATATATATATATATATATATATATATATATATTGGAATTGAGATTTTGATTTTGTAAAGATTAATTCAATCAAATCAGCGGTATAAAATTTAAAATAATAAGCGATTGTATTAAAAAAGTAGGTTATCATATATCAACAAAATATGGATTGTTATGGCGACTGAAAATGATATGAGAATAGCGGGTTTGGCAGATGATGTGTTGATATTATTTGATAATATGGTCGATGTGTTATTTGATAATAAAATATTTTTACCAAACATATAATCACAACACATCCCCATATTATATAACATGCTAGCATGTTTAGGGGCATTTGAATTAATCCCCTTGATCCCTTAGGTTGTCATATAACATCCTAGAAGGACCAGAGGAAATTCGAAAAACAAAACAGACAACATAGTTTAACTCCATGAACTCATATGACATGCTAGCAAGTTTAGAGGTTGCGTAACTTATCATAGGACACGAACAATTTTTCCATGTCATCTCCTAGATTGTCATATAACATCCTAGAAGAATCAGAGGAAGTTCGAAAGGCACGAAACAGACAGCACGGTTTAATCCCATGTGATCCCCTAAGTTGTCGATAGCAGGATCAGAGGTTACATATAACTTATCATAGGACAGCACAGTTTAACATATAACATTCTAGCAAGTTCGGAGGTTACATAGAAAAAAAGGCACAGACAGCACAAGCACAGACACACACACACACATACACACACAAAGACAACACAATGCAAACATACAAATATACAAACAACACAAACATAAAGCGGGAGAACCTTATCTACAGCCAACATATTTCGTACACCCACCCACCACATGTTCACATCATGTGTATTTTGTGTGTTGGATATCGAGGAAATTTCTTTGGGTCCCCGATTCTCTTATAAATGACGTCCAGAGTCTACTAAACGATTTCATCCTAGATGGGAATCGAACTCAAGGCGTCAGTACGAGACTCCAACGTTCAGACACCGAGCTCTGTAGTTCGGTAAATTACATATATACGTTGGAAAACTTATTATATAGTTACCAAACAGCATTACATTTTCTGATTCTGAAAACATGTAATTTTGCATTATATTTTCTGTTTTGAAAACGATATTATAAATAAATCGAGAAATACGTGAATTGTTTTCATGTTATATTTTATATTAAACTTAATATTTAATACATTATATACGGGTCTGACTGATCAGGAGTGGTTAATAATGTAAGTTATGTTTTAGAAGAAAAAAATCTTTTGGGACATAATCCTAGTTGAAGGCGAATAAAATAGATACTTTTTATTGATGGAATTTCAGTCCTTTAATAGTCTTGAGTTTGGAACACTCATTACTAAAATTAGTGCCTGACTCTTTGGTGCGGAATGAAAGCACATATTTCAAACATACGTAGTTCAAGAAAATGCCGCGGCTCATATCCTTTCCTCTGCACAAAAGAAGACGTCTAGGTTTCATCTATAGGATTGGTCATGAGCACTCAAAATTTTTAAGTTATTCAATTTTTAATATCATTATGTTTGCATAGGTTTTACTGTGTGAACTGAATTAGTACCGTGATTTTTATAGAGAGATGGAGTTAATCTAACCGAGGCACATTTATTCGTTTAATATTCTGTTTGTTATTGACACAATGTGAACTTTACTTTCGATTTGAACTATAGCAGATGTTATTTGTGCTAAAGCTTAACCACCAACTCAGTCATATAATTATTTTACAAATTATTTTTACTAGTACTACTAGTAGGCGAAGATGATATTTTGCTAATATTGCACACTGCACAGCGTCATATAAGTTTTTTTCCCAATCGATTCCTTGATAAATTTTTACGCCTAAATGTATCCAAAGATAAGACGAAAATATCACCCATCTTTTACGAGGGTGTGGGGGTAACAATGATTTTGAATAAATATTACACACTTAACAAAATACCGCTGTGTGTACCCTTTTACTTCATCTTCGCCTACTAGTAAAAGTATTTGTAAATGACCGAATTGGTGGTTAAGCTTTAACTGAGATGTGCTCGACCTCTCCAATATGAGGCCATTTGTTCTTAAAGTGGACTGTAATTCAGGAAGTATACAAAGCAGAGAACCAGACTACGTTCCTTTCTTTCCTTTCTTTTAATTAATGATCGAAAAGCATAAAAGTGTTCCGATTTATTTCATACCAAAAGAAAACAGAAAGTAGAGAACGGGCAGCCAAACAATTACTGTTAAGTTATAAATCAGAAAGTTGCGACTGGGCAGCACGAGAATTTTTGCTATTTATAGAAAGATAAAAACAGCAGAAAAAACACACTAAAATCAATTATTATTTCGAATATAAGATTGTATCATTTATCATTCGGGAATCTGTTTTGAATGGACTACATTTCTTTTATCACAGGAGTCTGCATTTTTATCAATCAGGCACGACGAAATTTCTTACATGAAATCACCTTAACGGTATTGTAAAATATATTTTATAATACCGTTAAGGTAATTTCACGTTGTCAGAAATTTCGTCATGCTTTATTGATAAAACTATATTATATAATACCATTAGGGTGATTTCATGTTGTCAGAAATTTCGTCGTGCTTTATTGATAAAACTAAAGACTACTGTGCTTTTATTTATTGTGTTTGGATACTTTCCCGTTAGCCCTTTAGTGCACAGGGGTTCGTTACAAAGAAAATTGGGTCGGTGGTTCTTTCCGGTGATTTCTCGGTCTCTTCCTCCACCATTAATACTGGCCGCCATGTATAACCTATCGTACGCTGAAAAATGGCGTGAAACTTAACAACAACAACAACAACAACAAAGAAAATTGAGTCCAACCTGTAACAATATTGTTACAGGTTAGACTCAATTTTCTTTGTAACGAACCACTGTGCTTTAGTGTACGACTTCGACACTGATATTTGTTTTTGGCGACCCCAAAACATAAATATATAGGTCAATTACTTACATGACATGACTGGCTTTCCCGTTTGTACCCAATCAAAGATATAAAAACAAATTCACAGCTTGTAGTCATTCTGTTCGACAATTTATATTTTCTAAGCTGATTATCACCATCGGGTCCCAAATAATGTCAACTGTTTGATTTAAAACTAAATATTGCAGATATTGGACACCAATGACAGTTTTTACTGAAATAGTCTATTATAGAAACTGTGTGATGCTCCAGGGAAATATTAGTATTTGATTCCAAAGCGTAAGTTTGGTTAAGGTTTGAGAGTGGGTATTTCGCTTTGGGATGCATGGCCCAGACACACAACTTGAAAGACTTGAGAGATATACCATTTTCGCCAAGAGGAATAGCACACAATTTAAAAATGTTTTGTCAGGATAGACATCTACCAAATAGGCAGTTAGACTACAGGATTAACATATACCAAAAAGGGATTTGACTACAGGATACATACTAGATACATTAGTTAAATGAATCAAGGTGTTTACAACTGAGACAAATACTACAGATAATGCTAATGACTGTCCCATAATTTCATGTTCAGTTTCAGAAACAGGGCAGTTGGTTAGTAATAGATGTTTCACTTGCAGAACTGACAATCATCAGCAATTGAGACTGACTTAAAGTAAGCCAGTGAATGCAGGGTAGAGAATAACTTAGTGCTTCCACACTCTTACTCATTGTCCATTTCCTCTATTTCAGCCAATAGATTATGTCTACACAAGATGGTTTTATAGTTTCCCTTCACTATTCTGTTGGAGAGTCAAACCATTTTTTTTTACTACTGAATTTCCATACATTTTGACATAAAATGTTTTAGTAAGAAAAACAGTTGTTCCGATGTGTGATGGATGTAAGACTAGAGTTTTCACAGAAATTGGTATTTGCAGGTAACAAACTAATGTAGGGAATGCAAACATTATGAGACCAAAAGAAGCCTGTTTGTCTCAGGCAATGCACAAAATTTCATACATGGGTGTAAATGCCAGCCCACTTTTGGGAAAGGCAGACTAGACATATGATGCCTCACTATTATATGGTGACAGGATCCAAACATTTTGTTCATGATCTTGAATCTGATTTATGCATGGTCTTAGTCCTATGGCACCTGGTTCCAAATATTTAACTGAAGTCACACATACAATGCAGTTCATATTATTCTCTGCAGACAATTTGGTTACAGTGATAAATATTTTCCTGTTAAATCCCAGTTTAATTTCTTATTTCTGCCTATGTATCTTCATCTATGTGGTTCAGTATACTTGTTGTGATTCACCTGATACCTTGTCCACTAGACCTTTGATGGGTAAAAATAGCTGAGTTCATAGGTCTTCCACCCACCCATCCCACTCACCTTGACAACAGAACCTGCAACTTTTAATCTAATCAAAGGTCTGGCAAAAGGTTTATATATTTTATGAGTTAATGCTTTTGTCCATTTCATTATGTACAAACAGAAATGAAAAAAAAAACCAATGTAGTGTTCAAAATAGTTGCTAAAATTTTTTAAAACTTTGGACTTCCAAAATGTAATATTTGGACTTCCAAAAATGATGCTGTAGAAGCTAAATTGGTGGAACCCCTACCAATGTCTGCTTTTTTCAAAATCATTTTTATTAATTGGTCTAAGATTTTGCTTACAAAATCATTTTCAAAATTCTCTGGATTGTTTTTACTTGTTGCAATTTGACATCAATATATTTTTTAAATAATTTAAGTTTTACTTCTGCTGATCAGCAACTAAAACACATATGGGATGGTCTGTTTTCTGTCATCTGTCCTTTAACACAAGCTTGTTTTCGCTTTTCCTTTTTAAATTTGTTGGAATATTGCCATGAAACTTTAAATACACATATTCATCCCAAGGTCTAGTACATCCTAATGAAAATGACACCTCTATGACACCACAGCAGCCATCTTGAAAATACTGTTATAGCTACTCCTTCTTGCACAATAGATAGAGTTTTCACTAAAAGTTTTCTTGTGATGTCTATCTAGTTTGTTCTAAATAAAAATGGTACCAGTCTGACATCCAATATAGCTGTCATGAAAATGACTTTTTTTTACAAAAACTGCTGAATATAGTTTGATCAAATTTGACAGAAAACAACTTGGCATGAAAACCTTACAAAATGAGGTCAATCATATATGATTACCATTCCTAAAAAAAGAATAACCATACAATGACTTTTTAAAAGTGATCAACAGAATTTGACCAATCTGATAGAAAGCATCCTGGTACAGAGAGCTTATAAACATTTATAAAAGTTACCAATCTACTATCAATATGAGAGGCATTACAAAATACAGAAAAACTATTAAATGATTTCTTCATAAAAATCAGTCAATAGAATGGGATAAAATTTGACAATGCATTCTGCATAGATACCTGCCATTTGTATACAAATAATACTGACCCACCATCATGTGTGATCACCATTTCTAAAATATTAAACAAACCAAACATGTAAACTACCTTTGGTGAAAGATCGATTATTGTAATTTGTTATAACTTTACAGGATACAGTGTGGCATAAAGTACTTTCAGAGAATACAAGCGATGCTAGTCTGATTTCAAGATTGGCTGCTATTACTAAATACAGACGTCCGTTACAGATCACTGCCATCTCACCTCTGTCTGCGTGGGTTCGAGTCTAGGATTCGGCGAATGTGGATAAGTGAGAAAGCTTGCCAGTAGCTTCTCGTGGGTCGGTGGTTCTTTCCGGTGATTTTCCGGTTTCTTCCTCCACCATTAATACTGGCCGCCATGAATAGCCTATCGTGTGCTGAAAAATGGCGTTAAGCCCAACAACAAACAAACAAACTAAATACAGACAAA